>BPLR01010715.1:0-328097 GCA_021605095.1 Caerostris extrusa
ATTATACTTTAATTGTTACATGAACCATAGAATCTTTATTGATCTATCATATTTATGCATACAAAAATGGATGTATAAATGTATGAATGTTCCAGAATAACTTTAAAATTATATCCCTTTAGAAGTTCAGTTTTTTTTTTTCTCTGGATCTATTATATCGTTGCAAAAATTCGTAGGTAAAAATTGCTAAGCGGTTTTTATTGATTATTTTTAATTACATAAAAATTGCATATTTTAAATATAAGCAAGTGAATTTTTTAGTAATATTTGTGGAATTATTTATTTAATATCCATTTTATTTTCAAATAAAGAGCCAATTTCTTCAAGTTACTTCTGTCTAAAAATGTTTTAGAAATATATGTGAATAATTTCTTAAAAACTCATTTCTATATATTGCATGCATATTTAAGATTCGAAGTACAGTACTTTTTCCATGCAGAGTATAAAGTTTTTTATCTGACGCTCTCATGAATGAAGATTTGACAGTTCAATATTCACAAGTTTATTTCAAACTGTTTACAAAGCGTGTTTATTCTTCTCAATATTAGAAATTTTAGGTACACCAATAACATAATTAAGGCCTGAACTTGCGTTCGGTGCTATGGATTGTTTGTAGTGGTTCATAATCCAATTTAAACTGGTTTAATATGATTGTAGAGCGTTGGGATACTACTACTACTACTACACCACACACCACATTGTCACATCACATTCCCTAGAGCTGAGTTGCCCCTTTAAAGTTTGGGAATAATGTGGGTGAGAAGAAGTCTGATTGGGCTCTGTGACGCTCTGCAGTCATATGTGACCGGAACCTGCGGCATAAAGTAGATTCCGAACCGCTACAAACATCCATGGCACCGCCGAGAATCGAACCCGATATCTATGTAGTGTATACCTGACCGCTAGCCACTCGGTCATCAAATAAAACTTTGGGCTGACAACCCTGCCTGTAAAGCGAAGCATCTCCTGCCTCGAAGTCTACCAGTGGCTTGGCTGTCTTAGCCCACCCCCGGCCTTGGCCCACCCCCCGTCGTCTTGCACATTTTAGGCTAAATAGACCGGACCTACAGTTTAACATGGATTCCGAACCACTGACAAACATCCATGCCACCGCCAGTATTAGAATCTGAAGCCTGTGATACCAAAAGCCAATGTGCTATCCAATTGGTGATCAGATCACAACGCCAATGAAGAAGAATTGTATAATTAAAATTATATATTTCTTCACTGATTTTTCTCTGTTTTCAAATGATTAACTTAACTAATGAATGGATGCAGACCCCTATTAAAAATATCGACTGAATTAATTGAAAATTCTAGCAAGCTGTATTCCCCACTAAACGTTTTATTGCGTGTGCTGAAATTATGCTGAAAAACAAAAATTGCTGCTTTTCCCCAAGAAGATTGGGCAAAAATATTAAACTTTCATACAGCTGGGAAACGTAAAAGCCTTCTTATAACATACCCTGAAAGGATGTGGCTCCATACTTTTAGAATGGTAGTGAATCAATAATTTATGACATTGCTATAAATGTCCATGCGTAATTTTATGCTGCTACGAGGTTCCACCAAATGGTTCAGTGTAGACAGGTTCAAGCCATGTTTTTTTTTTTTTTTATTTTTCTTCCTTTTTGGTCTTGTGGTTTTCAGTATTTTTCAGCAAAGAAGTCGAAGTTATCGCCTTGCCTCTTTATGTTGAATATCATTTTTTTCTTAGACCAAAAGAAAGTTTGTGTTCTTGGAATAGACTATTTTACAACATACATAAAATAGAAAGATTTTCTCAGATCTTTGATGTTTTTAGACTTTTGTGCTTGTCTGAAATGATAGAAGTCTGACTTATTTCAGAGTAGAGTCATCAATGCTATGATGTATCGAAAGTTTAATTGTATTCAAATTATTCATATCTATACTAGTTTTACATCCAAAGACTTAAGCGAGGTTTTTTTACAATTGATCTGCTGAATAAATGAAGTTAATTTGATTAATAATTACAAATCTACTATCCATTACAAACATTTCAATTAAAAATTTTATTTTACCTAAAAATATTGATTCCAGATCCTTTTTATAGTGTTGTTGTACTGTAGGCGCTCTGTATTTATTCTACAACGTACTAAATTTGATTTAATAATATAATATAATAATAATTGCATAGGTTTATATTTTAAATATATATATATATGCTATATTATTATATATGCAAGAACGGCAAGACAAGCTCGATAAAGCAAAATAGGGGACGGAAGGAGAAGCTGAGTGAAAAGATTGACGGATATTGAAGTGGATTATAATGTCTAAAAAGAAAACAACTACAACCAAAGTACCGCAGAACTCCATCAGCATCTGGATTCTCCAGTGTCAATCAGTTATAGTTAGGAAGCACGTACATAAACAGAAAATTTATGGCAGAGCAGCAATTCTCAAGCCACTTGTCACATTTATTGATGTCAAATGTCGTCTACAGTGGGTCAAAACCTGGTCGATTGATAAGTGGAAGATAGTTATATGGTCAAACGTATCATCTTTTTCAGCCTTTTTCTCCATCAGGACGGATGAACGTTTAGAGCAGACCTGCACAAGCACATGATCGAGATTGCCGTCTTCCAACTGTCAACATGGAGGCGAATCTGCCACTGTATGGGCAGCCATGTCGTGGTTTTCTGCTGACCCAATCGTGACCTTGAAATAAAGAATCAGCGAGAAGAAATTTTAAGCTAACCAGGTCCATCCTATGGTGTACACTTTGTTTCCTACATTAGATGGAATTTTCCAAGATGCTCCTATTCATGACGCGAGATTTGTCCACATCATGATTAAATGAACATGAGGATGAAGTGAAACCCTTACCTTGGCCCGCACAGTCCCCCGACTTCAATATCTTCGAATCGTTATGGTTTACTTTATAGAGATCCCTCCAAAATCGATATCCGCCACCAGCATCTCTCCTGGAACTTTCACAATAATCCTTGCAGAATGATTGAATATTCCTCTGTATATATGCTATATGCCTCTTCCATATATATATATATATGGGCCTGAATGGCTGAGTGGCTAACGCTATGGTGCTCGGTACGACAGGTTTCAGGTTCGAGTCCCGGCGGTGCCCTGGATGTTTGTAGTGGTTCGGAATTCCATTAAACCGTCGGTCCCGGTCTAATAGGATCGTTGAGCGTTGGGGAGGGCATTGTTACTCCGCATCCGTGGCTTATCTTCAAGTTACACACGCCCCCTGGATAATTCAAAGTGAGTAACGTCTGTCCAGCGCATGCCTTAAGGCATCCAAGTCAGCTGTCTAAGTGTTTGCTAGTTGCATTAGGAAATATATATATATATAAGGATAAATGTACAACAATATATATATGTTGTTTACCCATAAATTTTATAAATTAGCTGAGAAATAATAAAAAAAAATCTTACTTGAAAATTATTTTCTAATATTTAGAAATAAAAAGCGTTTTTAAGTATGAAACGTTTTACACATTAAAGACTTTTTTTTAAAGTTATAATAATTTTTGTCAATATGAGAGTCTCTTAACTAAATTTTATTGTGAATAATAAACACTTAACTATTATAAAAATGTTTTTAACTATTCCCTTTTTCAAAGAATTTCTTTTATAAACTATGGATACCGTTTTAAGCATTTGAGCTATTTTTGCATTATTTCCATTAGTGTCATTGAAAAAAGTTTCATTGCTTATATACAAGTAAAATTTGAGTAATTAATATCTTAATTAAAAGATTTTGCATTTTTAAATGGCTTAATCTTACATCAAATGTTCTAAAATAATAGTAACATGTGGATTTTCTTATCAAAATGAAATATTATTCAGTTTACAATAGGTCAAATGTTTTAAAAGAAATAAATATCAGTAATGTACTTTCAAGAGCGAAAAAAATATTTCCGCCTTTCACAAGGGAATTTGAAACAAGTATTAATTAATTTCTATACTTTGAATAAATCCTTAAGACACATTTTCATTAATCTTAATTAATACAGGTCTTTATAGTAATTCGTTTATATAGAATATTCAGATACATATGAATGATAAAAATGAAGAGATTATGTTTAAATATAATTAGTATTAGTCTTAATTACATTTAAAAATAAAATTATTCATTGCTTGCGGTTTTTTTTTTGTCCCCGACAAATCTTAAACTCTATTGTTTAATCTCATTATTCATTTAAGTGAATCTTCTATGTAAAAATTCAATCAGTCTTCTATACAAAGTAATCTTCTATGAAATACAAATTATGCATAATCCATAGACACATTTTAGTAATACGAAAAAAATTCCATAAATGTTACAACAAAAAAATTTATTTGTTGAACGGAATGTTTGTATGAAATGAGGAATTTTAATGGCTTTTTTATAACTGGTAAATCTGCAAGTCGGTATTAAGTTCTACGCCAGCTGTTTTCCTAAAAAAAACATGCAGAAGAACCCAGGCTGGATTCCGCTGATGGGGTCCGTTGCTGTCTCTGCTGTCAAAAGACGACGTGACTCGATGGCGATGCACTAATATGGAGTGATTCTTCTTTAGTGGCACAACTACCTCATGGGGGTGTTAGGCCTTCTGGCAGATTCCAAAACAAGAAATGTTTTTCTTTTATAGAGTAGGGTTATCAACACCTCTCGCTCTACACTCATGTTAGACTTACATAAATTAAACTCGTTAAACATGATCTTTTGTGCCTAAAACAACCTGTCACTCAAATCTGATATCAAATATTCGGTATGATGTATAATGAGACTCATAAAATTAGCGAATGTCTGTAAGACCTTCACAGGTCGAAACAACTACAGATTGAATATGAAGCTAACCATGAGTTGTTCCACCGTGATTAGCGATAGACCACGAGCTGAGAAATGTCTACTCCAATGAGAAGGGATGGAAGCTGACCCCACCCCCTCTTGACGGATTGTCTTAAAAGCTGGGAGTTTTCTGGTGAAGAAAGGAGAGAGTTATGCGACGAGTCGACCAGAAGTGGGTTTTTTCCTCTGAAGTGACTGAATAGATCGGAGATTCCGCCTGTTTCTAAAGTTAACACCTTGTGGTTTCGTTTATCACGCCGTGTGATAATTAAGGTCTACATCAGGTCAGGCAATTAGATTCGTCGTAGACTTGAGAACTCTGAAAATCACCGAAATTGGAGTGAACTGTACCTTTTAATTTAATTGGGCACTTGTGATAAAATTTTATTTTTAATTTTATTATTTAATCACAGAATGCATTATGCATCATACTATGGGTTTAGTGCCTTATATATACTTTTGTAACCCAGAGTACATTATTTGCATCGCTCTTTCTCTCTTATATATATATACACTCATGTCCATAAATTAAGGATAATGAAGTTCAGGCAAAGAAAGAGACAGAAGCAAAACAAATTTGACTTATTTGTAAAGTCTATTTATTAAACAAAAGGTAAAGAGCAAAAAAAGATGCTATATGTTTGACATAATTAATGAAAATTGCGATTTTTACTCCCTGGAGCAAATTTCAAAAAAGAACCTATTTACAAAAAACAGTATAACATGGTTAGTATGATGGTTAACATGGGTATGTCTCCCGGACGATGCAATGCAGGCCTTACAACGCCTAGGTATGCTGAGTGTCAAATTATCAATCTGATCTTGGGGAATATTACACCACTCATCAAGCAATGCCCTCCGAAGTTCCGGTTGACAGGTGGGAGGGGGTTGACGGGCTGCAATTCGTCGGCCAAGCATATCCCACACATGCTCTATTGGATTCAAGTCCGTGAGTATGCTGGCCAATCCATACGGGGGATATCCTCCAATTGAAGGCATTCGTCTACAATGTTTGCACGGTGAGTACGGGCGTTGTCATCCATAAACAAAAATTCAGCACCCATGGTGCACCGAAACAAACTTACATGTTGTTCCAGAATGACATCCCGATAGATGTGGCCTGTCATCGTTACACTCTGAACATGCAGGTCAGTTCTGGAACCAAGAATAATTCCTCCCCAAACGAGCCATCCTGCACCATCTTAACTGTGTCGTTCAATGGTGTTCTCTTGGTGGTAACTGGTACCTGGCGCTTTCCATATGAAAGTCCGGCGAGAATCAGACTGCAAACTAAACCTGGACTCATCGGAAAACATCAAGATCACTGTTGCGGTGTCCACAATGCATGCTCTCTACTCCAGGTTAATCGCAGGCGACAGTGAGTTGCGGTAAGTGGAACACATCTGACAGGCCTACGAGCATATAGACCAATGTGGCCTAAGCGTGTGTACACGGTCTGCCTTGAAACTGTCGTACCGGTAGCTGAAGAGAGCTGACGAGACAGGTCTGATGCTGTGCTCCGTCTGTTTCTTTTGGCAGTAACTGCTAAATACCGGTCCTCATTCTGCGTTGTAACTCGGGGGCAACCTGTGCTGTAACATCTACTCACACTACCATCATCTTGGAATCGTTGCCAAAGCCTGGAGATGACACTCTGGGCGATTCCAAGTTCCTTGAATACTGCCAGCTGCGTACGTCCACATTCCAGTCCTCCGATAATTCTACCACGTAATACCTAATTCTACCACGTAAAAAATCATCCAAAGGCTTCCTTTGTGACATAACTATGCGGTTATTGCACTGAAAGGCTTTTAAAGCGCTTGTGAACAATTTTACTTCTTTGCCACCATTCCTTATATACCCCTCTCTTACACTCGTCATTGTGACGTACTATCCGCGCCATCTGGTGGTTTCCTGTAATTTGCATATTCTTCTTCAATATGTGTGTGATAATTCTACAGGTGAAATTTTTATTTTAGAGTTCAATTTCTGTGTGATTCTGAATTATCCTTAATTTATGGACATGAGTGTATATATACTTATATATATGTATATATATATATATATATATATATACATATATATATATATATACACTCATGTTATATGTATACATATATAAGAATATATATGTATAAGTATACACTCATTTACCAGCACTATAAGTATATATATATATACTTATATATACTTATAGTGCTGGTAAATAAAAATTCCATTGTTCCCATGAACCTGAAAGTGGTTTTTTTCTTCAAGCCGTTATAAGTCTAATGTAGGGCAAGATGTTACAATATCATCAATCCTTACGTGCATTATCAATGATACCATAAATCCTTATTTTCATGATCAGATTATCATTATCAATAATGTATTGCAAATTACAAGTCAATTGTAGTCTCTCTCTCTCTCTCTTTCTCTCTCTCCCCTCGTCTAAAATATTTTAGCAGTACAAAATATTTTTCATAATCCATTTTCAAAATCACTACTAAATTCAGATGTTAAAACTTATTTTCGAATCCTCCTGCTAATCTTTTGACAAATATTTTGAAAAATAATTCAATGAAAGTATGATTCTGCTCAATCATTAAATTTAAAACTGTTGCAAGAACCTTGGACGAAAGTAAGAAGACGAACCTTGAGCGAGTATCTCAATCATTCCTGAATGTGATACAAGTCAATAAATGAAATCTTTACGATTGGTTTGCGATGGCATTTCCTTCCTCTTGAGATACGCGGAAGTAATGAGAATCTCTCCTCTAAACAGACTTGCATGTGACTTCTCTTCAACTTCATATCCGCCTGTCTCCCATTCTTATTGTTGAGGTAGAACTCAGTTTCAGTGGAGCTAATTGTAGACAGTGTAGTTAAATAGAACTAATTGTAGACGGTATAATAAAATAAGAATTTGATTCTGGCATTATTAAGAAGCTCTATTTTTCATCTCCTACTATTAGCTCACACTCTCCCTATATATATATCTTGTTCAAATATTCAATAGTTCATAAAATACTTTTTATTCATCCACTCAAGTTCAAATACATTTTTTAAACTTGTAGTGGATGGCACTGGATGTTAATACAGTTTTTTCAAATATTAATTCATTCATTAATTTTAGTTTTTTTTTAGATTTAAGTTACATGTATCTAATAATAGATGGCGACAGATGTAAGACGAAAATTTTTGAATTTTATTTTTTAAGGACTTTTCTGCAATAGAGTGAAAAAAAAAGTAGGAATTGGCTTTAAATTTTTTTATATATATATTGCTTGTTAAGTAGCATAACGTCAGAATTGTACAAGATGACCAGGTTATAAATACTCAAAAATAATAGTCTCTACATGATAAGTTCAGATTTCTAATGCATTAAGAAAAATAACTCTATGGTGGAGTTTTTTTTTTTGGGGGGGGGGAGGTTAACTTATTCGAAACTTCGCATTCAATTTGTAGTCGTTGCATTTCCATGATATATATATATATATAATAAAATTCAAAATCGATAAAGTTAACTAGATAAAAATAGTAAAACATATTTTAATAAATTTAAACATCTATAATTAATACTAAAACTCCTTTTAGCTCCAATAATAAACATTAATTTAAATACAAATGCTTGACCAAATTTAGATGCATAAAACCGAAAATATATTAAAAACAGTAGCAGTTAAAATGTTCTTTTTTATATTAGATTATAGACAATGCATAGAAAATTTGCTTTTTTGTAGATGTATAACGAAAAATAAAATAATAAATTAATATTTAAACAGTTTGGATCTACTCAAAACTTTACAAATATTTACCCTAAATTGAATACTCAACCAAGCATAGCAGTATCATTATCTCTGATAGTTCTTAGAAGAAAGAATTCAATAGAAATATTCTTTTCTTTTGTTAGAAATTTATTTAAAAATGCATTTATATTGTTCTATTTGTAAAAATAATTTCTGTTACTATAGCTAATCTCCTTTCTTTTTTTTTTTTTAGTTTAAGATATAAGATAAATATTTATACAACAAATGTTATATTCCGTGATCTCTATAATAAGATATAAATTCCATATATACAGTCCAATCACATTAATGTGACCACATGTCAAAAGCCAGAATTACCACCTTTGGCAGAGCGGACCTTATATATATATATATAGAAAGAATATACATAACGATTGAAATGCTTTACGATGCCCTAGGACATCCTTTGTATACACTCCACTGCAATGTGCTGCCATTTGCCTTTTGTGATTGGTTATTTCACGTTGACGGCGAAAGTAGGTGGTGGTCACATTAATGTGACTGGACTGGCGTCATATTTTGTAAGAATATAATGCAAATTTGTATATTAAAGATAATATTGATTTATTTATATTAATATAATACGTCTTTGGAGACACTTAGAATCTGATTTACTTCTTAGAATTTGATTTTCTTTATTAAGTATTTTATTAATTAGAATATCAGCTAGATTCATTATAGTCTTTATAATACAACACTAGTGTAGCACTTTTTTTCCCATGGGAAGAATTGTAGCATTTCGTTCCCAGGACAGATGAATGTATATTCTTTAACAGCATAATAACAACCTATAAATCAAATTTGACAACAGATAAGCAGTGTTGTGGGTAATTATATTACATGCAATTAGTGTTTTGTACTAATGAGAACAACCCTCAAATAGGACAACAGATAATCAGTGTCATGGATAATGAGATCTTACGAAATTAGCGATTGTCTGTGGACCTTCACAGGTCGAAACAATTACAGATGGAATATGGACTACACCTTGAGTTGTTGCATCGGGATTGGTGAGAGACCATGGGCTGAGGAAGTGTTTACAACAATGAGAAGTGAGAGAAACTGGCCTTTTCCTAACTCCCTAAACATTTTACAAATAATTCTTATTATTCATCTAAAGATTGATCTAGGTTTCTTTTGCCTTTTATTAAAAATATATATTTAAAATTATATTATCTAAAGTTTTTACAAGCAAACGAAAATAAAACAAACAAAATTTAAAAAAATAATTGATAATAAAATTATGATATCGTTTTGATGACTTCCGTTTTGTCTGTTCATTCAAATAGTTCGAATTATTTATTCATTTTTTGTAATTCAAATAAACATATTATCCATAATATGCATTTTATATTCAAATTTTGTATTTTACTTGCCATGAAACCTAGATATATTTCGAAATTTATTATCTAGGTTTATTTGCCAATAAGACAAATAGAATATTTCAAAGATGGCAAATGCATTATAAAGATAGATTATTACATGTACCTATTTTGTTCATGCAAATAATATGCAAAGACTATCATTGTTTTTGCGATATTTAAAGAAACTATGTTCCAAAATATAATGGTAAACATTATTTGGGAATTCTTCTGAAAAACATGTTGCTGTTTATCAAAATGGAAAAGGTAAACATATAGTATAGAGGAATACGAGACTAAACCATACAAAATAGAAAACTAAAAGATAACCATTTTTCCGTTTAAATTATTTATCTGTTTTTATAAAGGCAATATTTGAAGGCTATTCTAATGCGCATATTGAAGGAATTGCGAAATTCGTAGAAAATGGTAAAAGAGTAACGCCTTGAAAATGTCTTCTGAATGCAGAACGTTTCGAAATTTATGCGCACTGTATTCGATTTCTATGAATATTTTACAGTAGAAAAGTTCCGAAAACCGTTTTTAACAAAATGAAAACCTTACCTTTTATTTTACATTTATTTTGCATTCAAAAAATTGCTGAATATTCTTAAAGATATTTTAGGAATATTTTTTTTTAGTGAAATTAAAATGCATTAACGTGAAACAATGTCGGACGATCAGATAATCCACAGTTTTATCAAAAAGTATTCGAAGGATATATTTTGATTTTAAATTCGTTTTATTGTAGACAAAAAAAATATGAATTGAAACACTTCCACATAATAACATTAATTCTATCACTGGAATTCATTAAGAATTGGGAAGTAATTAGTAATTATTGAATGTAATTATTGCTGGTGATTAATTAAATGTTCTTTCAATTATTCTTATTCTAATCATTTTATAAAACTCAAAAATATAGAAACACTTCCATATAATAACATTAATTCTATCACTGGAATTCATTAAAAATTGGGAAGTATTTAGTAATTATTGAATAGAAAGTAATTAATGCTGGTGATTAATTTTAAATGTTCTTTCAATTATTGTTATTCTAATCATTTTATAAAACTCACAAATATATTGAAACACTTCCACATAATAACATTAATTCTATCACTGGAATTCATTAAGAATTGGGAAGTAATTAGTAATTATTGAATAAAAAGTAATTAATGCTGGTGATTAATTAAATATTCTTTCAATTATTCTTATTCTAATTATTTTATAAAACTCAAAAATATATAAACACTCCCACATAATAACATTAATTTTATCACTGGAATTCATTAAGAATTGGGAAGTAATTAGTAATTATTGAATGTAATTATTGCTGGTGATTAATTAAATGTTCTTTCAATTATTCTTATTCTAATCATTTTATAAAAACTCAAAAATATAGAAACACTTCCACATAATAACATTAATTCTTCACTGAAATTCATTAAGAATTGGGAAGTAATTAGTAATTATTGAATAGAAAGTATTAATTAATGCTGGTGATTAATTAAATGTTCTTTCAATTATTGTTATTCTAATCATTTTATAAAAATTTTATAAAAAAAATATATTGAAACACTTCCACATAATAACATTAATTCTATCACTGGAATTCATTAAGAATTGGGAAGTAATTAGTAATTATTGAATAGAAAGTAATTTTGCTGGTGATTAATTAAATGTTCTTTCAATTATTGTTATTCTAATCATTTTATAAAACTCACAAATATATTGAAACACTTCCACATAATAACATTAATTCTATCACTGGAATTCATTAAGAATTGGGAAGTAATTAGTAATTATTGAATAAAAAGTAATTAATGCTGGTGATTAATTAAATATTCTTTCAATTATTCTTATTCTAATTATTTTATAAAACTCAAAAATATATATGAAACACTTCCACATAATAACATTAATTTTATCACTGGAATTCATTAAGAATTGGGAAGTAATTAGTAATTATTGAATGTAATTATTGCTGGTGATTAATTAAAATGTTCTTTCAATTATTCTTATTCTAATCATTTTATAAAACTCAAAAATATAGAAACACTACCACATAATAACATTAATTCTATCACTTTAATTCATTAAGAATTGGGAAGTAATTAGTAATTATTGAATAGAAAGTAATTAATGCTGGTGATTAATTAAATGTTCTTTCAATTATTGTTATTCTAATCATTTTATAAAACTCACAAATATATTGAAACACTTCCACATAATAACATTAATTCTATCACTGGAATTCATTAAGAATTGGGAAGTAATTAGTAATTATTGAATAAAAAGTAATTAATGCTGGTGATTAATTAAATATTCTTTCAATTATTCTTATTCTAATTATTTTATAAAACTCAAAAATATATAAACACTCCACATAATAACATTAATTTTATCACTGGAATTCATTAAGAATTGGGAAGTAATTAGTAATTATTGAATAGAAAGTAATTATTGCTTTGATTAATTAAATGTTCTTTCAATTATTCTTATTCTAATCATTTTATAAAACTCAAAAATATTGAAACACTTCCACATAATAACATTAATTCTATCACTGGAATTCATTAAGAATTGGGAAGTAATTAGTAATTATTGAATAAAAAGTAATTAATGCTGGTGATTAATTAAATATTCTTTCAATTATTGTTATTCTAATCATTTTATAAAACTCAAAAATATATTGAAACACTTCCACATAATAACATTAATTCTATCACTGGAATTCATTAAGAATTGGGAAGTAATTAGTAATTATTGAATAGAAAGTAATTAATGTTGGTGATTAATTAAATGTTCTTTCAATTATTCTTATTCTAATTATTTTATAAAACTCAAAAAATATAGAAATACTCCCACATGATAACATTAAAAAAAAAAAGGTTACATTTTAAAAATTTTAATATTTACCAATAATACTTGCAGAAATGATGACATATCATAAAGCTTAAAATAAAAACCAAAACGAATTCGAAACCTGTAGTTAGAGTGGTGTTTAACTTATAATATAATAGAGGGCATCAGGGTTGTTAGTTTAGAGCAAACATACTTCTCTGTGACTTTCACTTTGTAATTTAACATATGCGATTATTGATTATCGATTTTTGCAACCATCTTTAATGTTAGCTATTATTACTCTTTATGTCTAAATTTTTCTAAATATTTGGTATTTATATTCTATTAAAAAAATGTTTGTGCAATTAAACAATAAAATAGAAGGTAAGGGGTGTTGTTCTTTTAAGGGTAGGGTTGTCAACCTTACCTCTACAATCATATTAGACCAGGATCTACGGTTTAAAATAGAATCCGAACCACTTAAACATCCATGAAACCGCAGGAAGTAGAACCGGAAACCTATGGTACTGAACGCCAGAGAGCTAATCCAAGTTAGAATATTAATCAGAAATTTTCTAGTGTGTAATAAAGCCGTGTCGTGTGACCGGGTAGACTCGCTCCATCGACAAGACTCAAATGAAAACATACGAAGCTAGCTTCGAAGAGAGTTGACTTTCGAATCCGTTGGTGGTATTGTTGATGTCACCGCGTTCAAAAACGAGGAGGCTCGATGGAGGTTGTGACAATGTGTATAATGTCTGGCATTTATACTCAGTCTGCCTGGTAGGACTTCAAGATTTCCTCTCATCCTACACTAAAATTGTTCTTAAAAGTTCCCCTAGAATGCACTGACCTAGTAAATATACACGGTGTTCGTGTTATGCGTGAGACCTTTCTATGTTTGTAATAAAATTAAAAATACTTTCATAAAATTTGTTGTTGTTTTTTATCCCACTTGGTCGACAGCAACATCTAGACGTCCATGAACCTGTGTGTTCTCATGAAAGGAGGGAAAGATTGGGCAGCTTCTGTTGTGTTGGAGCACCCGTGGGTAGAAGTCTGACATGGCTCCGTGACGCTGAAGAAGAACGGCAGTGTCTTCCGTGTAGACTTTTTGGGTAACTACCGAGAATTTGCGCATCGTATGGAAGAAAACACGGAAAATCCATACTATGTAGTCCGATTAATGAGGCAAGATGTTGAGCATCACAAACGCCATTAAGTCTACGACGAGTCGAGTCACGAGTCGGGCTCATAAAATTTAAATGCTTACTTTTATTTAAATTGAATCTGGATGAAGCTCCCTGTTTAGATCTTTCTTCAATATCTGAAAAATTTTCAAAATAATTCAACAATTATGTTTTTTAAAAGATCAGGTAGTCCTCAAGAAAAGCATCATGGAGTCTATCCATTCCTTCACCAGGTAAATGTCATTCTATTTAAATTTTATATAAAACAAAATTTCCTAATCGGCAACTCAAATCAAAAACATTTTTATTTTTATTCTTCCGCTATTATATTTATTTGTTTTTTTTTAATTTGGACTCGCCATCCAAGCAAGGCTTTTCAAAGTGCAGTTACTGACTTGAAACTGATGTTAGTTTAACTGTTATTTTGAATTTCAAACTTTTATTCAAACTGTTTCAAAAGGAAGGTCTTTTATATATTTTCTTTGTTTATTTAATGATTGGATTTCATGCCTTAATTGGCCTTCGGGATTATATAAATCCTAATTGGAAAGAATATATTTCACGAAAAAGAAGGGGAATCCGTTGAGGCATCACGGTCTATTGAATTCCAAAGAGCACTAATGGATTTCGAAAGTTACATTCAAAGCGTTTCGAAACCTTTTAGTCACTTCTTTAGCAAACTTTCGAAATCGCTCACTTTTGTAGTTCTGTAAAAAGAATTATAACTATTAATCAGATTTTTAAATTTCGCCCAAAATGTGTTTATTAACGTTTTTGGAGGTGTTGTTTATTTATTGTTTTTAAGACAGATGTGAATTTTATTTTCATGGATGGTTAAAAGTCCTTGAATGTTCCGCTATGTACTTTTGAATCTCTATTTAAAATGTAAAATTATATAAATATTTACGTAAATTAAGCTCATTGAACACGATCGTTAGTGCCTAAAAATATTGTGATGAGAAAATTCGGTTATACCAACAAAGTAAAAAAAAAAAAGATACTTCGGTTCCAGTAATTTAAAAAACAAAATACAACTTTCTTCTTCTTCATTGGCGCAATAGCCCGTGTTTGGGACAAGGCCGTCTGCCTATTGGCAAATTTCGAGACAGGAACCAAAGATAAATGTGTACTGTGCAAGGAAAAAACTAAAAAATAGTTAAATTGTCAATCTTGGCGGCAGTCTTAGCGAGGAGTTTGGCCATCTTCAGTAAATTTTTGGAAAACGCTTCCTCGAGCAAAACGCGATACAACTATAAAGTTGGCTCGTGCGAAAAAAAAAAAATTCTCGAGAATCAAAGTTTTTTGAACCCAACGAAATATTTTAAAATGCTTCCACAGCTATGGTTAGAGAATTGATTAAGTTGCTGCTTTTGTATTGTGAATTTGGTGATTAGGGAATGTTTACTTATTTGCCCACACTGAAGGAACTAAAGTTTTATTAACAATCGATCTGAAAATAATTTGTTGCTTGTTTAACTTTTACTTAATAGAGTTTGCATGAATCAATTTTTTGTCATTAATAAATTGTGCTTTGCAATGTTGTTTCAAAATTTCCTCCAAAGGATCCTTATATTATTAATTCATTGCAATATATTAGCACATACAATAAGTAAAAGCCTAGAAATAAGTCATAATGCAATAAATACAAAGATAATTAGTACTCTGAGCTTTGATAAAAAAAAAAAAATATTCAATATCTGAAAATCAATATTATAATTTCGTTATTTCTCTAAGTTAAAAAGTTGGAAATCCCTTTCAATATATATAAATCATTACATTTCGCTGAGGTGAAAGGAAGAACAAAGAAAACTTCACAGAAATAAATATATAAAGAAACTACAAAGAAAATTCTGTACAAAAATACAAAAAGTATTTTTAAATATTTTTTAAAATAACGCGTGAAAATTACAGTTTAATAACTGAAATTTTAAGAAACTTTTATTTTCAAATTCAAACATTGAATAGAGTTCAAATACAATATCTCCTTCTCATATTAATGTAAATAACATAAATTATCCACAAACAAAGAAATATTTCTGAAAAAATAAAGAATGATCCCCTATTTTAAATCTTCCCTTGCCATTTTCTGCTGTATGTTATAGATTTTTTTATAAACTTTTCACTTCTTAAAATATATCATGATCAGTTAAAAATAACATTGTGTTTATTTATCAGAATTTTGATCGCACTTGGTGCTAGCAAACTCTAAAAATATTTTCCCCCCATACATATAGGAAATGCATTTCGGCAAGCAACTGAATAAACATAAACCTATTGAAATGGGGGAAAATCTGTTTATATAATATGTACTAGATGGACATCTGCAAGTAGTCGTGGCCGAGTGGTTAAGGCGATGGACTAGAAATCCATTGGGATCTTCCCGCGTAGGTTCGAATCCTACCGACTACGTTGATGAATGGTTTTTTTTATTATTTTAATGGAATAATTTTTTATTTAAACCAATATTTATAATATCATACATTTCTTTTACAAAAGTGCTGTTATAATGAGTTCTATTCCAAATAGTTAAAAGTTTATCTTACTGTTTGTTGCTAGTGGACTCTTTTTAGAAATGATCTTACCCATGCAAATAGCGAAATTCATTTAGGTAACTGAATAAACATAAACCTTTTGGAAGTGAGGGAAGTATGTTTATATAATATAGTTTAGATGGGCACGTGAAAGTAGTCGTAGCCGAGCGGTTAAGGCGATGTAAGCAGAAATCCATTGGGATCTTCCCGCGTAGGTTCGAATCCTACGGACTACGATGTTTAGTATTTTTGTTTATTTATTATTTTAATGGATTGATTCTTTTTTTAACTCAATTTTCGAAATAGTACACTTTATTAATTTTAAAGACTTGATGAGTTCTACTTTTAATAGGCTAAAGTTGTCGGATTTTTGTTCTGAGGCTAGTTAAAAATCATGTAAATAGGGAAAGACATTTTTGGCAAACATTATCTATAACAAAAATCACATATGTGTCATTTCAATACAAATAGGTACAAATATTTGTTTAAAATCGAAAGCATCTAGATTTTTAGTGGTTTTTATATATAATATCAAATCATGTTTCTTAATACAAGACCGGATGCCCCCAAAAAATGTAAAGCTGATAAATCAAATTGATATTTGTAAAAAAAATATCCAAAGACCGGTGTAAAAAAGCACAACACTGCTAAGTTTAAAAAACAAAACACAAAATACTTAGGATTTTTTTTATTCTAAATGCATTTACAACGAACAGATAAATGAATTTTAAGATTAAAAAATTATTAAAATTTTAAAAGACTTTTCTTACTTTTTTTGATAATTGAAAAAATATCCATGTATTGCAATAGAAACAGGTGTAAAACAAGCATAACACTGCTAAGTCAAAAAATAATAATAAAGACTACAAAATACTTGTTTTTTTTTATTCTAAATACATTTATAAAGAACAAATTAATTTTTAAGATTAAAAAATTATAAAATTTTTTAAAAAAGACTTCTCTTACTAATAGTAACTAATTTATTATTAATCTATTGTCTTTCGCTTTGAGAGACCTTTTAAAGAGACCACCTTCATAAAATTCAAAAGCTTTTATTTAAAAATTACTGGTATACTAAAACTACTTTATTTGATGTTAAGAACTTTTTTAACCACTTGGTAAAAAAAGGAAAAAAATCTAAAACCGTTCTTCTGTTTAATCGAATCTTTTAAACATAGGAACACAAATTTTTCAAAATTATTTCGCTGTTAAACATAAAAATCCTTTAAAAAAGAGCATATCATATTCTGAAATAGAAGTATAAACTGCAACCATAAATCTACTCCACCCTCACCCCAAAAATGCCCGTCATTCTCAGCTTGACAACTGACCATCAAGACCGAGACATCTTATTGAGGTCAGTCGAGATATTTTCCCATTTGCGATCATCCATCTGCCGCGCAAAAATTCTTTCCACCTCAACTTTGCCTCAGTTTCTTCAACATTTTCTTAACTTTCTTTTTCTTAAGATCTCACTAATGTAGATGCAATTGCTTAATTGAAGACTGAAATGTATCTTCTCTGCTTATTTATTCATTTGTATTGAATAATGTTAACTTCTGCAAGATAATGAGAAGGCAAGAATACAAAAAAATAAATTAGAAAAACTTTCTCAAATACAGATTAAAATAATGATTTCCAAACTAATGTCCCAAGTATAAATAAAATAAGGATTTCTAAACTAAGTTTCCAAGTATAATTATAGAAATTAATGATTTTCAAATTGACTTTCCAATTATAAATACAGATTAGAATAATTACAATTGCTACAATTATAAAATAAAATAAAAACTCACCTGAAGTCATTGCTTCAAAAGGCTTTAGTTCGCTGATACAAAGCCATCACGGAATCACAAAGAAGTTCCTTTACAATGATGATCTATTCATAGCTTCTATCATGCTACAAAGCGATTCATTATTCCATCCATCAAAACACAAAACGGTTGTATTACAAATCAACTCCATCATACCACTAAACAGATAGTTCCATCATGCCATAAAAGCTATTACATCCCAAATTGATTCCCTCATACCATAAAATATGTAGTCCAATCATGCTACAAAGCGATTCCATTATACCACAAAAAACACACAGTTAAACCATGTCACCAAACAATTGTATCACAAAGTGATTCCGTCATATTATAATACATATAGTTTCACCGTGCCACAGTATGGTATGTCATAGATGCCAGTAAGATAAAGTTTCTAAGCTAAACAAGTCACAAGTCGAATTGTTTCAAGTCAAGTCACAAGTCATTGCTTAGAACTGAACCTCAGCCTTATATTCGTTGCGGACTTTTCACAACATCTCTCCTCTATATTTTGTCTTAATTCTGTCATGCAACTGTGTTGTATTTTTAGACTCAAATCTATTTGACAGCTTAATTTTATAAGATATCTTAATTGAAAATATCTTAATTGAATGCAGCTAATTTGATTATGTATCTTAATTGAATGTAGCTTAACTTAATAATGCATACCAATTGAAAACAGCTTCATTGAAACAGGATTAACTGATAGTATATTAGTATCATTAAAATCAGCTTCGTTGAAACCAGCTTATCTGATAGTAATGTCATTGAAATCAGCTTAGTTGAAACCGGCTTAACTGATAGTATGGTGTCATTAAAATCAGCTTCGTTGAAACCAGCTTATCTGATAGTAATGTCATTGAAATCAGCTTCGTTGAAACCAGATTATCTGATAAAAGTGTCAATGAAATCAGATTCATTGAAACCAGTTTATCTGATAATAATGTCATTGAAATCAGTTTCGTTGAAACCAGCTTATCTGATAGTAGTTTTATTGAAATCAGCTTATCTGATAGTAGTTTTATTCAAATCAGCTTTGATGAAATCAGCTCATCTGATAGTAGTGTCATTGAATTCAACCGCGCTGAAACCAGATTGAGAGTAGCGTCATTGAAATCAGCTTAATTGATAGTAGTTTTTTATTGAAAATCAGCTTAACTCATAGTAGTGTTATTGAAATCTTCATTGAAAACAGCTTAACTGATAGTAGTGTTATTGAAATCTTCATTGAAACCAGCTTAACTGATGTCATTGAAATCAGCTTCATTGAAACCAGTTTAACTCATAGTAGTGTTGTTAAAATCTTCATTGAAACCAACTTAACTGATAGTGTCATTGAAATCAGTTTAATTGAAGTCATCTAGGAGTATAATGATATTTTTAATGTGTATGCAGATATGTTTATATTTTTTTATGATAGTGAATAACTAGTTATTCAGTAGTGGGATTTTGTATTTTTAGATTTCTGTTAATGAAAAGTAATTATTGATTTATTATGATACATTTTCTAATGTGTCAACGTTGTCCTTTATGGAAGGGAGGGTGTTTTTCTGAAAATCCATATGAAGGTTGACAACCCACATTTTAATATTAAACAATTGGATGATTGGGTTTCATTATATAAAAATAAGGCTGGTCTTGTAAATTGAAAAAATAAATTCAGCATGTATCACAAATTACATATTTATTTTGTATTAAAAAAATTAATGTGTGCTTTAATTATAGCTTGATATTTAATTATAACGTTTGGATAAAGGGGCAGGTTCCTTAATTCAGAAACACATTTTGAATCTCAGAATCGTTTTTTCCCCCGAATATTATCTTGGTTCATCGATTAAATCTCTGCAAGAGATCTAAGCGCCAGAGTGTATCTGATTAATGAAAACCCCAAATCCATTAACTAAAAAGAAATCCATTTACATCAGGAAATGACTTTACATTATCATCAGAATCATTTTTCTTCCACCCCCAACAACTAAACCCAAGTATTTTAGGAGAATGCCTCCGTTAGAAACTATTTATTTAAATTCAAAAAGTAAACATGAATATAAAAAAAGAATTTTTTTTTAGGAAGTAAAGAAAAAAAGTTTATATAAGAAATTCAGATAAGACCCGCCACCCACAAAATGGACTTTTCAAATACTATGAAAGAAGATTTTATAAAACCGGAGAAAAAAAATTGCTTTCAACGTCCGTGGTTTTCCACCCACGCACTTTTAAAGTGTGAATATTTTTCGTTTTCCACAATGAAATCAATTCGGTTGCATTTGGTTTTATCGTACAAACAGTTCAATATGAAGAGAAACGGTTAATTCCAGTTTTTTACGGAGAAAAGGCAAAAAAATAGTTTTGGAAAATAGTTGTATGGCGTTTAAGAAGTAATCAGAAAGGCTGAAAAACATTTAGAAATTTGCGGTAAATATTAATATTTTAGTTTACTACAAGTTCTTATTATTTTTACAAAGTTTATTATCCGTATAGTATATATCCTTATACGAATATAAGAAATCATCTTCGAAAAGATTTATGTAAATCAAAAGAACTAAAAATTGTATTAAATTTGATATTGCATCATTATAACATTGCCTGATAATTATAACAATAAACAATAACAATGCTTATTGGATTTTATATGGCGAAAATCTACGGCGTTGTACGGCGAAAAACCATATAATTAAATTATTGTTACTGTTACAGAAATCACAATATGCCTGAGTCGTAAAGTGGAGGAAAATTTATTTCTTTTCTTACCTTCCGAATATAGTATACAGTATATGCACCTATACGAATATCATTATACGTATATATCCTTATATATATGTATCATTATACGAACATAATAACCTTTTATATGCTTATTGAATTTGATATGGAGAAAAAATATTTCGTTTTATGGCTAAAATCCATATAATTAAGTTATTGTTGTTCTTATAGAAATTACAATATGTCTAAGTCGTAAGTCAAGGAAAACTTCTTTTCTTACCTTCCGAATATAGTATACAGTGTATGCACCTATACGAATATCATTATACGTATATATCCTTATATATATGTATCATTATACGAACATAATAACCTTATATGCTTATTGAATTTGATATGGAGAAAAATATTTCGTTTTATGGCTAAAATCCATATAATTAAGTTATTGTTGTTCTTATAGAAATTACAATATGTCTAAGTCGTAAGTCAAGGAAAACTTCTTTTCGTACCTTCCGAATATAGTATATGATATATATGCTTATATCTCCATCTGGTAAAAGTTTTCCAGGCTTATCCCATGCAACATGTTAAAACGTAACAGTTACTTCTAAGAGTTTCATTTAAAAGCAATGTCATCTCTTCGCTAGACGTTGAACTGTTTACGACATGCATATGTGAATATGATACCTACCAATGGACAGAGGAAGTCGAGACCAGTACTTCCAATGTTTTCTTTTTAGTTAATTATTTTGCAACTGATGCAGAAAAAAACCCTCTCACCATCTCTATCTTAGAGTATGGCTGTCAAAATATTAATAGAGCTAAATAGAAATAAAACTAAGTTTGTATGTTCTGTAAACTAATTATAATTCTTTAAGTATAATCTTTTTTTCTATGAAATAAAATAACTTTACAAAAATGTGAATGATGAGAAGTTTAATAATTAATTTAAAAATCAGAAACTAAACTAAAGTGGTTTATTGTGTATGTGTGGGTAGCTGCAATTTTTTTTATGTATAACAGCAATTATTTTTTTCTTTGTTTTTGTCACTTTTAAAGTAGGACAGTAAAAAAAACACTAGTATGTAAGTATGTAAAAAGTATGTAAGTAGTAAAACACTAGTATGTAGACAGTAAACACTCCAATTTTTTTAGAATATGTCGCTATTTTTGAGGGCTACCTACCTACTATATATGTCCAACATTTTCAAGCTTCCATCGCTAATATAATAGTATTTTTTTATTTCTGATCGCAAGGAATACAAAAAAGGTGAAAAATGCAGCATAAAAAAAGAAAAAGAAAATGTACACAAAAAGAGTTAAACCAAGTTTACCGATGTCTCTAGTTTTCCAGTATCTCGCCGTCTCGGATTCGCCATGAAGTGCCAAGCAACGATGGAGATGAGATCGGTTCATTAGTTTTGCCAAAGCACAAAGAGGGCAGTTTGGGTGGTCGAAATTCCCAAAGCGATGTAGATGTTCATTAGATCAGTTCTGTTTTATTGTGACAAGCCACCAGCATTTCATTGCAATAGGCCAACTGGACGATCATTCCAAAAAGTGTAAACCACTTAACCATATAGAACGTTGCTCAGAGTACACCAGTAGAAAGTATGTCTACATTACAGCCCATAGAATGATAACAATTACAAATTAAGACAAGAAAATTCTCATTACTCATCAATTAGCATTGAGATAGGACAGTCAAGCATTCTAATTAATTAGTATTTTCCGTCTAATATCCTACCTGTTCTACTTTTTCTTCTGATATAATTAAATCTCTTTATTTCGACGCTGATTTTCTCTTTATTTTTTCATCAATTATTTTTTTCGATAGTAGTTAGCAATTGTTTTCAGACCAGTTGCGAATTTTCCTCTAATAAATCCAACTATTTTACACTTTTCCTCTGCAGTTAGAGCAAACATTTAAGGTTTTTCCTTTAACATATGACTCAATTTACAACTTTTTCCTCATCAGTTGGCGAATTTCACACTTATAATTTTCCTTATAATTCATTTTATTTTGTTATCTGTGTGTAAGTAGTTTACTCTTCCATAACAGTAATAACTTTCCCCTTTTAATTTATCTCACATTTTCCTCTGTGCATTAAGAAAATTTCTTTGTCCTAATTACTATTTTTCATGTTTTCTTCTTTTTACTGTTATTTCCCACTTAAAATGAATTTTGAAGGTTTGGTTTGTCACTGTAAGATCATTTTTTGTACACTTTAAGCTAATTAGACCAGGAGCTACAATTTAACGTGGATTTCGAACCACTCACAAACATCCATGCCACTGCCAGGATTGGAACTTGAAGCCTATGGTAGCAAAGGCCAAAGCGCTAGCCATGTATCCATAAGACCGCAAGGTAAATTTTAATGACTTTACTTACTTGAAAGTTGTAAATGACTTCAAATGACTAAAACTCTCCCAGGTAGCTTGACTTTCGATGAGAAATAGTTTCCCAACACATATTTACAATAACCATCGAGTCTGTTTGATTTTGCAAGAAATGACTGCAACGAACACCACCAGTGGAATAGAATCTGAACCCTCCTGTACACCAGCTCAGAACGTAACACTCTGCCACGAGCAAGTAGCATGGTTTTGTTTGTCACTCGTCATTTAGTGCACACTTTAGTCTATACAGCCTAACGTGGATTCCGAACCTCTCACAAACATTCATGCCACTGAAAGGATTCGAACCTGAAGCCTGTGATACCAACAGCCAGAGAGCTTGCCAATTGGTCACGAATTTTGAAGGAGAAGAAATCAAAAATCACTAAACATGTATACGAATGATACTATGTGATGGCAGAATGTAAATGACATAGCAAGTCCCGCGTGGCTGTATCTGATAAATATCTACAGTTGTAGCAACAAATGACATTAATGACATTTTAATAATAATCCGCTATTTTGATTACATTTTGTTTTTGATTTATTTATATAAATCTCAGCTCAATGCACCCAAATGCATCAATTTTTACTAATGGTAAAGAGGAAATGTACTCTCAAATAGATTTAAATATACTCTTAAATGCAATTAATCACACTCTCAAATACCTCTTTGTGAATGACAAAGTAACGTCATTAACATTTATATCATTGTGAAAAACTAGCATCAAACATTTTTGCATGCAATAGATATATACAAGTTGGAATTTTCTATAAGAACGTTATTTCCCGTGTTTACACACGATTATCCTACGATATCCTGACTATGATATGTGGATTTGGAATTTAATGAAATTGCAGACTATTTGGCGAAAGAATGCTTCAAGTCTAGATCAACCGGCCATTCCTACTTTCCTTACAGATGCAAATGCCTTGATAAAATCTGAACATATCATTCCTCCTATAATTTAAAAAAAATACCAAATTGCAGTACTAAATATCGACAGAAAATTCACAATGAAGCACCACAAAAATATAAAAATTTCTGCTGATGTCGTTAAGAAATAGCAAAAACTGTGACAACTGTCCTGATGTCAACTTTACCCTTATCACGTCTTTGATTGCCCAGCTGTTGCAGCCGCCATGCATTATCTGGACCATCCCTCGGAAGACGATTTATACTCTGAGAAGGCAATCAACATTGCCAATATTATTCGTTAGCACCAATATACTTGATTCCTTCAGGGAATACGCCAACACAACACATCTCATGTTATTATTTTTGAAATGATTCCACTACCTTCAAATTAACTAAGATATCATGGAAAACATAGCATTAAATAAATTAAAAAATTAAAAATAAATTTTGTTTAATATAGAAATAAAATTACAGTTTTATTCACACAAATACCTAAGAATGTTCCAAAGATAAATATTACTGCAGAAATATTTTGCATTCAACGTTCTAACATTAAAAAGTAATGGAGTAGAAACTGCATTAAGATTCAAATGTTATTTTATCTTTTAAAAGATGTAAAACATCATTTTCTCATATTAAAATTCCATCTCTTTATTTACAAAATTTATATTGATAAACTTTTGTTTTGTATTTCGAATCAATTTAAAATATTTGTATGCAGCAATAAGAATTTAAAAACAAAAGGCATTACGAAATATTTACAAATTTAAAAATGAATCTGAATATTTCTGTGTACTGTTCCCTGGCAACAATGGATATTCTCCAAAAAAATTTAAATGTCGAATAACAGTAAAAAAAAAAATCAAAACACTTGGGATTTTCAAGTATTCGAATAGAAAAAAACAATCTATTTCAATTGGAAAACATTGCCAGATTCAAATATTTTCTAAAATACACCAATCCAAACAATTGAAGGAACTGAAATGAAGGTGGACAGTTCTTAGAAGAATGCCAAGGGCATTTCAATCAGCGCCGTGGCAATGGTTTATAGTAGAACACGTTGCCACTTTTGAATAGCAAAAAAGAAATTTCATTTCAATAAAGAATTTTTTTTTTTAAATTCTTTTTTACCAGTGTGCGGACTATTCAAACTATTCAAGAAAAGAACAATTCAAATTTGATGAGATTCCCTGCAGTTAAATAGATGACTTTTTTTGTTCATATGTCTTTATATTTTATGTTTTCATCATCATTGTTTGCTCTGTTGTAATGAATTAGAGGAAAGAATAATGAACCGTCTAGGGGGAAAAGCTTAAGCAAGAATAATGTGCGAGAAAGTACACTTTCTGAATAATGAATTATTCGAATATAAAGGAAAGTAATATATTTTTAAGCAGAGTAAACATGAACAGTAAAGGTTTTTTAAAAATTAGTTATATTTACTTTAATATAAACTGAATATAATGAATTATTAAGAACAAGTAAAAAAGAAAATTGAAAACTTTGCAACTATGTAAAGAATAAATAATTTTAATGTGCTTTAAAAGAATCTATTGAAGGTTATTTTAGATACCATTTTCTTCGTATTAAAATTTTGTATTGTTAATTCTTTACGAAATTTACTTGAAGTAGAGTTTCACACAGTTTATTTTTCATTTATCTTTTGATTAAATTCAATTTCTTTGAATATATTACGTAATTTTTGTTTTATGTTTTTCCCATTGTATCGAGTTACACCATTAGATATCTCTTGGCTGCATGTATTTGTCAGCCGGTAATACTTTTCATTCATGAAAGTGTCCAAAAATATCAAAAACATACACACACACACACATATATATATATATAATCCCATTGTAACATTTTTTCCCAAGTGGGAAGAGTTGTACCAATTCTTTCCCAGGTGACAAGGACAGCCTATCCAGTGTTATTATCATTTGTTCATACCCAAAATACATCCCGATCAAATTAATTAAGATATCATAAAAACATAGTATTTTGAAAAATTATATTTAATATAGAAATCAAAATACAATTTCATTTCCACAAATACCTGATAATGTTCCAAGGATAAATAGTACTGTACAAATATTTTTCATTGAATGTTCTAACATTAAAAGTAATGGAGTAGAAACTATTTTAATATTCAAATGTTACAAATATTATTTATTCTACAATAATACATTATTTCTTTAAAACATGTAAAACATCATTTTTCACACTAAAATAATCCATTCCTTTATTTACAAAAATTTTTGTCGATAATCTTCTGTTTTGCATTTCTGAATCAATTTAGAATATTTGTATGCAGCAATAAGAATTTCCAACAAAAGGCATTACGAAATATTTACAAATTTAAATGAATCTGAATATTTCTATATACTGCTTCTAGCAACAATGCATGTTCACTAAAAAATGTAAATGTCGAATAATAGCAAAAAAATCAAAGCATTTGGGATTTTCAAGTACTCGAATAGAAAAAACAATCTATTTCAATTGGAAAACATTGCTGCCAGATTCAAATATTTTCTAAAATACTCCAATCCAAACATTTCGAAGGAACTGAAATGAAGGTGGACAGTTGTTAGAAGATGTCACGGGCATTTCAATCAGCGTAGTGGCAACGGTTTATAGTAGAACACGTTGCCACTTTTGAACAGCAAAAAAGAAATTCCATTTCAATACAGAATTTTTTTTAATTCTTTACCAGAGTGCGGACTATTTAAACTATTCAAGAAAAGAACACTTCAAATTCTGATGAGATTCCCTGCAGTTAAATAGATGATTTTTTTGTTCATACGTCTTTATATTTTACGTTTTCAACATTGAAAAGGTTTTGTTTGCTCTGTTGTAGTGAGTTAGATGAAAGAATAATGAACCGTCTAGGGGAAAAAAAGATTAAACAAGTGTAATGTGCGAGAAAGTACACTTTCTGAATAATGAATTATTCGAATATAATGGAAAGTAATATATTTTTAAGCAGAGTAAACACGAACAGTAAAGGTTTTTAAAAATTATTTATTTATTTTAATATAAACTCGAATATAATGAATTATTAAGAACAAGCAAAAAAAGGAACATTGAAAACTTTGGAATTATGTAAAGAATAAATAATTTTAATATACTTTAAACTAGAATCTCTTCAAAGTTATTTTAAATATCATTTTCTTGGTATTAAAAGTTTATAAGAAAGAGTTTATTTGCTTTGTTTATTATTTACGAAATTTACTTGAAATAGAGGTTCTCGCAGTTTTATTTACTTTATTTTTTGAATAAATACAATTTCTTTGAATAGTTACGTAATTTTCGTTTTCTGTTTTTCACACTGTATCGAATTACACCATAAGATTTATTTTGATTATATCTGTTTGTCAGCATATAATACTTTTCATCCATAAAAGTGTCCAAAAATCAAAATAAAAAAATACATATATAGAAGAAGAAAGAAAATGATACGAAATACATTGTCAATATATAAGATAAATTGAAGGGTAGAAAATATAAGATTAAAAAATACAATATTACTATTGCAACATTTTTACCGCGGAATGAGTTGAAGCAAATCTTTCCTGAGGAGACAAGGACAGTGTATCCCGTGTTATTATCTTTTTTCAGACATAAAAATAATTCCCGCCCAAATTAATTGACATATCTGAAAAAATTGCATTTTGAAAAAATTCTATTTAATATAGAAATCAAAAACACAATTTTATTTTACGAATACCTAAGAATGTTCCAAAGATAAATATTACTGTAGAAATATTTTTCATTCAAAGTTCTAACATTTAAAAGTAATGGAGTAAACACAACATAAATATTTAAATGTTACAATATTATTTCTTTAAAACATATAAAACATCATTTTCTCACATTAAAATTCCATTACTTTTATTTACAAAATTTATTTAGATAATTTTCTGTTTAGTATTTCGAAACAATTTAAAATATTTGCATGCAGCAAAAGAATTTCAAACAAAATAAATTACAAAAATATTTACTTGATTATGTCTGAATATTTCTGTGTACTGTTTCTGGCAACAATGAATAGTCGCTAAAAATTTTTTAATGTCGAATAATAGTAAAAAAATCAAACATTTGGGTATTTTCAAGTATTCGAATAGAAAAAAATAATCTATTTCAGTTGAAAAACATTGCCAGATTCAAAGATTTTCTAAAATAAACCAATCTTAACATTTCGGAGGAACTGAAATGAAGGTGGACAGTTGTTAGAAGATGCCACGGGCATTTCAATCAGCGCTGTAGCAACGGTTTATAGAAGAACACGTTGCCACTTTTGAATAGCAAAAAATAAATTTCATTTCAATAAAGCATTTTTTTTTTTTTTTTTTTTTAATTCTTTTCCAGAGTGCGGACTATTCAAACTATTCAAGAAAAGAACAATTCAAATTCTGATGAAATTTCCCTGCAGTTAAATAGATGATTTTTTTCGTACGTCTTTATATTTTATGTTTTCATCATTGAAAAGGTTTTGTTTGTTCTGTTGTAGTGAATTAGAGGAAAGAATAATGAACCGTCTAGGGGAAAAGCTTACAAGAATAATGTGCGAGGAAGTACACTTTCTGAATAATGAATTATTTGAATATAATGGAAAGTAATATATTTTTAAGCAGAGTAAACATGAACAGTAAAGGTTTTTAAAAATTAGTTATATTTACTTTAATATAAACTGGAATATAATGAATTATTAAGAACAAGTAAAAAAAAAGAAAATTGAAAACTTTGCAATTATGTAAAGAATAAATAATTTTAATGTGATTTAAACTAGAATCTATTGAAGGTTATTTTAGATATCATTTTCTTCGTATTACAATTTTGTATTGTTAATTCTTTACGAAATTTATTTTGAAATAGATTTTCACACAGTTTATTTTTCATTTATCTTTTGATTAAATTCAAATTCTTGAATATATTACGTAATTTTTGTTTTATGTTTTTCCCATTGTATCGAGTTACACCTTTAGATATCTCTTGGCTGCATGTATTTGTCAGCCGGTAATACTTTTCAAAAAATTCAACAAAAAAGTGTCCAAAAATATCAAAAAACACACACATATATATATATATAATCCCATTGTAACATTTTTCCCGCATTTGGAAGAGTTGTACCAATTCTTTTCCCAGGTGACTATGACAGCCTATCCAGTGTTATTATCTTTTTTTCATACCCAAAATACATCCCGCCCAAAAATTAATTAAGATATCATGGAAAACATAGTATTTAAAAAAATTATATTTAATATAGAAATCAAAATACAATTTTATTTCCACAAATACCTGATAATGTTCCAAGGATAAATAGTACTGTACAAATATTTTGTATTGAATGTTCTAACATTAAAAGTAATGGAGAGAAACTATATTAATATTCAAATGTTACAAATAATATTTATTCTACAATACATTATTTCTTTAAAACATGTAAAACATCATTTTTTTTCACATATTAAAATTCCATTCCTTTATTTAAAAAATTTATGTCGATAATCTTCTGTTTTGCATTTCGAATCAATTTAGAATATTTGTATGCAGAAATAAGAATTTCCAACATAAAGGCATTACGAAATATTTACAAATTTAAAATCAATCTGAATATTTCTATATACTGTTTCTAGCAACAATGCACGTCTCACTAAAAATGTAAATGTCGAATAATAGTAAAAAAAAAAATCAAAGCATTTGGGATTTTCAAGTATTGAATAGAAAAACAATGTATTTCAATTGGAAAACATTGCCAGATTCAAATATTGTCTAAAATATTCCAATCCAAACATTACGAAGGAACTGAAATGAAGGTGAACAGTTGTTAGAAGATGCCACGGACATTTCAATCAGCGTCGTGGCAACGGTTTATAGTAGAACACGTTGCCACTTTTGAACAGCAAAAAAAGAAATTTCATTTCAATACAGAATTTTTTTAATTCTTTACCTATTTGCGGACTATTTAAACTATTCAAGAAAAGAACAATTCAAATTCTGATGAGATTCCCTGCAGTTAAATAGATGATTTTTTTTTTTTTGTTCATACGTCTTTATATTTTTGTTTTCAACATTGAAAAGGTTTTGTTTTCTGCTGTAGTGAGTTAGAGGAAAGAATAATGAACCGTCTAGGGGGAAAAGATTAAACAATAATGTGCGAGAGTACACTTTCTGAATAATGAATTATTCGAATATAATGGAAAGTAATATATTTTTAAGCAGAGTAAAAAACGAACAGTACAGGTTTTTAAAAATTATTTATATTTATTTTTTAATATAAACTCGAATATAATGAATTATTAAGAACAAGTAAAAAAAGGAACATTGAAAACTTTGGAATTATGTAAAGAATAAATAATTTTAATATACTTTAAACTAGAATCTCTTCAAAGTTTTTTAAATATCATTTTTTGGTATTAAAAAGTTTATAAGAAAGAACTTTATAAAAGTTTATAATTTATTATTTACGAAATTTACTTTGAAATAGAGGTTCTCGCAGTTTATATTTACTTTATTTTGAATGAATACAATTTCTTTGAATACATTACGTAATTTTCGTTTTCTGTTTTTCCCACTGTATCGAATTACACCGTTACATATACAGCCAGTAAAAAATTTTAAGGCCAGTAAAATTTTTGAGAAAATGTAAAATGAAATAAAAAGGTATTCAAATATATAATTATTAAAGTTCATTGATAAGAAATAAATTTAAAACATAAGAGTTGTAAATACATAATTATGAGAAACATCCAGTGTTATTTACAAAGTTAGTATTTCCCGCCTGAGTAAAAACTTTAAACATGGTCAATTTTTAAAAATAAATATAATATAATCAAATTACCATTGCAACTACTAGCTTGTGGCAATGCTGCAATTTTCATATTTGTCATACGTTTCTTTTCGAAGTATTGGTGATCTTTTGTGAAAAAGCGAAGGGTAAGAAGTTAACTGATCGTGAAAGAGACAGATATTATTGTATTCTAACAGAATACATTATTTCTTTTTAAAGATAGGAAAAAACTGTATCATTTTTTTAAAATTGAAAGAGAATTATGGTAAAAAATTTTTGTCGATAATCTTTGTTTAGCATGATGAAAGAAGAGTTTGCCGATTTGTATGCAGCAATAAAAGTACCAACCAGGAAACTGATTGACGAAAATGAATCTGAATATTGTCAAAAATACTGATTCTATAACAATGCATGTTTAAAAATGTAAATGTCGAAGGTACATAGCAAAAAAGCAAAAGCATTAAGATTTTCAGTTACTGCAGAGACAAAAACAAGAGCGTTTGAACATTGGCCAGAAAGTCATGACCTGGGACAAATCAATCCAATGGAAATTATTTTTTCGACGAAAAAAATGGAATTTTTTGGAAGATGGCACGGGAATTTCTACTGGCATGATAGAAGAACGCTTGAAAATGAAAAGAATACCTCCAAGCCATTTTTGAGGGTCTGTCATGACTTGGGGCTGTTTTTCAATACACAATGGTTTAATTGCATTCCTTACTCAGAGTAGAATGAATTTAAACGATTCAAGAAAAAAACAATTCAAATTCTGATGAGATTCCTGCAGTTAAATAGATGAATTTTTTTGAAATACGTCTTTACAATTTATGTTTTCAACATTGAAAAGGTTTTGTTTGCTCTGTTGTAATGAGTTAGAGAAAGAATAATGATCACCGTCTAGGGAAAAAGATTAAACAAAGTGTAATGTGCGTGAAAGAACACTTTATGAATAATGAATTATTTACATAAAGTAAATATTTTTAAGCAGAGTAAACACGATCGAAGATAAAGGTATTTAAAAATTATTTTTATTTATTTTAAAAACTCGAATATAATGAAATCCATGAACAAGCAAAAAAAAACATTGAAAAAGTGAATTATGTAAAGAATAAATAACATTAATATACTTTTAAAAATTTGTAATTTTTTCTTATATGTTATTTTCTATGTTACCTTTTTTACATATCAAATATTTTGCTTTGTTAATATTTTCTAATAATAAAATATTTGCAAATTAATTTTTCTAGTTTTTTTACTTTTATTTAAGCTCAATAATTATCAATCAAATGGTATTTTAATTCTTCAGTTTAAATGTTTCCATTTTCTGTCAAAAATGTCAACTGGCCTTAAAGTTTTTACACAGACTGTATATTTGATTATATCATTTGTGAATGATTAAGAATTTTTCATCCATTTCTTTTGTCCAAAAATATTATAAAAAAATACATATATATAAGAAAGAAAATGATAAAATATATTTTAAAAATATATTGATAAATTGTAGTGGTAGAAAAATATAATAATTAAAAATACAATATTACTATTGAACTAACATTTTTTCCAAGGGAAGAGTTGCAAGCAAATCTTTCTGAGGAGGACAAGGACAGCTTATTCCGTGTTATTATATTTTTGTCATAACAAAATATACCCCCAAATTAATTGATCCTATCTTGAAAAACATTGCATTTTGAAAAATTTGGCAGATTTAATACGGAAATAAATTTACAATTTTATTCCCACAAATACCCTAAGAATGTTCAAAAGATAAATATTACTGTAGAAATATTTTTGCATTCAAAGTTATAACACTCAAAAGTAATGGGGTAGAAACAACATTAAGGTTCAAATGTTAAAAAGGTTTTAACAAAGATTTAAAACATCATTTTCTCACATTAAAATTCCATTTCTTTTATTTTAAAATGTATATCTAGATAATCATCTGTTTTGCATTTCGAATCAATTTAAACTATTTTGTATGCAGCAAATAACAATTTTCAACATAATAAATTACAAAATATTTACTTGACTAAATCTGAATATAGTGTTCCCTGGTAACAATGGATAGTAACTAAAAAAATTTAATGACGAATAATAGTAAAAAAAATCAAACATTTGGGATTTTCAATTTATTCGAATAGAAAAAATAATCTATTTCAATTGAAAACATTGCCAAATTCAAAGATTTTCTAAAATACACCAATCCAAACATTTCTAAGGAACTGAAATGAAGGTGGACAGTTCTTTGAAAATGCCACGGGCATTTCATCAGCCGTGGCAACGGTTTATAGTAAAACACGTTGCCACTTTTGAATAGCAAAAAAAAAAATTTTATTTCAAGAAAGAATTTTTTTTTTTTTAATACTTTTCCAGAGTGGGACTATTCAAACTATTCAAGAAAAGAACAATTCAAATTTCTGATGAGATTCCCTGCAGTTAAATAGATGATTTTTTTTTGTTCATACGTCTTTATATTTTATGTTTTCAACATTGAAAAGGTTTTGTTTGTTCTGTTGCAGTGAATTAGAGGAAAGAATAATGAACCGTCTAGGGGAAAAGCTTAAACAAGAATAATGTGAGAGAAAGTACACTTTCTGAATAATGAATTATTCGAATATAATGGAAAGAAATATATTTTTAAGCAGAGTAAACATGAACTGTAAAAATTTTTAAAAATTTGTTTTATTTACTTTAATATAAAGGGGGAATATAATGAATTATTAAGAACAAGTAAAAAAGGAACATTGAAAATTTTGGAATTATGTAAAAATAATAATTTTAATGCTTTAAACTAGAATCTATTGAAGGTTATTTTAAATATCATTTTCTTCGCATTAAAATTTTATATTGTTAATTCTTTACGAAATTTACTTGGAAATAGAGGTTCTCACAGTTGAATTTTTATTTTATTTTTGATTAAATGCAATTTCTTTGAATATATTACATAATTTTTGTTTTTTTTTTTTTCCTATTGTATCGAGTTACACCATTAGATATCTCTTGGCCATACATATTTGTCAGAAAGTAATACTCTTCATCCATAAAAGTGTCCAAAAATCAACAAAAAAGAATGTAAGAATTAAATGATTTAAATACAAAATAAATATATTAATACATTGGAATGGTAGAAAAATATTTTTAAAAATATATTCCTATTGTAACATTTGTTAGAGTTGTAGCAATTCTTTCCCAGGCGACAAGGTACAGCCTATCCGTGTTAATATAATTTTTACATACCCAAAATAATTTCCCGCCCAAATTAATTGAGATATCATGGAAAACATTGCATTTAAAAAAATTATATTTAATATGGAAATAAAATTGCAATTTTATTTAGACAAATACCTAAGAATGTTCCAAAATAAATATTACTGTAGAAATATTTTGTATTCAAAGTTCAAATTAAAAAAGTAATGGAGGAGAAACTATATTAAGATTCAAATGTTACAATATTATTTCTTTAAAACATGTAAAACATCATTTTTCATATTAAAATTTTATCCCTTTATTTACAAAATTTATATCGACAATGTTCTGTTTTGTATATCGAATCAATTGAAAATATTTGTATGCAACAATAAGAATTTCCAACGAAACAAATTACAAAATATATTTAGTTGACTAAATCTGAATATTTCTGTATAGTGTTTCCCTTGTAACAAAATATTCAATGAAAAAATTTAAATTTCGAATAATAGTAAAATAAATCAAAGCATTTGGGATTTTCAAGTACTTGAACAGAAAAAACAATCCATTTCAGTTGGGAAAACATTTGCCAGATTCAAATATTTTCTAAAATACACCAATCCAAACATTTCGAAGGAACTGAAATGAAGGTGGACAGTTGTTAGAAGATGCCACGGCATTTCAATCAGAGCAGTGGCAAAAGTTTTTAGAACACGTTGCCACTTTTGAACATTAAAAAAAAGAGATTTCATTTCAATAAAGAATTTTTTTTTAATTCTTTACCAGAGTGTGGACTATTCAAACTATTCAAGAAAAGAACAATTCAAATTATGATGAGATTCCCTGCAGTTAAATAGATGATTTTTTTTTTTTTTTTTTTTTGTTGATACGTCTTTATATTTTATGATTTCATCATTGAAAAGGTTTTGTTTGTTCTGTTGTAGTGAATTAGAGGAAAGAATAATGACCCGTCATAGGGGGAAAAGCTTAAACATAGGGGGAAAAGCTTAAACAAGAATAATGTGCGAGAAAGTACACTTTCTGAATAATGAATTATTCGAATATAATGGAAGTAATATATTTTTAAGCAGAGTAAACATGAACAGTAAAGATTTTTATAAATTAGTTATATTTACTTTAATATAAATTGGAATATAATGAATTATTAAAAACAAGTAAAAAGGAGCATTGAAATCTTTGGAATTACGTAAAGAATAAATAGTTTTAATATACTTTAAGCTAGTATCTGTTCAAGGTTCTTTTAGATACCATTTTGTTCGTATTAAAATTTTGTATTGTTAATTCTTTAAAAAAATTTTCTTAGGAATTGAGTTTCTCACATTTTTAAAATTTATTTTTTGATTAAATGCAATTTCTTTGAATATATTACTTAATTTTTGTTTTGTGATTTTCCCATTGTATCGAGTTACACCATTAGATATATTTTGACTATATCTATTTGTCAGCAGGTAATATTTTTCATCCATAATAGTGTCCAAAAATATCAATAAAAATATACATATATAAGAAAGAAAATTATACGAATTACATTGTAAATGTACAAGATAAATTGTAATGGAAAAAAATATAAGATTAAAAACACAAATATTCCAATTGTAACATTTTTTCCACGGTAAGATATGTAGCAATTCTTTCCTGGAGACAATTACAGCTTATACTGTGTTATTATTATTTTTCATACTCAAAATAATTCCCGCCCAAATTAATTGAGATATCGCGGAAAACGTTGCATTTTGAAAAAAAAAATTTTCTTTCATATGGAAATAAAATTACAATTTTATTCACACAAATACCTAAGGATGTTCCAAAGATAAATATTACTGTAGAAATATTTTGCATTCAAAGTTCTTAAAACACTAAAAAGTAATGGAGTATTATAAACTACATTAATATTCAAATGTTACAATATTATTTCTTTAAAACATGTAAAACATCATTTTCTCGCATTAAAATTCCATCTCATTATTTACAAAATTTATATCGATAATCTTTTTGTTTTGTGTTTAAAATCAATTTAAAACATTTGTATGCAGCAATAAGAATTTCCAACAAAATACATTACAAATTGCACTCATGTCCATAAATTAAGGATAATTGAGAATCACACAGAAATTGAACTCTAAAAAAATAAAAATTTGACACACATCTTGGAAGAAGAATATTTACAGGAAACCACCAGAGAACGTCACAATGACGTGAGTGTAAGAGAGGGGTATATAAGGAATGATGGCAAAGAAGTAAAATTGTTCACAAGTGCTTTAAAAGCCTTTCAGTGCAATAACCGCATAGTTATGGCACAAAGGAAGCATTTGGATGATTTTTACGTGGTAGAATTATCGGACGACTGGAATGTGGACGTACCCAGCTGGAAGTATCAGAGGAACTTGGAATCGCCCAGAGTGTCATCTCCAGGCTTTGGCAACGATTCCAAGATGATGGTAATGTGAGTAGATGTTACAGCACAGGTCGCCCCCGAGTCACAACGCCGAATGAGGACCGGTAATTAGCAGTTACTGCCAAAAGAAACAGACGGAGCACAGCATCAGACCCGTCTCGTCAGCTCTTTTCAGCTACCGGTACGACAGTTTCAAGGCAGACCGTGTACAGACGCTTAGGGCACATTGGTCTATATGCTCGTAGGCCTGTCAGATGTGTTCCACTTACCGCAACTCACTGTCGCCTGCGATTAACCTGGAGTAGAGAGCATGCATTGGGGACACCGCAACAGTGGTCTGGTGTGATGTTTTCCGACGAGTCCAGGTTTAGTTTGCAGTCTGATTCTCGACGGACTTTCATATGGAGAGCGCCAGGTACCCGTTACCACCAAGAGAACATCATTGAACGACACCGTTACGGTGGTGCAGGATGGCTCGTTTGGGGAGGAATTATTCTTGGTTCCAGAACTGACCTGTATGTTCAGAGTGTAACGATGACAGGCCACATCTATCGGGATGTCATTCTGGAACAACATGTACGTTTGTTTCGGGGCGCCATGGGTGCTGAATTTCTGTTTATGAATGACAACGCCCGTCCTCACCATGCAAACATTGTAGACGAATGCCTTCAATTGGAGGATATCACCAGTATGGATTGGTCAGCATACTCACCGGACTTGAATCCAATAGAGCATGTGTAGGATATGCTTGGCCAACGAATTGCAGCCCGTCAACCCTCCCACCAGTCAACCGGAACTTCGGAGGGCATTGCTTGATGAGTGGTGTAATATTCCCCAAGATCAGATTGATAATTTGATACTCAGCATGCCTAGGCGTTGTTAAGGCCTGTATTGTATCGTCCGGGAGACATACCCATATTAACCATCATACTAACCATGTTAAACTGTTTTTTGTAAATAGGTTCTTTTTTAAATTTGCTCCAGGGAGTAAAAATCGCAATTTTTATTAATTATGTCAAACATATATCATCTTTTTTGCTCTTTACCTTTTGTTTAATAAATAGACTTTACAAATAAGTCAAATTTGTTTTGCTTCTGTCTCTTTCTTTGACAGAAGCAAAACTTCTTATTATCCTTAATTTATGGACATGAGTGTATTTACAAATTTAAAATGAGGCGGAATATTTCTGTGTACTGTTTCTGGCAACAATGGATATTCGCTAAAAAATTTAAAAGTCGAATAATAGTGAAAAAATCAAAGCATTTCGGATTTTAAAGTACTCGAATAGAAAAAAAAAACAATCTATTTCTATTTCGAAAACAAATGCAAAAACACTGCCAGATTCAAATATTTTCTAAAATTCACCAATTCAAACATTTCGAAGGAACTGAAATGAAGGTGGACAGTTGTTAGAAGATGCCACGGGCATTTCAATCAGCGCTGTGGCAACGGTTTATAGCAGAACACATTGCCACTTTAGAATAGCAAAAATAAATTTCATTTCAATAAAGAATTTTTTTTTTTTAATTCTTTTCCAGAGTGCGGACTATTCAAACTATTCAAGAAAAGAACAATTCAAATTCTGATGAGATTCCCTGCAGTTAAATAGATGAATTTTTTTTTCATACATCTTTATATTTTATGTTTTCATCTCTGAAAAGGTTTTGTTTGCTCTGTTGTAGTGAACTAGAGGAAAGAATAATGAACCGTCTAGGGGGAAAAGCTTAAACAAGAATAATGTGCGAGAAAGTACACTTTCTGAATAATGAATTATTCGAATATAATGGAAAGTAATAATATTTTAAGCAGAGTAAACATGAACTGTAAATATTTTTAAAAATTTGTTTTATTTATTTTAATATAAACTGGAATATAATGAATTATTAAGAACTAGAAAAAAAGAACATTGAAAACTTTGGAATTACGTAAAGAATAAATATCTTTAATATATTTTAAACTAGAATCTGTTCAAAGTTATTTAAAATACTATCTTCGCATTAAAATTTTATACTGTTAATTCTTAATGAAATTTACTTGGAAATAGGTGTTCTCACGGGTTTTTGTTTTCAATATATTGTTGGATTAAATGCAATTTCTTTGAATATATTACATGATTGTTGTTTGTGTTTCCCATTGTACCAAGTTTCACTGTTCATCTTTTGATTATATCTATTAGGAGCCAGTAATACTTTTCATCCATAAAAGTGTCCAAAATATCAAATATATATACAGATATAGATATAGATATAAGAAAGCAAATGTTACGAAATACATTGTAAAGAACAAAAATTATAAGATTAAAAACACAAATATTCCTATTATAGCTTTTTTGCCACTGGAAGAATTGTAGAAATTCTTTCCCAGGAGAGAGAAATGTATGTTATTTAACAAGTACATAATAACAGCATATCATTCAAAGTTGACAGCAGACAAGCATTTCTGTGGATAGTTATATTACGTGCAATTAGCATTTTGTACAAATGAGAACAACTTGTCACTCAAATCTGATAGCAGATATTCAGTGTCATGGGTAATGAGAATTCCTGAAATTAGCGAATATCTGTGCCACCTTCACAGGTTAAAACAATTAAAGATGGGATATGCATTACACTATGAGTTGTCGCAATCGGGATTGGTGACGTGCCCATGGGCTGAGAAAGTTTCTACACCAATGAGAAGTGAGGGAAGCTATCCTCCATGACGTATTTTCTTAAAGGGAGGTTTTGGGAGAACATAGGAGAGTTCTGCGACGAGTCGATAAGAAGTGTTGTCTTTTCTCTGAAAGTGATTGAATAGGCCGGAGTTTCCGCCTGCTGACACAGTGAGCCCCTTGTGGTTTTGTGTATCAAGCCTTGGGATAATTAAGGTCTGCCGCAGAATTAATTGCAATTAGATTCCTCATAGACTCGAGAACTCTGAAAATTTCTGTCCTTGAAGGAACTTCACTTGCGAATTAAATTTTACTCTTTTTATTTTCTTTCTTTGTAAATAATTTGTAATAATTAGAGTATGTACATATATAATGTTTGTAAATAAAAAGTAAAAAGTTCTTAAAACCGTAACAGATCTAGTATAGGCTGAGACGTTGCACTGTAAAGAAAGAAATCGAAAGGTTGTAATTATTAAAAAGAAATAATATCTAAATAGATTAATTTTATTTTTCAGCTTTAACTGAAGCTTTATTAGTTACCACATATATCTGAGCGTAACATTATAAAAATAAGAAAATATCATCTATTCAACATGCATAATTAAAAAAATTTAATAATGATATACACTATTTACATACTCTGTATTTTTTAAATAGGTTTATTGTGATATAAATAATTTTATTTTGATTAAAATGTATGAGAGTTTTAAAATTTAAGCATCATTTCTCAGAGTATTGTAAAGAAAAATGTAGTTACAGCACATATGAGCACATAAGAACAACACATCTGAGTCTCATACATTTTCGAACATATCAAAAGTTTTTGTTTTTTTTGTACTTTGGACTCTTTTATTAGAGAATGTACGCAGCTTTCATTATTATCGATACTTTTCGGAATTATTTTTTTCATTATTAGTTTTGCATGTTCCAAAATGCATGCCTTTCAGATATAATGTTCTTTTAATGTTTCCCGCTGATTTTTTTCTCTACAGTACAAAGATAGATTAATGATATATTAACTATGAACACCGTAAACAAGACTAGATTTACTATGAACAGCCTGTAGCACTGTATTGGACCAGACTTAATCAATTAACATGGATAATAATTAAAAACCTACCTATTTATCGTTATTCTTTTAAAATGTCATTACTGGCTCTAAATTTTGAGTATTTCAAAAGCATCAACCAGGAAGCTTAAATATATTCAAAATTACTTTTTTATATGTTATTTCGAAGACTTAAACGCAGAATATTCAAAATTTCTGCACAAAGTTTTAAAAATAATAAATAAAAAAAATTTGAAAACAAAAATAGGTAAAATTTTCAGGATCGACAGCGCTACACCCGTCATTTCCTGAAACTATGCAAATTTAATCCCTTTAAAAAAGCCACTGTTCCACAAGTAGCTCATGAACAAATTCTTCCTGAGACCAGAATTTGCTAATTGAATTACAGCTTGCTGAATTAATGCGGGACTACATTGTCAGCACATGTGATTAAAGACTGCAATGTTGATACTGGTAAAGAGTGACTCACTGTTGACACTGATAGAAAAAAATGAATCTATTTCATTTCAACAGTTGGCAAACAAGCACTACAGAACTTGAAAAAGTAGCTTCCTGAACACAATTATTTTTATGCACTGTAGAGCATCTCATCAATCACAACGCATACAAGTCGGTTTCTAGGTCAAGAATTTTTTTGGTCAAAAACGAATTATACACTGCTTCTGTACTAATGTGCCTGATCGTCGAGTAACGCACTCTGGCTTCGGTATCCATTTGTTTTGGGTTCGAGTCCCGACGGGTGGCATGGAATGTATGTAGGGTTTGGAATCCACTTTAAACCTTAAGTCCAGGTCTAATATGATTTGCAGAGCGTTGAGCAAAGGACTGACAAGGACTCAGATTCGAAAAATGTTTTAAATTATCTCTTGCTTCCCTGAATCTACCAAAAACGTAGAGCGACAACCCACCAAACCTGTCCAACATTAAAATATCTGCAGTGTCCCATGGACTGTTAGTTAGTTCTGCTGTAATCTGTGTGTTCCCTATGATCTTCAGATTTCACACTTGCAGCAGAGAGGTATTACACAACTTGAAAAACAATTCCTCTAAGTCATGTTTATAGAGGACAAAACATCTTCATCTATAACGACGCAAAACAATTTGTTTTCAACTAATTTGAAGAGCTAATATTATGTTATTTCAACTCTATATCTCCCACTTTCCATTTTTGATAACGGAGACATTTGAATATTAGTTTTTTTAATTCTATCTACTTCGTCCAGAACTGACTGTAGGTCCCGGTCTATTTAGCCCTTGTGTGCACAAGATGAGAGTAGAGCGACAAACCAAACCAAATCAATCGTCCGAACTGAAAAATCACATAGATTTTTGTTATCCATCCTGATATTCTGTACCCGAATATAAGTGGTTCCTCAACTGATTGCTGAATGTTCTTTTGTGCAGTGTAGAAATGATTGAACACTTAATTTGTAATGTCCTATATTGTTGATAATTTTAACTATTTTGTTTTCCTGAAAAAAAAAGAAGGCAAAATTCAATTTTTTAAATTTGTTTAAAAAGCATTTTTTGATTCACATAAATTTTATTTATAATTTTTAAAATACATCATGTTGTTTTTGTGTTCAAGATGACATGGTTAGAAAAATATGAAAAGGAAAATATAAAAAATATCTATTTATTTTGATATTTTTATCATGAGAATGAAAATATAAAATGACGAATTTAATATGTTGTTTTATTGTAAAGATACTAACTTTAATGGTTAGAAAACATAAAAAAGAAAATATAAAATGACAAGTTTAATAATGTAAGAATACATTAACATATTATAATTCTTAAAATAAATTAAAGAGACTGTTATGTTTGCAAATCAACAAAAGTAATTAAGTATCTATCGAGATATAATGCTATCATAACATTTTTACATGAAAATATTTAAAAAAATTATGCTATACAGAAGATTAAATTTTTTTATCAAACTTAACTGCAATCAAATAATTTCAAAAGATTTTTTTTTAACTTAAAAAAATAATCTTTACACAAATGATGAAAATAAATTCTGAAGCTTGATTGTATCGTTAAAAATTTCGGATTCATTGTGGATTCTCTTTAACCGTAACTTCAATAAAATGGTCTTTTTCAAAACTTTTCAACTCCGGTGAGCGAAACGTACAGTAATGGAGAAAAAAAAGGCCAAAGTATTTTTGAAAGATATTTCAAAGCATCATTTATCTTTGCTATTTTCTTCGATTCGGAGGTTTTTGAGGCAAGTTCTTTCTTTTTCTTCCAGTCCCTTCCTTTCTTTCATTCTTTTTTAAAAAAAAAAACTTTCAAAATCAATTTTTGGCACTAGAACGCATGATAGAAAATCCCTTTTCTCTTCAGGTGGTATTCTTTTAATGGCCACGATTTATGTTTTTTTTTTTTCCTTTTAAAAAAAAAAAGAAATTCTTTAAAATATTAAAAATGTATTGAATATTCTAAATTGATTGTTTCGTTCTTCCGAAAAATAAAAATATTATATTCCTTCTTACTTTCATTTTAAAAAACTTTTTAAGCAATCTACAGCGTCTCGCAGAAATTTAAGTTTTAGTTCTCGATATAATTCCAAGATAAGAAATAAAAATAATTAAAATTCCAAACAATTCTAACGTGAAAAGAATTTCTGTTTATTCCAAATAATACAATATGATTTATTACATTTAGAACTTTTCATATTTTGAAAAAATTAACAAGAAATGTTTTTAAGCCTAAATAAATCTCTCAAATATTTTCGCACACGATTTATAACTCATAAAAATCGTCTGCTACACATTAACATTCGATAATAATTTAGAAATATTTTTCACGCGAGTTTAAATCGTCTGCATCATATTGGATAAAATCTTATGCTTAAAATATTCCTTTTTAATTCTCTTTGTATTAGATTGAACAGAAAATTCTTACATTCATTTGAAAAAAAATTTTTTTAAACAATCTACAGCATCTCACAGAAGTTAAAGTTTAGTTCTCGCTATAATTCCAAAATAAGAAATAGGAATAATTAAAATTTCAAATGATTCTAACATGAAAAGAACTTCAGTTTATTCCAAATGTTTTTTCCTTTTAAAAAATTATTTAATGTATTAAAAATTTATTGAATGTTCTAAATTGATTGTTTCGTTCTTCCAAAAATAAAAATATTATATTCCTTCTTACGTTCATTTAAAAAAAAATTCTTTTAAACAATCTACAGCGTCTCACAAAAGTTTTATATTTAGTTCTAGCTATAATTCCAAGATAAGAAATAGAAATAATTAAAATTTCAAAATATTCTAACGTGAAAAGAATTTCTGTTTATTCCAAATAATACAATATGATTTATTACATCTAGAACTTTTCACATTTTGAAAAAATTAACAAGAAATGTTTTTAAGCCTAAATAAATCTCACAAATATTTTCGCACACGATTTATAACTCATAAAAATCGTCTGCCATACATTATTATTCGATAATTTATAAATATTTTTCACGAGAAGTTTAAATCGTCTGCATCATATTAAAAAATATTTTGCTTAAAATATTTATTAAAATCTCCTTCATATTGGGTTGAACAGAAAATATTACAGGATTTAGACAATTTTGAAAGGTAACAAAAATTTATTTATTGTTTCACGTATTTAATCCTCGATATATTCTCTGCCATTTTCTAAGATATTTAACCATCTTTCGAACAACTTTTTTATTACCTCTTGGAAGAACTTTTTTTTTTTTTTTGCTTTTGCAGCAAAGTATCTATTTAGAGAATTTTCATTCTTCTGACTTTTTGACATTTTTACCACAAAGAAAATTCTGCAGAAATCTAAGCAGAAAATAATCTGATGGGGCAATGTCTGGGCCTTAAGGTGTATAAAGTGGAATTTTCTCATCCTAATTCCTTCAGTTTTTGTTGAGTCATTTGTGCTAAGTGAGGCCGTCAGAATTTGTTGAAGAATCAGTCAGTCCATTGAGTAATGCAGGTAGTTTAGTGAGTAGATCTCAGCTTTAAATTCTACAACTGTCTACAGTAGATATGTGAATTGATAGTTTTATTAGTTCCAATCAGTTTAAAATAAACCATCCCTTCCATATCCTGCCTATTACAAAACAAAACCTTTTTAAATGCAGTCCTGGGAATCGGAGGGAATAGATTTTTCCTTTGGGTTGGTGTCTTTTTCAAGTGACATTTATATAAAATATCCACTTTACCTCCTTAATCACAATAATTACTGAAGGATTCTCTTTCCCCGCCAAGCTCCAACACCTGTCTCTGCTACGGGAAACCAGCATAGCGAGATTAATACTTCTCCAACTTTTGATAATCATATTAAACTACTTTATATTTTAAATGAATTTATAACCATCTTTAATTCCCTTGTAGGAGTAGAAAATACATATAATAATTTAGTAAAAGGGAATAATACATTTGATAAATTACAAGTAATATTGTCTAAACAATAGCCATAAAAATGAATAACTTTTGTGCTGTTTTTATCCCATACCATTAGAAAATTCATTTAACTTACTAACTTAACTTTAATTCTTGAATTTCTTTGCTATTTCTAAGTAATTTAAGAATAATAATAATACATTTAAAAAAAAAATTTCGTATACTCTTATTATTAATTTAACTTTTTTGTATGATTTTTGCTTTGGGGATTATGACCTATTTCATTTACCATGTTTGTAGTGATCAATGTTTCTGTTATAAGTTTATTATGTTTCTTTTTCAATCCATGTTTCTCAACAGGAGATAGGAGTTTAAGGCCTCGAAGGGCCAAGGTACTTCGTAAACCCGTGGGCTGACTGTCACAATAAGCCTCCGAAACCCCTATAGAAGTTTCTAGCGTACTTTTGTTGCCGAGCAAACTACTGATTTTGGGCTCATTGCTACGAGGGTCACTCTGAAATTTTTGAGATACGGCTAAATGGTAGAAGTTTAACTTACCAATTTTAAGAGTGTTCAAAGTAGTCCATCAATGCACTTTTGCAGATGACTTTTCCAAAAATTAAATGCTTCACGCCATCCATTTCCTGGAATTGATGAAAATTATGCTTTTATAGCCTCACCAATCTCATCTTCGGAATCAAAACGGCGACCACGTAAATTTTTTTCTTCAGATTAAAAAAGCCAAAAGTCACACATAGCAAGATCAGGGGGAATAGAGTGGATATTCTATCACTTTGATGTGTTTTTTGTTTAAGAAATTCCACTGTCGATCTTGCCGTATGAGTAGATGCATTATCATGATGAAGTATAAGTCCCTTTACGTTCACTTCTTGAAGAATTTCTGGAAGACACTTAGTAGTGTACCAGTTACCTGCGACTGTCTTCTGTCCCTCCAGCTTGATGGCTTTTTGACCAGTCCCGCACTTCTGAAGAAAACGGCATACATTACTTTTTTCATTGCTAGTTGTCTTTTCATCATTGTTGGTTTGGGTTCATCTTCAAAGACCCATACTTTACTTTCTTGTCGTGTTGGAACGTCAAAAACGGTATGTAAATTTTATGACCAGTTATGATTTTAGAAATAAGGCGGTGTCCACTGTCGTTAAGTAATTTTATGGTTTCGTTGCAGATTCTGACACACTCCGTTTTTGGTGTTCTGTTAAATTATGGGGGACCCAACGACAAACTAATTTTTTCATATGCAGTTCTTCATGAATAATTCTATGTATAGCTGCGCATCCAATGTTAACTTTCTTCTGTATCATTTGGTAAGTGCAGAGATTATCATCGACTAACATTTTTCGTATGGCCGGCACATTTTCTGGAACTACAGCTGATGAAGGTCTTCCTGTGTGTTCTTGATCCAGCAGAGAACTTCGACCTCTACGAAATTCTGTAAACCATCTAAATACAGGAACACAACATTGACTTGTCTCCATATGCTAGTTGTAGACGTTGAAGGCATTCTTGTTGATTTAACCTCACTTTAAAATCATAGCGCGATAATGCTCTCGCGTCAATTTCATGTTCTTTTCTTCCAAAATCTATTCTACGAGAGCTAAATTGCAATTGTTTTCACAAATTATCGTCCATGACCATAAAAAGAGTTCCAATTTACAAATTTAACGAATTTTTTTTCCTGCGTTTGTCGTCTGGCACTGTCTCAAAAATTTCAGTTACCCTCGTATTAGACGGAGCAACGGGCGTACTGATTACGGAGTTCCTATGTGGTTTTAAGAACCTTAATGATAGTTAGAAAATCTGCACAAAAATAAAGTTGATTTTTCCCCGTAAATTCAGTGAAGAGCTCACCGAGTGATTCTTACCCTGTGACAGGAAACTCATAAACTACACAAATTAATTCATGCGGATCTCAGCAGCTGCAATCTTTGGCTTTTAATTTTCAATCAATTGCTACGATATGCAGCCTTAGTTTAATCAACTAGATATCTATTTTATGAACTTAAATTAATTTTTTGGTAAACTTAAATCTTTAACTAATTTTGATGTAACAACTTTTCTTACTTAACTTATTTTTCTTTATTTAATCTTAGTCTTAATTTAATTTTAAATCAATAGTCAATCCTTAATCTAATAACTGCTCTGGTCCTAATTTTATGATTTCCTTAATTTTTAGTATTTATATTTTTATTTAAAACAAAGAATCGTCAATTAAACGTTTATGTTTGATATTTGAAATGTAGCCACGGTGGTGGCGCCATCTACTGTAAAACTTGTATGATTATTTATGATTATTTACCTCGTCTTGGTGTTAAATTCTTGTAAGTTGTAAATCCACGTAACCTGCGAAATCCATGTAACCTGCCTGTATCTCTTTGTATTTGTAACAGATTGTAATTTTTGTCATATTTATAATGTATTTTATTTCCTTTTTCTTTTGGAGAGCATCGTGGAACGGGCACCTAATCGTACCGATAGCCTTTGCTTTTTCGATATCCTACTTTAATTGTTCTCAAGCAAGAGATGTTTTCTTAATTTCTTTTATTTCCTTTTACATTCTTATTCAATAATTCAAGCAAGATTATTAATGCACATATTTTAATTAATTTTAAGATGGGAAAGTTTAGTGGTTCTTAAAATCACATTGGAACTCAGTAACCGGTACGCCCGTTACCAGTAGAACCTGTGGAGAGCTCTCAGTTTGGGTGTGGTCTAGAGAGAGGGATAGAAGTGTTTTCCTAATGTGTGGCGGTTGTGCCATGCCTCCATGTAGATTAAAATGTTGCTGTTATTTGTCTTGTTTTGTATGCGTGTGTGTGTATATATGTGTGTATGCATGTATATATGTGTGTGTGGTGTGTAAATGCCGTGCATCTGTTTTTTGGTTACTGTGCACGTTACCACTGCATCACGAGTCGAGCATACACCCGTCATGTGACAAGCATGTTAACTTCAAACTGGCAGCCCTTAGGAGTACTTTTTTTTTTTTTGCAATTCTGTAGTTTAAATACATTTTTTTTAAAAAAATTTAAATAATTTTTAGAAGTTTAATTTTGAAATTTGAATAGTTTTCTCTTTCAGTTAATTTTTAAAAAAAATCAACAAACTGACTATGAGGAGCTTAATATCAACACACTAATATTTTTAGAATAAATACCCTTAATCAAATTGCAAAATCAATTTTTACTAGAACGCGCAATCTATTTTTTTTCAAGCACTATTCTTTTAATTGGCAGCGATTTATGTATTTTTAAAACTAAAATAAAAAAGACATTTTTTAAATATTTCTGATGCATATGTCAATGCATTACAATCTTATATTTAGAATTTGAATTTCTCAATGTTTCTTTCTGAAATCAAATGTTAAATAAATTCTGAATTCTATAAAGAAAAAATTAACTCTTACATTCCGTAGGGTAATTTTAAGAACTAAAAGGGCAGGAATTAAATCTTACAAATTGGAAAACTTAGCAATCAAAATTTATTATTCCATTTATTTTATTATTAAACAGACTAATAAATTATTTTAATCAAGTTTTAATATTCCATTCCACTTACTAACATCCATCTGTCAAATTCCACCAAGAAAAATTAAATTGAAAGAAATTTGCATTCCTCGAGCATTCCGACATTTTGTTTTATTTCCATTAATCGAAAAATAACTGTAAAAGCGAAAAGAAAAGAATTCATTATTCCTGGTCGTTAAGAGTCTCTCCCTTCAGAATCAAATGTTCTTAAATCAAATATGAACTCATAAAAATTTTTTAAAAGCAAGTTTTGATTAGAGGGAAATTCATTAAAAATATTTCAGTTTAAAACTAATAAATCTGATTTATTTCAACAAAGATATTTTTCTTTTTAAATGACTGAAACCAAAAAACTATTGCAAGGTGAGGTACAATTTACTAACCAAATATAACATCAACCAAAGATGCTTAATATTGCACTTTCCTCACAAGATTAGGTAGACAATACAAATCATTAGGAGACTATACAAGCAATACACAATCATTTATCTCAATATAACATGTATATGGCCCATTAATTAAAAAATACATATATATTATATTTATAATAAGGCAAATAATAATAAAAAAAATTAACAACAATTACATTTAACATAGAAATATTTCAGTTTAAAACTAATAAGTCAGATTTATTTCATCAAAGATATTTTTCTTCTTAAATGACCCATGCTCGGGACTGAAGCCGAAAAACTATTGCAAGTTGTGCTACAATTTACTAACCAAATATAATATCAACCAAAGGAGCTTAATATTGCACCTGCCTCACAAGATTGGGAAGGCAATGCAAATCATTGACACTATACAAAACAATACACAATCATTTATCTGAATATAACAAGAATATGGCTCCTTAAGTAATAAAAAATATTTATTCAATTTCTACTATTAGTTCACACTCTTCCTATATATATCTTGTTCAAATTTTCAATCGTTCATAAAATACTTTTTATTCATCTACTCAAGTTCAAATACGTTTTTTTTTAACTTGTAGTGGATGACACTGAATGTGAATACAGTTTTTTCAAATGTTAATTCAGTAATTAAATTTAATCAATTAATTTTAGATTTTTTTAGATTTAAGTTGCGTGTATCTAATAATAGATGGCGCCAGATTTAAGAGGAAAATTTCAACTTTATTTGTAAAGGATTTATAGTGAAAAAAAAAAGGTAGGAATTGATTTTAAAAATTTTTGTATATTATTTGTTTTTATAATAAGCCAAATAATAAAAGAAAATTAACAGACAATGCATTTATCATTAAAGGGTCTGAATGGCCGAGTGGCTAGCGCTCGGTACCAAGGCTTCGGGTTCGAATACTGGCGGTGCCATGGGTGCCTAAGCACCATAAATACTAAGCACAACTTCCATGCCATAAAATACTAAGCACAACTTCAAAATTATATACATATTCTATAATTTTATTGAAATCGACTTTTATATCTTTACGCGAGATTAAGTAAGCATCTAAAAAAAACGATTAAGTTCGTATCTAAAATATTATCATATAAAAAAATTAAAAAATTAATAAATAAAACGATTTTAAATGCAAAATACAACAAAAAAGCAAATAAAACAAATCATAAGTATGGCAAAAAGTTAAAAACCAAAAGATGAATGAATAATTAAGCTATCAAAAGCAGGTCACTCATATGCTATATGTCGTGGCAAATTTCGTGTTAAAAGAAGAATTTTTGACATCACAATTGATATAGTGTATGTATATATATATAATGTACACGTGGTTGTATTACATACATTTTTTAATACATTTAAAGACGGATAAAGGCCTGACTGGCCGAGTGGCTGGCGCTCGGTACCACAGATTTCGGGTTCGAGCCCCGGCGGTGCCATGGATGTTTGTAATGGTTCGGAATCCACTTTAAACCGTAGGTCCCGGTCCTAATAGGATCGTAGAGCGTTGCGGGGGCATTGTTACTCCGCGTCCGTATCTTCAAGTTGCACGCGCCCCCTCGGTAATGCAAAGTGAGTAACGTCTGTGCAGCGCTTTCCTTAAGGCCTCCAAGACCAAGCTGTCTAAATGTTTTCCAGCAGCATTGGAACAAAAAAAAAAAACATTTATCATTAATATATAAAATCAAATCACGTACACTAAGCTTAGATTAACAAAACAAATCAAGTGCACTAAGTTTAGATTAACAAAAATCAAGTACATTGATACTTAGTTCTACTAAGTAGAAACTACGACTATACTATACGTTCTACTATACTTAGTAGAACTAAGTATCAATTCCTCGAATCTCTTTAACGCTCACATAATTACATACACTTCTCGCTGGACGGTAAGTCAGTTTTGTTGCGCTTCGGTAACTTTTTGACTTGCAAAACTTAATGGGTATATTTTCCCATCTTGTTCTTGTGATAAGCATGCTTGAATTTCGATGAGAAGCAGCAGAATGTGTGAGGAAAGGTTCTTCAAAAACAGCTCTGTAGCTCTGTTGTTCGCGATACTTTTCTTTCAACAGTGCAAAGGCAGCTTGATTTTCCACTTTATTGAAATATTTCAAGATATTTTTAACTGCATAATCAAGAAGATCTGACTGATGTTATATAGATCACATGATGTATATTTGACTTTAACTTAACTTATATTACATAAAATTACATTTCTTGGAATTCACTGTAAAGCCTATATCTTTTAATTTGCTGAAAACTCCTTCAGAGCCTAATGGCTTAGTGACTAGCGCTCTGACGCTTTGTGCCACAAGTTTCGGTTCGAGTCCCGGCGGTGCTATAGATGTTTGGAGTGGTTCAGAATCCACTTTAAACAATATGTCCATGCTGATAACCCTACCCAGTAAAACATAAACATCTCCTATTTAGAAATCTGCCAGTAGGCAGACGGCCGTGGTTCAATATGGTCTGTAATGCCCGGGTTTGGTTTGTCGCTCTAGGTCATTTATGCACACTTTAGGCTAATTAGACCGGTACTTACAGTTTAATGTGGATTCCGAACCGCTAACGAACATCCATGCCACAGCCAGATTTCGAACCTGAATCACCAACGGCCAGAGCGCTAACCAATTGTCCACCAGGCCGCTGTAATCCCGAAGAGTTAGTTAGTTTGTTAACACTTATTCAAGATGAAAAAATGTGATTTAAAGTGAAGTGGGAATATGGCAATATCATGTATCTAAGCTAAGAATAAAAAAAAAAAAAATCTCTGAAACAAAGCAGCTAATGTGAACATAAATCTCAAAGTCAAGTCAAGTCAAGTCTGAATTTTTTCAAAGAATTAATCAGCATCCTTTGAAATGTTGTTGATGCATTATGGAGGCAGAAAGGTACAACTTTAAAATGACATTGTGCAAGCTAAGTTATAATGAGTTTAAGTTTTTATTTTCATCTTCCATGGGTATTGCCCCCTACCCCTTTAATAAATCTAATCTAATTATGAAATTGGTCCTTCATATGATATTTCCATCAATTCAACTGCATTCTCTATAAGAAAATCATCTAGTTTTGTTGTTAAATTTAGAGATCTTTAGTCAACATATAATTGAATTATGGCGTCTTTCTTGAACCGGGTGAGCAGTCTCAGCATTACTCTCTTCAACAAGTTCAGATGTTAATAGTTTTTTTCTGTCTGTTAGTCGCTTTTTCTTTAAAAGCTTCTTGTATCCTATAAATATATAGTATCTTACTTCATTTGGAGATTGTTGAGTTTTAAGGTTTTCAATATTACTAACTAACTCCCTGTCATTACAGCTCATGGTGGGCCGAAGTCGTCTGCCTACTGGCAGATTTCAAAATAGGAGATGGTTTCTTTTTACAGGGTAGGGTTGGCAGCCCACCGCTCAACGCTCTGTCATATTAGAGAGGATCTAAGGGTTAAAGTGGATTCAGAACCCTTACAAGCATCCATGTCACCGCCTGGACTCGAACCCTGTACCGCCTATAGTGCTTACCATCAGAGCGATAGTCACTCGGCCATTAGGCCCAGTTTTCAATATTAGTTATTTTTATTTTTAACAAACAGATCTTAATGTTTCTCAAAGACCGATATTAGTTGATCTTGATTTAGATGCTCCATGTCAAATCATTTTGATTTAATCCTTTATTATTAATAGGTAAAGAATATATTTATCAAACATTGCTATATCTGCGAATTCTTCATTTTTAAATATTCCACCTACGTATTGGAACGTGCTAGCTGGCGCTCGGTACCGCAGGTTTCTGGTTCGAGTCCCGGCGATGCCATGGATGTTTGTAGAGGTTCGGAATCCACTTAGTATCCGTAGTAACCGTAGGTCTCGGTATAACATGATCGTAAAGAGTTGCGGTGGTATTGTTGCTCCGCTTCCGTAACTTATCTTCAAGCTATACGCACCTCCCGGGTAGTGCTAAGGGAGTAACGTCGGTGCGGCGTTTGCCTTAAGGCCTCAAAGGCAACTGTCTAAATGTTTGCCAGCTGCATTAGAAAAAAAAAACCTACGTACTAAATTCTTGTTTGAAACCTTTTCATTTTATTAACATGGCAATAATGTATGTATACGAGGAAGGACGGATTTGCTGTACCACTTCTCCTGCGTTCCATCCGTCTGCCATACAGTTTATTGTTGGATTCGGGGATCAGTTAATAAACTAAATAATCATTTTGAATTATTTTATGAATGATTGACGATTAAAGTATTTTTCAGAATTATCTTGTTTATTTTGAGCAAATAGGGAAAACTTATCCAGCAGCCTTTTTTTCATGGTTGTTTTTATTTATTTCTTGCAATTAATCTATTTTTGACTGTTTCATATTTAGGGAAATTGTAATTTCTCCACACCATGAAGATTTCATCACCTCTGAGGAATCTTTTTGTTTGCCTTCCGTACATCAGTTGAAATTGTGAAACATCAGTTGTGCAGTTTGGAACCTCTCTAAGTGAACAATAGTTAAAAAATATGCTTATCCCAATTTGATGGATAATATTAAATGATAAAGCATTTGCTTGATAACTGTAAATCTTTTCACTAAATTATTGCTGATCAGATAGGCGGAAATTGAAAATTGAGAAGGAAAACTTAACCTTTATTGAATTCTTTGGTTAGTTAGGATACAAAATTTTGTACCTTTGATCACTATCACATTGGGTATTCCCGGTCACATGAAAATATTTAGTAAGACATCACATGTTGATTTAGATGTTAATTGTTTTTTTTTTTTAGAAAAACAGCACTGGCCATCTGGAATATTGATCTGTTAGGTACAGTATATATTTGTTTTCTTGACGATGGTGGATTTATAGGGCTAATTATATCAATATTTACTACTTTAAATGGTAAACTTGGTCTTAAAAAAGATGAAATGGGAATTTTATCGGTATATTTTTCAATACTATTTGCAAGTTTTTTACGAAAATTTTCAGTATCTTGAGCTGTTCGGCCAGTATTCTTTCCATAGCCTTTTTTCATGCTTAGATGGTTTAAAAAATAGACTCACGTGATAATTTAATGACTTGTAATCTTCTCTGTTCCTGTAAAACATCGAGATTTTGAATTCATATGTAAAGTCATATCACATAATTTCACTTCTCTTGTAATGCCTGATGAAGATCTGAGAGAATTCTCGAAATTAATTTATATCGTTTTTAGCTGCGTTTTATTTCACTTGTTCTTAGATTTCCATTGCATCCTCTATTTTTACGAGCTTGTATTAATGAAACGTCATACGGCCTCCGGTGATTTTCGGCCCTCCTTAGTTGTCTCTCGAATAGTAACTAATAGAAACTGATGATATTACATTTGGAATCAAATTTCTGTGAAATGTTGGGCAATTCTAGTTTCGGCTTTAATGGAATTTTAATGATTTGATTAGTTTCGCATATTTTTTTTTATTATATATATATATATTCATTTCGAATCGCATCTCTTTTATTTTTCTTCTTCCTATGCTTCGTTTTTGTTTTCGTCTTTTCACGATACCATCTAGTAGCTCTTTTTGCGAATTTTCATCTCAATCATCAACTACTGTTATTGATTTCTTTTTAAGTTAAGTATCTTAGGCCAAAACGTCTTTAACTCCCATTTATGTAGAGATGATTTACCAATGTTCTTTCTGAACGAAAAGCCATTCTAAAGAATGTCCAAAAGTCACGCAAGAAATCTTGCGTGACTCTTGGGATTTGCGAGATCTCATTTCGCGATTTGTATAGTTCAGTACTTGCAACTTATCCAGTGTGTCCCAAATTCACGCAACTTTTCTTGCGTGAATATGGGACACGCTGGTTAAAATTAGTTTCAAAACAAAGCAATGAAATTTCTCAATTTAGTAACGAAACACAATCTTCGTTAATCTCCGAAACGAAAATATAGATTTCATTTTTTTCCCCTTGCAGTCAGTTCTAATTCCAATTGTGTATTATAACGGATTTTTCCTTTATCACTAAACAGGACAATTATTTAATAACAAAAAATTTTTCATTTTCAAAATTCACACATTGCCCTTACCCCGTGCAATCCCCTTTCTCCAACTGATTCCTCCACATTCATATGGATAGCTATTATAGCACTCTGCCAAGGAGAGAGATCCCATCCTAGAATTTACTAACCAAAGTTTCTAGATATTACAAAAGCATTTGAATGATACCTCATACCAGCATCAAATGTAAAGGTATGCATGAAACTATAGAACTAAAAAAATTAATTTTCTATGTTCTATAAAACACCTTTTCAATTTAGTTAAAATTTCTATCACATCCTTCTTAATAACATAGCACCATCCTAGTATCTGTTTATCCACACAAAAAAAAAAAAACGTGTGGGAATGTTTATAACTATAAATGTTTGTATATTTACAATACTTTTCAATGTTTTTATAAATATTCTCGATGTCTAATTAAATAATGATTATCAAAGTTTAAATTAACAAAAGCCTTTCAAACAGTTTTAAAGTATTTTAAACTATTTCCCTTCTATAAACTATATGCAAACAATATTTAATTAATCCCATAATTCTTCCGACAATTAAAATTTCTAAATTGATGGAAATAGTAAGAAATAGATCACTAAACGAGAAAAGGCTAAGACATCCTGTTTTCAAATTTTTTCCTTTGGGGAAAGATGTTGTAGCTGAAAAGCGTCACAGCATTTTTTTCTTCAAGTTGTAACTGAGCCATTACTTTCCTTGAGTAATATAATACTGTCGTTTATTTTTATTTAAATTTGCAGCAGATATAACCAAGAAATGGCTAATAAAGTAATGAATAATAAGCAAGAAACAATAAGTATAAAACTAAATTTTTACTAATTGTGAATTTTTTAAACGACGTTTTCAAATTTATTTCATTTTTAAAAAACGTACTTTAAAAAAGGAACTTTCATTTGTAATTCTAAAATGATACATAGTATCTATTTCTCCCAAAAATTTAGAAAATCGAAGGGCAAAAATGTATTCCGTTTTAAGCCTCGAACTTGGATTGTTGTTGACATAACGCGATGTACTAATCACTGCACCAACGCAATTTTCTAAATAACTGTTAAAAAATTAGAAAGAGTACTTAAATAATTACTTGAAATAAGTAATTATTTAAGCATCGTATCATAATTATTTTAAAATTTGATCAAAATATACATATACGGTTTTTGTAAAAAATTAAATCAAAAGAACTAATGGTCTTGTTTTTTTTTTAAAACACCGTTTAAATTAAAATGGAGTTAAAATGGTAAATAGTTTTTCTGTATGAAGTACTTTGTTCAGAACATTTATAAATTTCATTGATAGATGGCACTACCTGAAAGTATATGAAAGGGACAGATCTTTCAGAGAAGAGAGATGCAAAGATGTCTTGGGCCTCTTCTAATAAACTTATTTATTAGAATATTCTTATTTAAGTTAAAAGCTGTATTGAACTGAGGAAACATTTTTAATCTGATAGCTGGCTGTAAAATATAACTGTCTGAAAATGTTGTAAAGCCATACTTTAGTCTGTTCAGACAAAAACAACTGACTTATGCTATTGGTAAATCCATCAAAACGGTGCAATAATACTTCTAATCTTTTAAAAAGTAATTTGTATTTTGTTTTTGTTAAATTTAATTACTGAAGGCGTATTATTATATAAATTTTGCTTATGCTATGCGGTAAATTTTTTGGATTTGGTTTAGCAATTATTGATTTCCTAAAAATTTACACTAAGAATTTTTTTTCAAAATTATACCATCAAATCATATAAAGAGTTTAATTTCCTTAAAAAATGAATGCGTTGGAGCTTTCACGGTCATATAATCCATGATGTAACTTCTATGGACTGTTTTTGAAACTGTTGTTTTTACTAAAGGTTACATGAAATTTCAAAGAAAAACCTATAGAATACCTTTAAGGAAAGATTTATACCTCAAAGTATAAATATTTTTAAATTTAGTAAAAAAATAAAGTATTTTTAATATTATCAACAAATATTGGAAAGAAATATTTGATTCATTTAACTAACTTAAGACGTTGCTGTGTGAATTAAAAAACATACGCACCACTGTAACTCATCTTAATCAACTCAACTCATCTCTGTCATCAGTTATTATTGAAAATTTCAAAACAAATAGACTGACAGAGGAAGAAATCGTACTTGAAGTGATTTCTATAATTTTCTCTCTAAAAATGTCGTAAGTATTGATTGTTCTTACCAACTGCTTGAGTTTTAGTGATACATATGAGAAACACTTTATTCATATTGATTACAAAATGGTTACTTAGTTCCAATGACTTTCTAAAATTTGATATTATCTATTTCTAATGGTTTGTTATTAATTCAAGTTTTATTGATGATCATTTTTAATAGGAATTTGTGATAAATCTCCAAAATCATTTATATTTCTTCAATTTATCGATGTGTGCTTAGTTTTTTTCTCTATGCTTGTTATTAGTAGTAGTAAGCTAATAGAGAACTGTAAAATACTTGATATATAGCTTTTCTAATTTATTTTCTGAAAATTTAGAATTTTAATCAAGATTGTTTGAAATTTACGTTCAGAAATAAGTATTAATTCATAAATGTTCATTTGTTGCAAAATATGATGGGACAAAATGTTTTTTACCAATATTATCAAATTTGAATATACTAAAAACCATACTTATTTTATTTTTTTAAAACATCTTTAGAAATTTTCTCTTTTAGCTTTCAACCTAAAAAAAATGCTGCAGGACCTGGTTTTGTTGGAATAAAATTTTGTCAAGAATGGTAAGTGTCAACTCCTATTTTTCAATTCCTACTATTAGTTCACTCTCTCCCTATATATATTTATATATCTTGTTCAAATTTTTAATCGTTAATAAAATGCTTTTTATTCTTCCACTCAAGTTCAAATACATTTTTTTTAACTTGTAGTGGATGACACTTGATATCAATACAGTTTTTTCAAATATTAATTCATTAATTAAATTTAATTAATGAATTTATAATTTTATATAGGAGAAAATATAGAAAGAAAAATGGAAAATTGCAAGGAAATTCGCTTTCTATTTTGCAACTTAATATTGTGATTCTGTCATATGTATATACATATTTATATTAATTGTACTTATTTAATAAAAAGTAGTTGACCTATGTAGGAATTGACTTTTAAAATTTTTTTTTTATTATTACTTGTTTATAATTATTTTTTTTTAACCTGAAGATTTTTTTTATTGGAATTTTTTAATTCAATGTAATTAATTTTCACTTGTAATTGCAATTTTTCTTCTAAAAAATGCAAAAAATTAAGTTTAGGTAATTAGTTTATTATATTATTAATCAAATATTTCAATAACATTTTCTAGTAATAACATGTTGTATCCCAGGGAGGATAAAGAGAATAAAGTCCTTCTTTATGCTGTGGGTATATTTTTTTTTCTTTCTTTTATTCTGTAAATAATTTTATATTTAAATTTTTATACAAAAGATATAATATATCCTTGCAAAAATTATCATTTTACCCCCAGAAATATTTCAGCTGCTTATCTAGTTTGTAAATGATAATCAGACAATTTTCAATATTATTAATAATTACATTAGACATTGTTAAAATCATTAGTGTTTTGTATTTATATATCTTTTTAGTCATATTTATTACTATCTTGTTTAAAGTTTTATAATTTAATGTTAAGTTATATGTTATATTTAATTACATAGAAAGATTAATGAAAGAAAATCCTCAGATTATTTATGCCTTTTCTTTATCTCTGCAAATTTTATTAAACTTTTTCTTACCTTTTCAAGAGTAGAAAACAAAAATTTTAGTTATGATTACTCCAATATAAATCTTAATGTCACTATTATTTTAATGATTTATTGATATTCTTTGCTGTACTATCAATTTATCCCAAAAATATTTCAGCTATTTTGTAAATGATAAACTTTTTGAAAAAGATCCAGTCCATCCAAATATTTCTTAAAGTTATTTGTGCTATTATATTAACTTTTGTAAAAGTCAGAATTTTATCTTATACATGTTCCAATTTCATATTTCTTTCTTTTCAATCCTTGATAATATTTTATCTCATAATATGAAAAACAAATACCTTTTATTCTAATTTTTCTCTTTTATGTAGTGTAGGAATTGTGATTATCAAGAAGTTACAACGAATAATTGCATATATGTGAATAAGATTACACATGAAGTAGAGTAAGTGTATACTTTATTCTTTGGTATATATTTATTTCAAATTGTGATGCATTAATTTCATCGATTATTGATATTTATGTCAAACATATAGTTACAGACAATTTATACAATTCTAGCATTTTCAAAAGTTACAAACAAAAAAATTTAATGCACACTTTAAAGAAGAATTTGTTGTGTAGCATTGTTTTTATTGAAATGTCATTTTTTTTTTTTTTTTTTAAGTTAATGATAGAAATATTTTAGTAATCTGGTGTCCTTCTAATCCAGCATCTTTGAGACTGGACACCTGTTGTATTGCAGAGTGTCTAGACTACAGAGGATCAACAGAAAAATATACCCTACATCACACTAATCTGAACTTTAATGAGAAAACTAAACTAAATCAATAAATATATATAATATTTCATAACATAATAAAAGAACTTAAACACATAGGAACATTTAATCCATTATAAGGAAAGATGCTATTTAAGGTTTAAAATAATCAATTATTGTTTTTTTGTTTTAAAAGCCTTCGCATACTTAAACCATACTTTGTCTTGAATATTAAAACTGTATTGAAATTGTGTCCTTTATCCTCAGCATGCTGTAACAGAATGTTAGCTGCCAATATACCTTCATTGTTGCCGACATTAAAATATATCAATATGTCTTAAATAGCATATTCGTTTCCCATTTGTCGGCCTCTAGTGACCTTTACAGTTAGAGTTTACCCGTTATTGGAACTTTTTACGATGTCATGTTTTCAAATAGAGATCATGTTCTGTGCTTATGTTTTTATTTAAATCGGACACAGTTATTTTAAAATCTTACTACACTCTCATCCTCGATACACTCTTAACACAAGAGATTACATATGGCCATCCAATGATTTCTTGGACTCTTTGGCAGGATAAATGGGACAACTCAAATTACAGTAAACTATTAATTAACTTGTGTCACTATAAAAACCTATGTACATAAGTAAAGCTAAAGTATTGAATAGTAGCAAGTTAAAGAGACAATTAATGCAGTGGTGGTCGAAATAAGAATTAACATAGCATACAATGTGGAGGGATAAGGTTTAAATTTTTATAGAAAAATTACTCATACCCAAGTTGTATTCCAACAGATACATTAGGTTAGGGGTTTCAGATAAGCAAATGTTCGATTGGAGAGAATCTGCTGTATATTATTAATTCAGTACTAGTGCATTGTTTATCATTTCACTAAAAAGTAAAATAATACATTGTAAAATATTAATTGAAATACTATCTAATTCAAGTAATAATAAAGTATAAGTATCTTATTATTAAAGTGCATATAAATGGCTATTTAATAATTTAGTTTCCTCTGGCTTTACATTAACATTACAGCATCTCATCTTATTTTATTATGAAACAAATTTTAAAAACTATAACTACCTTAGGTGGGATTTTTTAGGTATTGAAATCATCATTTGTGGTTAATTGTTCTTAATTTTTCATACATTGAAAACTAAAGCAGTTATATCATCTGAATATATTGTTCTATATTCAAGAAAAAAATTTCTCTAATAAATTATATTTTTCACTTTTCCAATGACAGTGCTTAAGTGTCATCAAATCAGTTAACTTATCAATATTTATAGACATATGTAAAACTTCATTTTAAAGTGTGCATAATTATGTTGCTGACTATTTTAGCCTAATAATAATTTTTGTTTTAAAGTGAATAGAATAATTAGACATGATTAATACTATAACTTAATATTTTATATTTAAAATATATATATATTTTTTTTAACGTTTTTAACTATGCATATAATTGTTCCATTTTTATTAAATTTTTATGATTGAGTCATCTTAAATTTTTAAACATGAAATAAATTATATTAGATAACACAGTTTTGTTGTTGTTTTTCCATAAGATAAAAAGCTGCTGTGGATACATAAAATTATCTTTAATACTTTTAGAATAGTAGGTATTTGGATTAGATTTTGGGTTTCAATCACAAAAGTCTGTATTTAGTAATGTCTGTATATATGAACATTATTAACTCTTATTTATTATATGAACTGAGGTGTGCCAAAAGTTCATACAAAATAGCTTACATTTGAAACAGTCAGCACTAATGAAAAAGCATGTTTCTTGCAAAATCGTATATTGCACGTGCAGCTATTAATGTATTGCTGTTTCGGATTTGAAAATTTTTTGCATTCTCCATATTTCTTGGCATTTCTTTCAAGTAATTATCACTTGTTCCATGCTGTTGACAATCCCATACAAACAAAACAGAAACCCAAATGATGCAGATTTTGTCATAAAAGTTTAGACATATAATTGCAATGATATACACAGCATATTTTATTTTTTAATAAAATCCAATTTGGCAAATCAATATTATTTGAAATTTTATTTAAAAACTACACTTTTCTGGTTACCTAATAAAATGTTTTATCATAATAGACATGTTCACTAACATAAAAATTGTTTTCAGTGAATTGACTCAAATTGTGTCTGATGTCATCCATGACCCCACATTACCTAGGACAGAAGATCACATTTGTCCTAAATGTAATCATAAAGAGTCTGTCTTCTTCCAAGCTCAGAGCAGAAGAGCTGAGGTTTGTATACTTTTTCCAAGTGAAATATATAATCTTAACTTTTTTCCCTTTCTGAAAGAATACATGATGCTTTGCAATTTAGCATAAATTACTGTATATTGCTATAGAAAGTAAATACATTATCAAACTAATTTCTTTGTATACAAAAATATTTTTTTTTTAAAGTATTGTATCTTTTTCTACTTCATTTCTTTATTATTTTAGAATCATTCATTGCTCCAACAGATAACTTGATATACATAATTACTCCCATTTAAAAGGATATATATATATATAAATTTAGCCAATATATGCCATATTCTTAAACAATATTGACGATTGTTCTATTTTTCTCCATTATAACGTCATTTCTACTTATGTGTTTTTCATTAATTTGTTCCTGTGTTTGCACCCATTCTTAAAACTTATTATTAAAAAAACGTATGTACAATATCAAGAACAGCACAATCCTGTACACCTGAGAATAAAATTTCATTGTCAGATAGCAAAATACAGTGTATTCATACTTATGAATGACTTCCAGTAGGTTAAATTTTTTTAACATTACACTACCAGTTTGATCCTTCCTTCTGCAAAGTTCAGTAAATTTGATAATTATAAACTACTTCAATTTATATAAATATATTATTTGATTGAGTTAGATTTACTATTTTGAAAAGATAAAATTTCTTTTATTTATTTTGTCCATTATTTATTAAATACTTTATTTTATTTTCCAGGAGGAAATGAGATTATACTATGTGTGTACAAATCCAAATTGTTGTCACAGGTGGACTGAGTAGAAGATGGTTCTCAGACATAATTTTAAATCTGTATTTTATTTTTTTAATGTAAATAAATTTTTTACAAAATCTTTCGTATTGGTTATTTATGTCTAACATTTTCATTTAAGACATAAAATAAATTATTAAATTAAAACAAATGCTGATTTTTTCATTTAAAAGAACAATCTTATCTAAAAGTGTCTTTGATTTTAAAGAATGAACAATAAAAGTTTGTAATGCATTACAGTTTTTTATTTGTATTTAAAAAAAAAAAGTGTCAGAACTATTAGATTATTCATTATATTTTCAAGATAAACTGTCACAATTACATTCCAGATATTGTCAAACTATTTTCATTTCAAAATAAAACCAGCCATTTGAGTTGAACATTATTTTCCCTTACTACTATTTAAATTGATGAATGAAACCCAATTTAACAATCCCATTTTCTGCAGATGCAATTTTACCAAAATTAATGTTCATATTGGCCAGCCATATAAGCATCTTTAATAATAAATGTTTTTCAGTAAAAAACAGCTTCATTTCCTGCCTATAAACATCAATATTATAAGGGTTATTAAAACTCAATTTATATGAATTTGTTACAGATTTGCTTCTAAGAATTTCAGCTTTTATTTTATTACATAATTTGCAATATGTTTTTAACATACCAAAAGTTAATATGTTTATAGAATATAAGAAAATTTAAGATTATCATTTTTTAGTAGTGCTTTCAGCACTACTAAAAAATGACAGTCTCTTAAAAACTAAATTATTAGATATAGCTTCTTTAAGTATTTTACAGTTAAAACATTATACTAGTATTCTGCTTATAATTTTATCTAAATTCAGCTTTTAGTATTTTTAATTAAAAGGCAATATAAATGATAATCATTACGGCTAAATAGGTGAATTGTTATTTTTGTTAAAACCATGTCAACTTAAACATACTGCCTAGTAGGGTCAAATTATTTATCTATGTAGAGTATAATCAATTTTTCAAATTATTACTGAAAGGTTTAGGAAAATATTGCATCTAGTCGAGATTTCATTAATCTATTTACAAGTTTGCCATGAAAACAAAACAAACAATATTAAAGTTTTATATTTAGGATTACTGCACAATTCAGTTGGCTTTTAAAACAATTGCAAATTGTACAGTTATGATTTATTTGTAATATTCAAACAAAGGTCAAGATATATTTTAATCATGAAAAATATTATTCAAGAATAACAAGTTACAGAATTATTTTTTTTTTAAATAAGAACTGAATATTTAAAAAAAAATTATGCAAAAATAGTAAATATAAAATTAAAAAAAATGCAACTTAACCAAAATAGATCTTATGTACTTAAAAATCATCTAATTATTAATTATATAACAAAGAATTAATGAAAAACTCAGAGGCAGACCAGCTATGAATAATAAACTTTATTCCATAACAACAAAGCAAGCATGTTTCAAGAAAATACGGTTACACTACCAGCGTTGCAACCATTGGATATCAGACATCACAATCTATAGCCATTTGCATAGGTGAAATAGTACTTACAAACACATTTGAATACATGATCATTGACAGAAAAAAGATTTGACACTTATGTTGGTCCCAATTTACCCAAATTTCAAATTTACTCAATAGGAAGTACATACATTCACAACATTTGCAAAATTAAATTACATTTAAATATATAAAAAAAATTGCATTCCACTAAAAAAATAAATTTGCAATTTTTCATTTACAAATAGAAACAATTTTAAATATGAAGAGAAATGTGTAACTTCTCATAAATAGCAAAATAATATATTTATGTATTAAATCTCATTAATATTCCCAGGCCATTACTGTGTATAGAATATATTTTGACATTTCTGTACATTTTATAAAATCTTAAAAAATAGATGCTTTCCGTTACATAAACGTATAGACAGAATTTAAAACTATCAAGCAATTTTTTGCTAATACATTTTTCACATAAAATATAGTAAACTAAAAAAAATTATATATTAATTTAAATATATTCATTATATACTTGCTACACATTTCTCTTAAATTACAAAATTTATGCACAGCATTTTGCATACTTTACATTTTAACTTTCACAAAAAGTCGGCTTTACTTATTACATAAGAAATGCCAACAAGTCTTAAAAATTGTATGACAAAAAGATCAGTAAAAAAATAAGGCAGGTATTATTGAATTATGTAAGAATGTTAGATCTTCACATTCATAACAGCTTTTTTTTTTTTTTAGTTTGTTTTTTGTAAGTTTCAAAACATTTTTAACTGGAACAACATTATAAAACAATGATAAGAGTCTATAATAATAACAGGCTCTTTAGTCTGAAAAATGCACTTTCTGGAAAAAAAATTATTTTTTGTTTGTTTTTTTTTTTCACATTTATGATGCTGCATAAATGTTTATTTTTTAGCCGAAGCATCCTGAAAAAGAAATAAGTATCAGTATCTAAAAAATAAAATATTTAAATGCACCTTTAATTTAATTAAGGTGCAACCATAAAATAAACTAATATTAAGAGATGCTTTTTTATTTACTGCTATTTTATGCTTCATAAAGTTTTTAATCCTCTCAAAAGAACCATTAATGCAGAAGGAAATTTTTTTGTATGTTAAATCTTATTTTTATTTAATTCTCCATGTGATAGTACATTAATTTTATTAAATAAATCATAAAAACAGAAGAAAAAAAAAATTAATTTTATTTAGCCATTTCTATGAGCAAGAATAAGATATGCACGAAATTTATAATGCAGTCAACCCTCCTATAACATGCAACAAAAGATACAATATCTACTATTTCTAGATTCTCATCAAGAATAAATAAAAACTTGAATTCACACTGAGAATTCAAAAGTTGGTCAAAAACTTTTTTTGCAGACACAGCTCACACTGAAAATTAAGCTTTCTGACTAAATTGATTTAAATTTATTATTAATTTAAGAGGTATTTTGAAGACATGCTTCAAGACCAAGTTGAGTGTTGTGCAGGACTGAAAAATGGACACTTGATTGACCAAGACTAAATCAAGAATTTTTAGCATATGGTATTAATGCAGCTTAAGTTGGAAAGTATGAATGTTTTGATAGCCTAGTTCACACTAAATTTTCTAACAATGGCAATATAAATTAATGTATTTAAGTGAATTTCTATATTCGCACATTAAAAATAATTAAATCTGTAATGTACTATGAGAATGGTTGGGTGGTATTCTTATTTTTAATCATTAACAGTTTCCATACAATACGATTTAACTTAGAATGACTCTTATCATGTAAAATGGGCGATTGCCAATTTTCCTACATTATCAGTGGTTGGATTATATTTTATTGGACTAAAAATTTGAAATTTTAATTTTAATGTTTTTAAATAAATTTAATTACTTCATAAAATGTAAATTGTGCTACAGATTTTTTTTTTTTTTTTTTTTATATGCTTTAATATTGTAACCATATTATATGATTCAAGCACTAAATGAATTTATTACTTTTACTCATTCTTGTTGTACTTAGCATGATTTCATAGATTAAATTGTTCTGAAGGAGAATTGAATATGCACAATGTGTCTCACGGGAAATATAAAAGTATCAATTACATTACAATCAGTATATTCCACACTGCATACATATCTCATATTTAAAATGAACACAAAAAAAAAATTTCTAATTTTTCTCTATTGAAAGATTCTTAACACAGACTTTTATCCAATTTTAGATGCTTTAGCAAATTAAAAACTTATCAGTACTTAAATATCCTGTACTTTTTAGTAAAGATTTTTTTAAACACCTTTATCTGTAGGAAACATGTAAGTTTCCATATTAATGTTCTTGTGATATAAAAAAAAGGATTAAATTAATAAAACAGATTGAATTAAGATATGGTATGCATAATAAATAAACTTGTACTGTAAATAAGTTTTCTCCCTGGCAGCTCAACAACATGAAAAATTTGTTTATAGCTTTCATAACAAAAAAATTTTTAAAGCATACGAGTTTGAACTGACAAGCGTGATGGGAAAAAATTATGTATTATTCTTCAATTTAAAAAATATATAAATTTATGATTAGTTTCAAAATTTACTTAAATAAACTTTTTTTTTCCAATAAACACTAAAAAAATATTTTTAAATTGTAGATTCTATCTAATACTGTTTCTAATATCTAAAGTTTCATCTAATATCTACATTTCTTCATGCAGAAATTAAATCATTAAAAGCCAATAAAATATTTAATTTTGGTTTTTGCAATACATTATTAGGATTGTATATTTAAACATTTTGTAATCATTCATATACATTATTTGACTGTCATATATAATAGTATTTTTTTCTACTTTATTTATTTTATGTATTTCTTCTATTTATTTCTATATTTTTCTAACTGTCATCTATAATAGTACTTTTTTTGTCAAACATTTCTAATTGAGAGTCTGTTTAGAATGATCAAATGAAATTTTAAAGAAAAAAAAAACATTGCTTTAGGCAAATATATTGGAATAAAAAAAAATATGTATTTGAGTCATAATCAGTGTTTTCATTACATTACACAACATTCCTTTACAACACATTACTTAACAGAAAAACAAATAATTCTCACAATTTGAAATATCTTAAGAATTTACACGGACAAGGCATCTCACAAGTCAACGTACAAAAGGGTTTCACAAATAAAGTTCAACAATCCCATAACCAATATTCTAAATAATAAGACCTTCACCATGAGAATTAAAGAAAGAAATGCATGCATAAAGTTGAGGCAAAAATGAACATACCTGTCATTTTGTGCCTTCCCTAGGAAGCAAAGATATAGAAACAAACACAATTAGAAGGGGGCATTGGTATAGAAAACTTTCTCAATTATTCATTGAGGAGAATTCATGCAGGATTTTAAATCATGCAAGTATATGTGGAAAAGGTTTAAGTAGGTTAGTGCAGTATCTTACCGTTTTATGTTTTGTTTTCTCTGAACCCTTTTTCTTTGGGCGTGACTGGAAGAATATAGGGAGTTAAGAGTTAAATGGAGGTGGGTTAAAGGTTAAATAGTTGTCACTCATTCAACTAATTGCATTTTTTTAAATTGTAAAATAAACTTTTCTGTCTTCGTAAGAAAATACATAAAAAAAAATGGCTAAGACTGCCTTACAATAATTAACAAAACTATGAGTTTTATTTGGGTGTCTACCATGCTTGCATATTAGAAGAATTCAATGAGCTTTTTATAAAAATATGTTCATCTATTAAGATTAAAAGCCTAGTCTGGAAACATGACAGAGGCTTTCAAAACTTGCACAAAAGAACAAAAACAACCAGACAGACAAAATATGCATTTTACAATGGATGTTAACATCACTAGGAATAGGGATTTTTGATGTTAGCTATAACCTATTTTTTTTTTTCTTTCACATTTAATGAACAAAATGTTATAATGTGATTTATATCTTAAAAAAATCAAAAGAACCATTAGATGCATAAATCTAATATGATGGTGAAAATATTTTTTTTTATAAGAAAACATTTTCATTCCTGTAATATGACAAAAAACATCCTCCAAATATTTCAGAAATGTCAAACAAACTAAATTAATCTTAATATATTTTCAACATCCCCAATATAATTGAAAGCAAAGAATGGGAGATATTTCCCTTCAAGAGAAGTTATAATTGGCATAGATATAACCAAGACTGTATCGCATACACATGGTTTAGTTCATGAATCTATAGCTTGAATAAATTAGTTTAATAGATACTTGCCATTCAAGTGGGGAAAAAACACAGACAACAATAAACTAGAAAAAAATTGTAAGGATTTCAAAAATACAATTGTGTATAGTGATGCAGATACTATAAGTACTTATTGATAAGTATTACTAATTCATAGGAAATAGCACTAGCAACCAAATATGCACATGCATAATAGGAATTGTTAGCAACTTCATGAATGTAATTAGATGAAAGTCTTAAAAAGATAATGAATCTGCAAAAAACATGTTAATCTGTCCATTGAAAATACAGCCAATATTTGAATAATGAACTCAGTAAAATATTTCCAATTAAAAGTGATTTCTATTTTTACTGAAATTAAATGTCAGTCTTCAACTTAAAATTGATATGGAATTAGCTTGGCCGGCAGACACCCTTTTAATAATAATTTTACTCTAAGCAATAATTTAAATGTGTCACGAAACATTTACATTTTAGAAAGTATATAAAATAGGGATATCATTTGAATAAGAATATCTCAACAAATTTAACTACTGAACAAGGCTTGAATGACAATCCATATTGTATGAAAAAAATTAATTATTTGAACAATTAAAGAAGTGATCCTAAGTCTTTTCTGAGTGACAAGAAAGATTGATTTGAATTTTAATAAAGTTTATAAGTAGTAGTTTAATCAGAGTATTAACAGAGTAATCGGTTCTCAAACAAAGGTCTTGGGAATTTACAGAAAAGAAAGGCGAGAGGAGAAAATTTTATACCTCAACAACTACAGGTGTTTGTATAGGAGCCGCCGTACCACCATTGGTTGCAGCAACCTAGAATTTAAAATTACTTAAATACAAATCAAATCAAATAAAAGATCTGAAAATTTTTTGTTAATTATCTAGATATTACCAATTAAAAATTAATCTACTGAATCACAATGATATAAAAACATTTAATAAAAACCAGTTATAGTTTAAGCTCCCCAGTACTAATAAATAGATAAAGGTTACCATAAAACAAAGTTTTTTTATATAGTAAATCATTTTTATGCTAAGTGTTTTATTCAAAATTGCTTATTAATTTTAATCTAAATTAATATTTAATAGCCTGGGATTTTTTTTTCTTCACTAATAACAATTGCAGATTAATTTCAAAATAATTTTTATATGCATTCATCTGTAACTACAATGCTGACTAGTCAAAATGCCATGCTAAGAAGAGATATCAAAGTCAAATTTATTTTATATATTTTACATAGTATCAATAGTTGTATCAATGTTAACCGATTTAAAACAAAGTCTTCTTTGAAATGGAGACGACGAGACAATCAGTAATGAGTGTTGCCTTTGTGGCTTTCAATACATGATGCGGCACTAAGTAAAGTGGATTTTTATATTTTGTTGCGGAACAGTAGTTCATCTGATATACCTACAAATAAGGCATGTTGGGCTAGGCCTTTTTTAATCATTGGCTAGACTTGTTCAAGGGTGATAGATCTGACCAGGGTCACGGTAAGCAGCCAATACAATGATAGGCTAAGAAAAAAACCTTGAACATTGCATGCAACATGTGGTCATGCTTTGTCCTGTTGAAACATGACTACAGGACTGAAGATAAAGAAGGGGAACAGGCCATAAAATATCAGAGATTAGAATTGGCTGGAAAGTATACCAGTAATGCATACTATGGGGAACAAGCATTGAGTCCAATACCATACCACATCGCATCATAACACTGGGTGCAAGATTAGTATGATGCCTCTCTACACTGTATCTCCAAACTCTAATGTAACCATCATGCGAGAGTCCAGAGGCACGATTTGTCCGAAAATACAAAATCGCACTCTTCAGATGTCCATCTCAGCCATTTATTACACTAATGCAAAATCAAATGCCTGCGGTTTAAAGTTAAAGGTAATTGAAGCAATAGGTGCTTAAAAGGAAACCCATTGTGTTGCTATTCTCGTGGGATGGTGCAAAGAGGAAATTACAATTATTTTTGTGAGTCAGTCATTCCCTCTTGTATCCACCAATTCCATATTCTAATGATTGTTACTTGGCTCGTCCAACACCAACCAATGAATTTCTGGAAAGAATAATATAAAATCTCTGTATGCAATGAAGGCAGAAGCCTCAGCTGAACTCAGAAAACATGGTTGTATTTGTTTACGAAGTATATTGAAGCTACATGAAAAAAAATCACATGAGAGGACAATTCAAATTCTTCAAAACTGCAATCTTTGTTCCCTTTATATACAGATTGTAAGGGGTACTGTAGTCACCCATGGTGGGTGCATGCACTGAAATGGTAATCATTTGCATGTTCCATCGCAATATAAACAATGAAAATTTCATGCTTCCTTCATGGTGTTGCATTTTGAATGGTTAATAGTATAAGTACAATTTACAATCTTTATTAATTGCATGACAGTTACAGTTTATTAAAATTATATTTTTAAATTTTTTTAGGCATTATTATGTTAATTTATAAAAAAAAAAAAATAATAATGACATATGTAATATTTATTGTTTCAAATATCTAAAGCTTCTAAAGAAATTATATGGCGAATATATCTTACTTGTTGGGCTTCAAGCTGACTTTTTAGTTTCTTGACCATTTCTTGCTCAGCAACTAGGGAATCCTGCCCAATTTTGACTAAGGAATTTAATCGAATCATTTGGGAAGAGAAGTCTTTGCTAATCTTCTTTTCCTTGTCTAATTTGGATTTCAAATCCTCAACCTCCTGAAAATAAGAAAACAAACAAATCACAATTAATAACCATCAATTCTTAAACATTGGCTCTTATAAAATAACATTTGATATGTGTTTCAGCTATGTAGAAATTGAAAAATATGAAAATTAAATTTTAAATATTACTGAACTACATAAAAATTCTTTAAGATTCTTAACAATACATGTTATACATAATATTACTAAAACATATCTAAAATTTAAACCAACCTGTTCTAAATGTTTAACACTATTCTTATCTTTCTGAAGCTCTAGAATTTGTTTTTCTTTATTTTCTAATTGGTCCCTAAGGTTTATACAGTTTTTATGAACCTGAAAGAAAATGTTTTTAACTTTTAGATATAACTTCAACAAAAATGAAACATTTTATTAGATTTTTAAAATAAAATACAAAACATTTAAAACAATTTTTAAATTAACACTAAGTTCATTTGAAATGTGAATAAACTATCAGTCTTTAAGTTGTATATTCAATATTAAGCATTTGAGCAATAATATATAGTAGTTAGTCTTAAATTTTGAAAAAGAAACAGATTTCACAAATTTTTATATTTTGCTCTAATATTAAATTTTTTAAAAACTGCCATGGATAAAATTAAAAAAAAAAAAAAACCCTTTTAAAGTTCTAAAGTGATTCTGCTATAACAAAAGAAAATTTATATTTAATATCCATATCAGCCAATTATAAAATTTATAAAATTATATCAGTTATTTTTAGTCAAGTTACTTTTACTATTCCATACATTAATGTTCTAACAAGCAATTTACAGATAACTTAGAATCAAGTAAACAAGTTGTAAAATATTTTTTCAATCACATACTTCTTCATATTTTTGCTCGGCATGCGATCTTTCATTTTCTGCACTTTCCAGAGTACTTTGTAGTTCCTTCAATTTATCTTGCAACTATAATGAACAATGTATAAATGATTAATTAATTAGCTATAAACTAGGTAGTTAATGACATAGACTTATTAATTAGCAATAGGTTACATGAATTAAAATACAATTAACACCATTAAACCATAAAAATTAACTAACACTTTAATAATCTATTACATTATTTTATAAAAATATTTTCATGGATATACATATTATATATGCTTTTAAATGAATAATCCCTCATATGTAAAAAAAAAATTATGAGATTTATCGAAAATAACTCTTTTATAATGCAAATTAAAAATATATAAACATTTTTTAATGGAAAATATATAGAAAATTTACCTCTTCAAGTTGACTCATTTGTTGGAATGTAGACTGAAGTTCTTCCTTTTCAGCAGATAAAGAATCTTTTTCTGCTTTAAGCTAAACAAAGGAAACATACAATATTAATGTATTTTTAAATAACAAATACAAGTAAGAAGAATTAATAAAGTACAGATAATTGTAACTTTCATTTTATAGGATCACTTAAATAAATTTTTTTTTTAATACTCATAGTTGCAAAAAATATTACTTGTTTGAGCTGTGCTTCTTTCTCATTCAATCTTTCTTCCCATTTCTTTTCTTTCTCTTCAGCACTCAATTGTAGGGATTGAAGTGTGGACTCCTTTAAAAAAAAATTAATATTTATTTTTATCATAATTGTAATGAATGTTGAAAATATTAATAAATATACTTTTAAACACCTAATTTAAATTATCAAATGGTTTTTGAAAAACCAACTCAACATTAAGTTAATATCAAAAGTTAATAATTCAAGAAGAATTTTAATTATTTATAAACTGATTTCAACAATAAATGAATTTTTCTCAAAATGAAATGGTTAAGCCATAAAGTCCAGTTTAATTAAACTGGATATAAAAGTATCAGATATAAAAGTAATTAAAATACATTTAAGAATTAACACTATTATTCATTTAACTCATTTGAAATAAAGATATATTTAGAATACTTGATTGTAATTGATCTTTGAATTTAAATTATGATTTTACACAGACCAATAGAAATTATTTAAAAAAAATTTACAATAAAAATTATTTTTATTATAAATTATTAAGGTAAGCAAGTTTGTTCAAGACCATAATTGCAAATCTCCCATTGCAACATTAAAAGCTTTTATTATATAAAGTAGTTTTAAAAAGAAAAAAATCAAATATACAACATTTTAATATATGACACAAAAAATTAAATAAAAAAAAAAATAGTAAAGCAGACAATTTAAGTATTTGAAACAGAAAAAAAAAAAAAAATTTCGTTGTACGTACTGTTTCTGAAAGAACTTGCGAGAAGTGCTTTTCTTTTTGTGAAAGCTCTTTTTCTTTTTCTTCTAAAAGATCTTTCAATTTATTATATTCTAATTCATTACTTGATGAGGATGTAGTTTGTACAACAAGATCAACCTGCTTTTCAAACTCTGCTACCCAAGATTTGTGAGACTAAAAATTAAAAAGGAAAAAAAATTTTTAAAAACGACAAATATTAATATATTGAAATGGTTTTTAATGAAATGATAATACCTTATATATTATTTTATGTACTTTTCTTCAAGAATATTAAGTCAGTGCCATATTTTTACCATTTCTTTACCTTTATTTTAAGTATTTCAAATCCTTAAATGCATCAAGGATTTATTTGTCATGTAATGTTTTGTAACAATTGCTTAGAGAATGGTTATTTTAAGCTCATCACATATAATAAGACAAAGAATTTTTTTCATTAGATTAATTAAAATGAAATTTTAGGATGAATTTCAGAGACCAAAGTTTACATGATATGGATTGTTTCTAAAATTAAAATACTAAATACTTAATTTAATAATATTGTGATAAATATATGTTTAAAATTACAATAATGCAGAAGATATTTCATATCATAAAAGGAAACAATCTTTCATCAGAAAATATTACATACCAGGGAGCTATCTAAGTAATAAAATATTACATACCAGGGAGCTATCTATAGTAACTTAAAATATTACATACCAGGGAGCTATCTATAGTAACTTCAGGATGTATCCTCTGCAAACATTCTCTAGTTCGTAACTGATACTCTTTAATTTCACTTTTAAGATTCTGAAATTAAAAGTTCATTAAATTATAAACATTAATTATTAAAGCAAAAAAAATTTATATTGCTTTTTTTTTTTTATAAAATAAATCCATATGTATAACGTTAAAATTCACAAGAATGTTAATAAATATTATACATATATATTATCTCCACATAAAAGTTTTAAAAATTAAATCTTCAGTCCCAGATAAAAATTCTATTAATGAATGAATGGTTCTAAGTTTAATAGAACTTAGATAAATTAGATATTCATTAATATGAAATTTCTTTCTTCGTATTCCTTCAAAATGTACCGGCAATAATATTTAACATTATCTAAACTAATATTTCACTTCATTTAAAAAAATTGTACAAGACTTTAGTATCAACTTGAATACACTTGATTTAAAAATAAAAATTAAATTTTAAATCAAAAATTAAATTTTAAAATATCTTAGTGTTTATAAAGCAATCTCTTAAGCAAATAAAAATGGCATTATCACAGCATATAACACTTTTTTTTACACTAATATCTAGAATTATAGCTTTTAGGTTTTTAACACAGTTGAACATTTTTGAAGTGAATAATCCTAATGCATAATTTCTAAAGGAATTTTGGATTATTTATGTCATGTAATAAAGGAACACATTTAGTTTAAGTACCCAAAACTATTTCTGAAAAATAATAACTTTGTGTTTTGTCCTGCTAAAAAATCTTAAAATGAATTATTAATGAGTAGAATTTTGAAAATTAATAAAATCTGACAATTACCCCAACAGTTTCTTCTAATTCAGCTAACCTAGATTCTGCAGACTTTTTATCAGCACTTAATTTTTTCATTTCAGCACTCAATTTGTTACTCTTTTCTACTTCACTATTAAAGTCTGATAATCTTTTCACTAATTCTGCTTCAGCTTTGGTTAACCTTTCACTAAGTTCTGAAGAACTTGAAGCACTGCCACCAGCTGATTTCAGCTTCTGCTCATACTCGGACAGCTTCTTGTCAGATGCCTCTTGGATTTCTTTGACTTGCTGTTTAGCACTGTCTTCAGCTACTTTTAATGCATCCATTGCTTTCCAGTTCTTTTCTCTCAATTCCTAATAAATTTTTAACAAAATACAAATTAAAGTGATTAATATGCTTGATATACAATTTAAAAAAATTGAAAATAATTAAATCGGGTCATAAAAGATAAAATCAGAAATTTATGCAAGGCATTAATTTATACTAGTGTCAACTTTAAAAACTTTTTAAATTCAGCATGAATCACCGATTTCATGAATCATTTAAACTTTAAAAATTGAAGAAATAAAGAATGCAATGAGGAAAATTAAATTTTTATTAATCCAAAACAGAGAGAGCTTTGATTACTTGTTAACTACATATGCTTTCTGAAGCTGTTAACAAAGGCACTACTGAACTTTTTCTTAAATTATACAAATTATGAAAAGTAATGAAATATTTAAAAATACTTTGCTAAAAAAATTAGCAAAATGTTTACACTTAAAATTTTATAATTAACATGAGCTGAAAATTTAGACATTTTTCTCTTGATTCTTTATAATCAGACCTTTAAGATAAATTAGAAGCAATGGTAAGAATTTATATTATAACAATAATTCATTGCATTATAGTTTTTATTGTAGAAGATTAAAATATTTTTAAAAATACTAGATTTTATATTTTAAAATTTAAAGAAATACAAAAATATTAAAATCAATGAAAACATAAAACAAATTTGTAATTAAAAATTTATGCAAAACTTCATTATGAATAGTTTCATATTAAACATTTAACCAACCAAATTATTAATTCAAAAGGATTTAAAATATAATTGTTCAAAAAATAAATATACAAATCAAAAAGAGATATTTCCATACATAAAATGAAAATTTTAAAGAATAAAAACAGATTTAAGAAAATATATATAATGCTATGAAAAAAAAAAAAAAAAAAAAAGGATTAGCCTTAATTTTATAAAATATTGAAATTAAAATATGAAATTTATATATTAAACCAATGTAAAATAATGCTTATTTTACTATTTTACTTTAACCACATGAAGCATTAAAGCTGGCATTTGAAAAATTAAACGAAATTCAATACATTTACAAATGAAACTAAAAAAAAAATTCAAATTTCTTACATTATTTTTTTCTTCTTTTGGTTTTCAATCTCTTCATTCAGTCTATGCAATAGGTTTTCTTTTTCCTTCAGTCTGTTAAAAAAAAAAAAAAAAGAATCTTAATATCTCATTTAAAAACTCTTTTCATATCAAAATAAAAAATTAAAATTTGCATTATTACTTACTGTTTTTCTTTATCTTCTAAAGATTTCAGCAAGTCAGAATCTTGTGGCTGAAAAATAATTAGTTTTTGAAATGCATAAAATTGATGTTAAAAATCTATATATCAGTTTTTATGTGGTAATTAAGAATAAAATTCAAACAACAATTTTTCAAATTTAAAAATACTTTAAATTATCAGAAAACAAGCAACTTAAAAAAATTATTTTTAATAATAAGATAAATTGATTATATTATTTACTCTACAAATTTGATTCTTCCACAGAAAAATAGTTCATTACATAAAATATATTAATGGTAAATAAAAACCACATTGAAAATAAATGCTCAATAATTCTACTTTTTTCAATATCAATTCAATTTCATATTAGGCAGTTATCAGAAGTTTCAAGAAAAAAAGAATCCCTCTTTTTGTCAGTTTAAATGATAAAAGTTTAAGAAATAAGTACACCAAAAATTGCAACCCCAACATTCACTAGTAATTTGTGAAGTGACGAATGGAATGGAATGGTAAACACCAGGTTTAACAACAAAACTGGGATAAATTGATTACTGGACAGGGGGAGGAGGGGGGTTAATGGGGGAAATATGTTAGACAAAGCTCTTTGAAAGAAAAATGTATAATAATTGATGTTGAATTTTTTCATCTAGTTTTCTTTTTAATATAGTGTAATCCAAAATTTTTATTAAAAATGCAATGACATATCATTCTCAATGATGTTGCTCTTTTCGAATCTATACAACTTGGCCAATTTTAACAAATCAAAATGTCAAGTTTTGGCTTGAGAGACTTGTAATCTGTAAGGTATTGTACGCAATCAACTTAAGATCAACAAGTATAATAAACTTTTAAAAAAAAAAACCCTTCAATGATTCCAGCATTATATTAAATTAAAACAATAGTAATTGCTTGATTTTTAAACTATGATAGACCTTTATTACATCAAGTATTTGGTTTATTACATCCAATATTATCCATTAACTTCCTTTAGATAAATACCTAAATAAAATTATATTTTATCATGTTTTTATTGTATTTGTTTACCTCTCAAAATTTACAATATAACCAGGAACTATTGCAATATGAATATAATTTTGTAAAATTAATTACCAGTACATTATATAAATCTTCAAAATTATTTATTTTTAATCTGGTACGAAAATTTCAGTAATATTCAATAATACAAAGGCATGCAACAAACCTTTCCATTTAATTCTCCATTTTGATGAATGACTTCTTGACCATCACCAGCAACTCGTTCCTTCGTCGAAACTAATTGTTCAGTAAGTCTTTCATTCTCAATACGCAAACTTTTCAATTCTGCTTGTAACTGACTAACATTAGTATTACCAGATGACTGTATTAATTGAGCTTCCAACTCAGCAATGCGTTTCTAATGAGATGAAATAACACAATATAGAAAATTAAAATATAAAATGAAAGATCATTCAAATTGCTTCATTTATTCTGAACATGAGTAAATATGAATGCTTAAAAATCTTATAAAGTTTTAATATATTTTTTTCCATTTTATTTATTTACAATTAATTTTTTTTATAATTAATCTAATGATATTTTTATAACTAATTTACATTTTATAACAATTAAGTTTGATCTATTATCCAGAAAAACTAATAAATGATCAAAATAAATTGGCATAAATACAATCTTAATTGGTCAAATGCAAACTTGAAGAGATATTTGGACCTTTTTATCAGATTTGGAATAATATTTTATAGTTTAGAAATTTCAAATTAAATTAAGTCTTCTATAAATGTATAAATATTCAGTACTTCATCATATTTCAAAACAATAACATCACACACTATCTAAATTTAGTTACTTGTTCCTACAGGGAAAGCTTCATTTACTTGATTATATTTATTAATATGTAATAAAGGTTAAGACAAGTACAAAAGCTTTAAAAGTATATATCTAAGACAGAAATTTAAATTTATTAAATAAAGAAATTTACTAAGAGTTACATTAAGTATAAAGAAAATATAAAAATACAAACCTCTTCATTATGCAATTTTTCTTCCAATGTTTTCTTAGACAACTCCAGAGAAGTTTTAATATCATTAAGAGCTTGAATATCTTTCAGAAGAACAACATTTTTGGCACTAACTTCTTCAAATTGCTTCTTAATATCAGCCAATTGAGTGTTCAAATTCTTTAACTCATTTTTGTGAGTGCCAACAAGTTGAGTATGTTGGTCAATCAATAAGGCATGGACTTTTTGAAGGTCTTCTCTTGACTTCTTAATGGTTTCCAATTCCGTTTTAGAAACACCAGAACGAGATCTAAATTTAAGAAACATTGAAAAAAAATTAACTCTTCAGTAAATCTTAACTAAATTATTAAAAATTTAAAAAAATAAACTTTTCTAAATAAGTTTAAAAAATGTGCTATGCTTTATTAAAAACTATAAAACATTTATTATTTTTTTAAATGCAGCCAGCAAATACTTAGACCGTGATCTTTTTATGCTATAAGGGCCACACCGACGTTACTTGCTTTGCGCTACCCAGGGGAGAGTGTAACTTAACTTGAAGATAAGCTATGGACGCGGAGTAACAATGCCCCTGCAATGCTCTACGATCTTATTAGACAGGGACCTACATTTAAAAGTAGATTCCAAACCACTACAAACATCCATGACACAGCTGGGACTCGAATCTGAAATCTGTGGTGTGCCGAGCAACAGAGCCCTAGCCACTCGGCCCCTACATTCATATTTTCTTTTAACATTTCTTAAGAAAGCAAGCATGAGAGATCTTTTCACAATAAAATAGTTTCAATAGTATATAATAAAATAATTTTATGTAAAAGATTAACATTTTTCATTGTTATTTTTTTCTAAACTACTTTTCATAAAGTTAAAAAGAATTTTTTTAAATATTTTATCATTTGACTATTTATTCATTTTATATACTATATATTTTACCCTTCATAAATATATTGTTTTTCCTGTGTTGCATGCTTTTAATCTCTATTATAAAGCATAAGGTTTGTTTTTTGAGATCAAAAAAGTATTTAATTCGAAAGTATAATATTAATAAATCCTTGTTAAATTTTAGGAGGTTTTTTAAGAGTTGACTAAAAAAGGGACATATTTTAAATGATTTTCAGATAAAAAAAAAAAAACAATATTATATTGTAATGATACTGATTTGTTTACCTTGGGAAAAGTATAATTAAGATAAATATATTCTTACTCAGTTTCAATTTTAGATAGCTTTTGTTCAAGTTTAACTTTCTCTTCTTCTACACTTTTTAAAGCAGCAGTGACTTTTTGATCAACTTGCTTCTCCAACTGAAAAGACAAAAATTTTAACAAATTTTAATGCCTTTAAAAATAGTTTTTAACCTGCTTCTTACTATATAAAATGGTATACACCAATATATGATTCATTTAGCAGAAACAAAAATAAAGTTTATGGTCAAATGATAAACAAGAAACTTGAACTATAATTTTTGACATAGAGTAAAAAGTCGTAGATTCAATAGGTAGGTTAATAAGATAAGATTTCTTATAGTTGAGTAGATATAAAATAATTTAAAATAAAATAATTTGTTTCTAAATAAAAATTTTTGTCGAATTTGCTGTTAAATAAAAACAGCTGTTTTTTAGTATATACTTCATACAAGTACCTGTATTTAATTCACTTTCTAAATGCAGGAAAATGCTGGCATATCATAAATTTCATATTAATTATTATTAAAAACAAACATGTTAGAATTTCAAATTAAAGATTCAAATCTTAATAAAGAGCTTGCATTAAATGTAAAATATTCATGACTGAGTGATAAAATATGGATCATAAATAAAAAATATTGTTAAAATTTATACTAATATCAGAAAAATTTAAATAAACACAAAAGTCTGTTTAATTTTTTGTGATATAATAATCAACTAGGATTATTTTCAATTTATTATCTTAAAACTCTGTCGAAAAGAAATTGTGAAACTCAACACAGTAAAAAGTTGAAATAAATTTCATTAGATTAATTGAATAAAAGTGGCTCGCAAAACATTGTCTCAAGAATGTCTAGCGGTATAGAGTTTTCAAAACTACCAGTAAAAGATTTGCAAAAGATATCACTTTACTATAGTTATACAATGTTTTAATCACTTGGTTTTGATTCTTCCTCTTCTAAGCCCATTATTAACATTTAAATGAAAAGTTATTTTTTTCCATAGAAACATTTTAAAAGTAATTGAAAATATTTTCCCAATATTTTTAGATATCTATAAATATTTACAAATATAAAGAATATATATACCTGCGAATATTTTTCCTTTTCAGCGGTGCATTGTTCTTGAACTTGCTTTAGGCGAAGAGTGAAGCTTTGAATATCCTGTTGCTGCTTGTTGATTTTTTCTTGACTTGATTTTTCCAGGGATGAATGCTTAGTTTTCAATAAATTATATTCATCTCGCAAATCTTTTAACTTGGAAACAACAGCCTGATTTTGTTTCAACTCAAGATCCAGTTGTTGCTCCCTCTCCTGAAGGTTTCTTTTGGTGTCAGCAAGTTGATCATTTCGCTATAAATTAAATTATATTCATAACAATTGTAAAAATGATCTGTTACTACAATTTTTTAAAAAAAATTGCGAATAAGTAAGAAAAGGAAATTTTACAGATTCATTAAAATTAAAACTTATTTTTAAATTTCAACTGTTTAAATAATGTTTAGACAAAGATTTCTTAAAACAAGTACAAAAATAAAGTAATTTTTTTTTTTAATTACTTATGCAGGTTATATATATTAATTAACACATCTTGATAACACATCCCAATTCACAAAGAAAAGGCTTTAATCAAATATACTTTTAAAATAACTATTTAAATGGGAAAACTTTAATTGTCATATTAATTAATTTAAATTAAAATAAATTTATACTTTTAAATTAAACATATTATAAACTGAACTTTAAAATTTTACTGGTTTCTTCTTGGTGTATATTTTTAAATGTCTTTTAAAATGCAATGATTTCTAAGCAATTCAAAACATTTGATTATTTTTCAATGTTTTTTTATTTGCAGTAGTCATCAGAAAGAAATTTTATTCAAAAATCCCTAGTTTTTAATCTTTTTTCAACATTCTTAAATTTAAAAAATAAAATGCAGATAGGAAAATTCATCAGATGCAACAGATTGAATTATATCATTTGATCGAATCTGGATACTTTTCTAAATTCTAAAATACAAAATAACATTAAGATTCAGATGACCCCTACTAATTTAATTATATTGTTTATAAATAATTTTTTAAAACTTTACTCCAATTGATACCTATTTTTACACTACATATTTTTTTTTTTTTATATATAATCAAATTACTAGTAATTTTCAGTTATGTTGCTTTTATAAGATTTTAAATGAAAAATTAGGATAAATTTTATAATTGCATCTCATACTTTAGTTTTAAAGTTATACATATCAAAGGATATTTTTGTAAACGACATATTTAAACCGCACGATTTAAAATCTTGTTTTTTAATTAAACACGACAATGAGAATAAAACTTACTTTGGTCCAACCAGATGCATCTTTTTGTTTATTCAATAAAATGTCAATTAAATTCTGGATCTCTTCTGTGTCCAAATCAGCGTCTTTAATGAGGGACAATAACTTGTTGACAGTCAAAGGTGCAACTTCTGCAAGAAAATATATAAAAATTAGTAAATTATTTTAAGATTTTTGTCTCAATAAATGTTTTTAAAAATTTAATTTGAATTAACATTTTCATGCATCAACTGCATAATAAATTAGACAAAGCAGAATTGGCTACTATGCTCAATTCAAATTATAACCCATTTTATTATTTCAGAAAATTACTGTTTCTATTTCACTTATTTCAATTCCTAGAACATGGTATAAAACATTAAAATTTTAACTTTTTAATGTATTTTAACAAATAAATTTTTATTTCCCTCTAAAAAAAAAGACAGTTTAAAATATAAGGATGCATAGACTGCAAGTAGCTTGCCAATGCTAAGCAGCCACTTCTTTATAAGTCTTTTTTATTGTAAATATATAATAGATAATTTTTAAGGTTTTTCACATTTTAAGGAAAGCTTAGGCAAGTAACAAAATCCAGCTTAGTTCAATAAAAAAAAAAAAATATTTAAACACAAGAAAAATATTTTAGTGATTTTATTGCAGAAAAATATCAGATTTCTCACAAATATAACTAGGAATGCTATTAACAAAGTAGATCTGGTTCTTGCTAAATAATGCATTAATATGTGCAGGCCTTTGAACAAAAATATTTAAGTATGAATAATAAATAAAACTATTTGACTTGTTTGTACTTTGCTACACCTGTTTACTTTGTACTTAGTTAAAACAAAAAATCGAACCAAATACAAAAATACTTATTAATGTAACTTCATATATCGGATCCTTTACTCATTTATAAAAAAAAAAAAATTATGTACAAAGAAATGTTAAATTTAATTATCAATTACCAGTATTATTAATTGTGGCATATGGCCAACTTAGTCATTACATGCTAATAGCACCTATAAAGTAGAATTTAATTAAAAAGAACAATAAGCAGCAATCTATTACAAATTATCAAAGAAAACAATTGTAAAGTGAATTTATTCTTTTTATATACTGAATAATAGAGAAATTTTATGTTTTTATAAAAATAAAGCATTTCATAGACTATTATTTCAAATAATTTGACATTTTTAAAGGTCACAACAAATTGCTTTTATAAAAATTATGTGGCAAAAAAAATATAGAATTAACGGTATTTATTATAAAATATTTTATGCTCTCACCCTTCTCAACATGTTCTTTCTTTTTCTTCTTGTTTGAAGAAGTGGCAGGAACTGGGACAGCTTGAACAGTACTGACAGAAGATTTTTCAACTGTTACTTCAGTTTTGGGCTTAATGGCTTCAGTAGGTTTGGACTGAGGCTTAGCTTTTTCTGCTTCTCTGTCAGCTTTAGATTTTCCAGATGCCTTTACTTTGTCAGATTCATCTTTCTTTTCTTGTTTTTCCACAACAGCAACCTCTACCTTCTTTGGTTTTTCAGAAACATGGTTTTCTGCATTTTGGTTAGTTGATTTCTTATTCTTTTGCTTAGGAGTTTTTACTTCAACTGGCTCAATAATTTCAATATGTGGGATTTCTTTCTTCTCTTCAACTTGAGGCGCCTCAGAAACGGGTTCTGTTTCTACCTTTTCTTTTTTCTTAGCCCAGCTTCTCTTGAATTTTTTTTCCTTTTTAACTTTATCCGATTTCTGACGCAATTCCTCTTCTAAACTGCGTCGTTTCTGTTCTTCAAGCACTTCTTCAAAAGATTTTTCTTTAATGCTGAACTTATAAATCAAATATATAAAAATAGGCACAAATGTACAGACGGCAGTAATTATAGCCCCCTGTGGCGAGAAAACTGCAGAGACGATTGCTTCATCAACTAGAGTCATTTTTACAAATAATTATGTAGCCTACCTACAGAAAAATAATAAAATTTGATAAAATATTCAATCCTCAAGTAAGAAAAACATGATCATGCACTATCGATTACAAAAAATTATAGCACATACTACCTTTAATTTTTTTTTATGATTATATAGCTTAAAAGTAAGAAAAAAAGGAGACAGATTTAGATTTTTAAAAAAATGTGAAGTTAATTTAAGTTGCATAGTAATAAATTTGGAAGGTTGTTAAATTTGAACTAATTACATAATATAAATGTAAGTTCTAAAGAAAAATTTTCTAAACCTTTATCCACTGGCATGTCAATTGCCCGTTATTTTATGGTAAAGCAAGCTAAAAGTAAAAAAATATCTAAAAATAGGAATGTAACTATTTATTTTATTTTAATTCTTTTTACATTTTAAAAAACTTTATACTATTAAAAATACTTCAATTTATTTTCTTTTCCTGACTAATGTATAAAACTTCCATTTTAACATTTTTAAAAATCAGTAATTTATATGCTCAAATCAATTTATGCACAGAAATTGATACTTCTCTGGCTTTTAGACATAAAAGGAACATAAAACAAATAAGTAATCTTTTTTTTTTAGCAATAGTTTGCATTTTTTGAAATTATAGTCTGGTCAATTTATTTCATAAATCAATCCTTATATAACAAGCACTTTTATGAATATTAAAAATTTACAAATTTATTTAAAATATATTTTAAAATTCAGAAATAAATTTTCTTCAGTAAATTTTAGCAAAAACTGTTCATAGTAAATTTTATTTAAGATAAAATTAATTTAGGCAGACATCAAAAAGAGTATGAATAAATACAAACAGATTTACTTAAATATTAAAATATAATGATTAGTCTTTGTTTTAAGTAAAAATCATTACATTTCAAAATAAGGAAATGGAATTTTAAACTTCAATATGTTTAATCATTATATAATATAATGACAAATTGATGTAAAAAGTGTTATATAAATGTATACACTGACAAATCTATATTAACATGTTCAAAATGTATTTGAGGATACAAAACAAAAATAATGTAAATAAAAAATGAGCATTTGTGTACTGTACACAAAAATAAAATAAAAACTTATTAAAATGATTAAAGGGAAGTGCTTTAAAAATATTATTTCCCCACAAAAATATTTCCATTTAATACATACTTTTAAACATTTTTATACTGTTACTAATAAAAATATGAAAAACAAAAATTATTTAAAACATTAACACTGAATTTTTTAAAACTCAAAAAAAGAAATTTTTATCCCAAATTTAAAAAAAAAAAAAAATAAAAGTATTCATTAACATTTTTGATACAGAAAAAAAAAAAAACCCACTAGTAACAAAAAAAAATTTCTTTTTTAAGATGAATAAATATAAATAAGCTCGGAAATTAAAAGAATATCACATCGATAATTATAAAAAAAGTTCGTTTCAACTAGTTTCTCTTTCAAATAAAACAGAGCATCCACATTTTTTCAATTTCTGAGAGTAGGAAAAACAGGTTTGATGAACAGATATTTTTTTTTCTTTGCAGGGAAGATTTAAGAAAGTTTAATTAAAAAAAAGAAATCGTGGGAATTGTAAACTCATTAGCAAATGGTCATGCCAATTCCCCTGCCCGCATACCTAACAGCCAGCTGGTCGCACCCACGTATGTCCAACGTGGCCAAGGCCAGATCATTGGGCTTTCCACTGCCACGTTACAAGTGAAAGCCGCCATAACGATAGCAAATCATTGACCTACTGTTGATGTTTAAGTAATTTCCCATCGATAATTAACACATAAGACATTACATTAATAATAGTTAACTTGATAACTATACAGGAAGAAACTAAGTGACATATAAACACGAAACGGTACTTAAAAATACACGGTCAATATTTTAACCGGATATTGTGTTTAAAAATTTATATCTCGTATAGTAACTATAAAATAATCTGTAAACAAACACTAAAATCACAATGAAATAATTCACATATCACAGAGAAACATACCTCGACAACAAGTGAAACTGAATTTAAAGTGATAAGAAATTACAGTAGCATATTTTAACAAATATGTAGCAAATATCTGCTACGATTCACTTACCTAAAAGTTGAAATTTTCGAAAAGTAAATACAGAATCGTTGATCTAAAGCTTACGAATGATATTTTAAACTTAAAATGTAACTTAAACAGCTACATTACGACCAAGGCGCCAGAAGGCATTAGGTTGCTATCAGTTTGTGAGACGATGAAACTGATGTCGGTCTCATAACTCATTGCTAGAGGTTAATGCCATATGAAAAAACGGAGCTGCTATTGGTCGATAGCTATCACGTGGTTTGTGAGAAGGATGTTATTGGCCTTTAATGTGCCTCAGAGATGGTGACAACTTTGACAGTGCAGTATGCAAGTGTCCAGCCCTCCTTTTTCCTTTCTGGGCTAGTAGCTATGTTTTGTTATCGTTTAGCTTTTGTGCATTGAAAATTAAAGTTTTATAATTACATTTTTAATCGTTTATTTATTTATTTTCTAAATTCAAAAGCGATGAAAACAATTGTAAGTGTACAGTGGTAATGTAGAACAAGAAACGGAAACTTTTCACTTTAATGAGGAAAATTGCGTTTTGAACTGTTGCGCAAGTGTAATTTTGTGCGGTCTGGTCACTTCCTTTCTGCGAAATACAAATAAGAAAACGAAGGAAAAACTCGTTTCTTCCTTCTTCGCATTATTCTATATTTTTGGTTTCTGTGCTTCTAGACTTGCAACTGTAAATTAATTTTTCTTTTCTAAAAACAAAATTTTGTAATATTTTTTAATTAAAAATACAATAGAAGTTTAATACATAGGCCATTTTATAAAAATTTTAATTCCTCAAATTAAAATTTAATAGCAATATATTTCCTTTTAACAGATTTTTTTTAACTAAAATAATAATAATAATAATGGTGGTATTCATTCAAGTTCAAAAAAATTTAAATTATTGTTTTTGACAAACTGTTATTATATCACATATTTTGAGAATGCATATAGTTTTTAATATTAAATTAAGTTGCATAGTTTCCTAAATTTGTTTTTTATTTTTATTTTTAACTTATTTTCTAAGTATGAAATGAAAATCTCTCCATGTTTACTTGCCTAAAATTTTAAAGGCGGCTTACTTTTTTCATGCATTTACAAGGCAAGAAGTATTAAATAGCAAATTCTTCATATTTTCTGGGAATAAAATAATTTCTAGCTTAAAAATTATTTTAAAAGAAAAATTTTTGCTGAACATTTTTATTATGTCTTAATGCTTCCCTTAATGCTTGATTTTTTTTTTTTTAAAGATTTTTATTGTGTTTTAGCAAAAATCTATGTATATTTTGCTAGTAATGAAATAATTCTTTATTATTGAATTATTTAAAAAATTAACTCCTTTTGCAATAAACAATAAAATAAAACATTTTCATTATAATGAAGTAAGAAAAAATTGTATATAAATTTTTGAAACAGTAATTAAAAAAGAAATAAATTTTTACTTGAACAATATGAATCCGGAATTAATTGTAAATATTGTTTTTTTTTAATTTCCTTTTCAATAAATTTGAAATTTATGGCAGGATAGATCCTTGTTCACTTTTATTTTTAAAATTAATAAATTATGAAAAAAAAAATGTCTATGATTAAACAAAATTAAGAAAAAAAAAAAAAAAAATAGAGGATTTTTTTTTTCCCCTCTGATGACATCATCGGTTAAAAAAGGGGAAAATATACATAAAAAAAAAAGGGGAAAAATCTGAAACTTTCCTAAGTCATGTCACTATTAATGGCCAAGTATATATATATATATATATAAGTCATAAAAGAAGAAGTTCTACATTAAATATGTTATTAACAATTGTTGGTTTTCTTTTAATTGATTTGATCCATTCGTTTTTTACATAATTATTACATTTTTTAAATAATGGATTTTTTTTATTAGTTAAGAAATTGCAAACGAGTAACAATGAATCAATAATAATTAGTATTAAGGGTTTTTTTTTTTTTCCTTCTCTTTTTCAAACGATTAAATAAAATCAAAATTAATAACGAATTGAATAATTATAACCATTATTGTTAGATAAAAATTGCTATTGTTATTACAGTGATTTAAGATTTGAATAATTATATTCTTTAGGATTAATTATTTAAATACAAAGTTATCATATAAACTCTTTGAATAACATTATATAAATATTAATTAATACAATATTATCTATATGGATTCCATTAGGGATTGATTTTGTATGAGCTACACAGCTTATTTCCGGTTAAAAACAAAAGACAATTTAGTGTCGTAGATGCACTTTACAGACTTCATTTTTACCTTGAATAAAAATGAGTCACGTTGTTGCTTTAGATTCCAAAGATTAATTTTCTTCTCAGCAGTAAGCACCTTTCAAAATGTATTGGCAGAACATGATTTTCTTTCATTTGTAGACTTATTCAATTATTTTGTAGAAAAATAGAATTGCTAAGAAGAAGAAAAAAAAAAAAAAAAAAAAAAAAATTCTCAATATTCATAAATAGATATCTTTTATTAATAAAAAACAGTTTTAAAATTATTTTAGAAGGTTTAGCAATGAATCATTTATTCTATTGGTGTATTTTATTAAAATGTAAAATCTTATAAAATTCAAAGTACTTTTGAAAACTTTTTTTTTTTTTTTTTTTTTTTTTGTATTTCATGTCGATAGTACTTAAGAATTTTTCGATATTACTTAAGAATTATTTTTATTTGAAATTTGGGTACATTAAATAAAATGGTTTGCTTAGAATATTCGAATATTTTTAAATTGTACTTATTTACATGATTATAATATCTCTAGGAATCCAGGCCAGTATACTTCGTTAGAAATTAAATTATTTATCAATTTGTGCTTAAGAAAAGGCTATATTTTTTAAAAAGTCCCAAATAGTTAATTTAAGTAATTATGTTTTCTTATCATTGTTTAAAGCTATAAATTTTCATTATTTGCTTTAATAAATTTTCATGGCACATCTATCCGAAAATATTTGTTAAACACTGTATTATAAAACATATTTTAAATATTCTATTGAGTTGAAATAGAATAATGCAAAAATTTATTTTGTAGATATTTTATAAACTTGTATCATAAGCTAGATATTGTGTAATAGTTTTAAAAAAATCGAAATAACTTATTAAAAACTATATCAACTTCTATATATTCTTTTATGGGGCCTAAATGGCCGAGTGGTACCACAGGTTTCGGGTTCGAGTCCGGCGGTGCCATGGATGTATGTAGTGGTTCGAAATCCACTTTAAACCGCAGGTCTCGGTCTAATAAGAGCGTTGCGGGGGCATTGTTACTCCGCGTCCGTGGCTTATCTTCAAGTTGCACGCGCCCCTGGGTAATGCAAAGTGAGTAATGTCTGTGCAGCGCTTGCCTTAAGGCATCCAAGACCAAGCTGTCTAAGTGTTTGCCAGTTGCATTGTAACAAAAAAATAAATATATTCTTCTATTAACTATTTATACCTTCTTCCATTTAATATTCTATTTTTTAATTTAAAAAAAAACAGTTTGTGCCAATTCAATAGAAATCCAAGAATTCAGCATAAAACAAAAGAAATTTTACTGGAAAACGTACAATGGTTGTAAATGTTAATAATTTAATTTAATTTAATTCAGCAAAAATAAATTAATTAAAATTATTTTGTGAAATTTTATTTTACGACTTATTTAAATACAGAAACAATACCATTACAATTACAATACTTTTTAAATTATTTATTTATTTGCATGTTAGAGAAATTTAGAATTTTGCTTCTCTAATTAGTTCCATTTAATTACAATGAATATGAATTTCAAGCTAATTGAAGCTACGTGAATCATAAAAATTGGTAAAATGAATTGCATATTTGATTTTTATTTCCTAAGCTTGTCGAAATAATAAATAAAATTATTACAAAAATTTTGCTTCTCTAGTTAATTCCATTTAATTACAATGAATATGAATTTCAAGCTAATTGAGGCTACGTGAATCATAAAATTGGTAAAAATGAATTGCATATTTGATTTTTATTTCCCAAAGCTTGCAGAAATAATAAATAAAATTATTATAAAAACTCAGATATGTTTCGTGGTAATTTTCATCTAAAAAAATCATGAAATATGAAACCATTATTTTTCAGCTGTTATTTCTGGGAATTTTTTTTTCTCTCTTCTTAAATTTATGAGCTCTGATTTAATGCAAATTTTCTTTGCAAAGAGAATTAGTAGTTTTGTTTGCATCAGGAAAAAAATATTACTTTTTTTAATAAGTTGTGTTTTTATTACTAAATTGCTGAAAGGAATGCTTTTTTAATGGAGAAAATATAATAATATTTAATATAATTATTTTTTAATATTAACGTATGTTCCTATAATGCTTGATTTCAGTAAATAACATAAAGTTTGCTTTGGTAAGTTTTGTTAAGAAAAAAATATGCCTGGCGGACTGAAGATCTTGTATAATAAAATTTGAAGAGAAATATGTTATCTAATTAAAGATGTTATTAACTATTCAAACTCTAATCATTAAGCATTTTAAAATTAGTATTATTATAAAGTATCAAATTTGTCTTAAGAATTCCGATTGCATTTTTGTTAAAATGAATTTATTAGAATTTCTCCACAATTTTTGGTTACATACCAAATAATATATCGCCAATTCATTTAAAAAAAAAATGTTTAGCCAACTTTTTCAACTTATCAGTGACATAGTTGTGAAGTTAAAATAAACGTATATATATATGTGTGTGTGTGTTTTTATTCTATATAAACTATATATTTATTTTAATTTATTAATATAGAATTTATTTGAAAACTGCTATGTTTTTAAATATCTTTTAAAAATTCTTAAAATAATAAAATATCAGCTTTTAATTGAAGCTTAAAAGTAAACAAATTCTTATGATTCAATTTTGGCAATTCAAAATAAATGTGTACAAATAAATTTCTATAATTTAATTATGAAAAACTGGTTCGTAGCAAACCCTTTAAAAATATTTTAATTTAAATACTTTACGTTACTTACACTTACACGTTTGACAAAAAATATCTAACACAGCAACTAAAACAATCTCATCTGTACTAAGAATTTAGAATAATAGTGGGCGACAGTTTTCTATAAATATATTTGTTCCAACTGGCAGTGTAATTTTCACAATACATTTGATGACGTTGCTCAAAAGCGATTTTTCACCTGCCGTTCGAATTCTTTTATTTTTCGTCCACAATTTCGACCATTCGAGATGGCAATTTTCCCACGCAGACGATATTACACAATTTTTCCGTCTTTCCTCGCTACAGTTCCAGCCACGGCCTTTCTCAGCAGTTTTATCAGCTGACAGTGTCGTGTTCCTAGTGACCTTGATCGAGCAACTATTTCAATCGCCACCATCTCTGGAATAAAAAGGCAAGATACCCAAAGTTCGAAGATGGTTTCCAAAAATTGACAGCCGATTTTAATCTCTGAAAAGGTTTTTTGGCGATAGTACTTTTAGCTATCTACATATGTTAAGCTGAGCAACACTATTTCGAGTCAGTGAATGGAATAATAATCTCGTGAACGATTTTTATTTTTCTGTTTTTTGTTCACGTGTATCGTTCGTCACATGAATCGAAAGGGGGATGGTGCTAGATAAAGTGTGGATAAGGAGGTCAGGAGAATTTTTTAAAAATGGAAGAATACTGCATTCTTGTTCGTTGTTTGTTATAAACGGTGAAAGTAAACAGGGTGGCCAAAAGATTAGCTTGTTTTTGTGGTAAATAATAATCTTAAAATATTTCGAAAATGTTCGAATTTTTTTGGAATGCTATAAAAGATAAATTTACAGATTTACGTCGCCGCATTTATTTTCATAATTTTATACAAAATTTTATTTTAAATTTGTTTTAACTAGTTTTGAAAGTATTGTCCTAAAATACTTTTATACCAAATTCTCAAAAAAACCTTCTTACCTCACTATAATCAAATACTTGGCTGCTCTTTTCCTTTTTAAATAGTATCTAAATTTCGGGACATACGTACAAACGAAAATGGAATGTATTTATTAGAAATATAAATGTTTTCCTTCTAAATAGTATCTAAATTTCGGGACGTACGTACTAAGGAAAAATTGGAATGTATTTATTAGAAAAAGTATAAATGTTTATTTTTATATACGTGCATAAAAATGAAAAATATTTTTAAAATTGGTTAAATATCTAATGCTATGGTAAAATCTATACTGTGCTAATTATTCGTGGAATTGAATTGAATTTCAATTGAATTTGTTTTAAAAGAATTATCTTCAAAAAAATATAGAATGTACATTTGGAATTCATAATAATAAAATTATATATTTTTAACGATTTATTCATCTCGAAAAAAATTCTTTTATTTTTGTGTCAAAGTAATACAAAAAAAAAAAAAAAAAATGGCATTAACTAGAAACATATTTTTAAAACAAAGAAAGATAAATTATTTTCAAACTGTATTCTTAAAACTTTCTAGACTTAATTAATTCAATTCAATGTTGTATTTTTCACAAAAGTTATTCAAATAAGATTTTTAAAATGTTTCTCCAAATAAGAATCAATATTATTTTATTTAATTATTTATCCTTCTTCACGTTAATACACGATTTAAAATTCTTTTTTCACACTTCAAAGATTAGGATCGAAACCGACAGAGCGTGTTGCATCTAAATATTCAATGAAAACAGTGACAACGCTAACGGAGTTATGCTTGGATGAATGCGTTTGGAAAAGGTAGAGGCGTTTTGTGAACTTCTCGATTAATTTATAGCAGGTTAAATGTTTATTAAAATTATTATTATTATTTATTATTTACTATTTTCATTCTTAATAAAAGGGGACCTGATGGCTGAGTGACTAGCTCTCGGTGCCACAGGTTTCGAGTTCGAGTCCCGGCGGTGTCATGGATATTTGTAGTGGCTCGGAATCCACTTTAAACAATAGGTCTCTGTTTATTATGACTGTACAGCGTTGGACGTATGGTTGACAACACTACTCTGTAAAAAGAAAGCATTTCCTGTTTCGAAATCTGCCCGTAGGCAGACGGCCTTGGCCTACCATATGGCTGTTGCGATAATGATGATGATTATTCTTAATAAAATCAAAATTAATGATTTTGGTCACAAATAATTAAATTTTTGTGCATAGATGCACTTTATTTTCCACTTGTTTTCTATGAATTAACTCATCTACAGGTTATGAAGGAAATCATAGTCTTCCAGAAGGGTATTTAGGGGCAATTTTCCTCGCATTCATGTATGGGGTAAAAAAACTAGTGAAACTCACACAAGTTTCATAAACATTTAGCATTTGTACACGTTTCCACAATCGCCATCGAGTCGCCTCATTTCTGAAATTAGAGGGTTCAACACACGCCTTCAACGAATTAAAATTTCGGTCCTCTTGTATATTACTACCAGAAACTAGGCCAAAAATGAGCAAACAAGTTTAACATAAGAATTTATAGCTTTTTAAAATTTATATCTTTTTAAAAAAATCTAGAACCAATTATTCAATGAAAACAGAAATTTTTATTTCAACATATCATCTGTCACTGTACTTTTCTAAAATTCTCCTTTTACATTGGCGCAATAGCCCCATGGTGGACCAAGCCACCTGCCTACTGGCAGATTTCGAGACAGGAGATGTTTTCTTTTACAGGGTATTGTTGTCAGCCCTACGTCCAACGCTCTGCAGACATATTTTTAAATTGGATTCGAACCACTACAAACATTTAAGGCACCACCGGAACTGGAACCCCAAACCTGTTGCACCGAGGGCCAGAGTGATAGTCACTCAATCATCAGGCCCTCTTTTTTTATTAAGATAATCTTCAAATTCAAATGAAGCTAATTATACTCTCTAAAAAATGGTATAAATATGCTAATTAAAAATGAATTTTTTGTCATTAAGTCGCCAGAAATTATACTTTGAATTAATCCTTATATTAATTTACACAAAACAATTAAACACAATTGTACAAGCTTAAAAAGTCCAATCAAATAAGACTGCGGTGACTTCTTATACTTTACTGACTTACAATACTTCGTTTCACGATATCTGATTTTCAAAATAATCTTATATCTTTATCTGTTATTCTACGAAAGGAATGCACCCCACTTTTTTAGGATTATCAGTTAGCCGATACCTTCAGCTTTTGATTATCAGAAAAAGTCACTCACAAAAAAACAATCATATCGTTGGCGCCATAAAAAAATTCGAGGTATAAAAACTGTAATCGTAACCGAAACAGTCATGCAAAATTTAAAATACATAAATAAAAATTGTTTCAAGATTTAAGAACTGAAATTTGTAATATAATATTTACTTCGAAGTTATTTTAAGAAGAAATTTTTCTACATCAAAAACTTTGCAAATATGACAGTGTTACTCAGCTTCATTAATTATTTAATTTTTATTAATGAAAATACTAAGCAAGACTTTAAAATTAGAATTTTATAGAAATATAAGCGAAAAATATTCTAAATATTCTACGATTACATTGAAATCGATTTTATATCTTTACACGCGATTAAGTACGCATCTAAAAAAGCGATTGAGTCCATATCTAAAATATCGTCATATAAAAAATTAATAAATAAAATAAAAACGATTTTAAATGCAAAATACAGCAAAGCAAATAGAAAGAATCAAAAATAAATCATAATTATGGCAAAAAAGTTAAAAATCAAAAGATGGCTGTACAATTAAGCTATCAAAATTGCCAATTATCTATACTGTTGTGGCAAATACTATTTCATGTTAAAAAGCAATTTCGACGTCACAATAGATGTAATGTTCAGTTATCAGAAATACACCCATGTGTACATATATATATATATATATATATATATATATATAATATATATAATATATATATATATATATATATAATATATATATATATATATATAATATATATATATATATATATATATATATATATATATATATATATATATATATATATATATAATGTATGTATGTATATATCGTAGTATGCAAGTTGGGCAACCATACTGTAACTGAGAGTGTGGTTGGGTTGAGATACTTGAGGCATTGGTTTGAAAACTCGCTTACACACTTACAATTACAGACATACACTATTTAACACATTTAAATACAGATAATTATAGATTCGTAAGCCAAAAATCGAAACTTGGATATGAGCAGGGAGCTCCAAATATGCTTTAATCTCCAGATGAGAATCTACAGACAACTGACCATATCTCCCTAAACGGGACAGAGGCCGCTCTTGCTAGTGGTTATGGGAGGGAACATGGTTGCAATATATATATATATTTATTTATTTATATGACCGGACTCGTGGTCCAATGGCAGCATTTAAATTGATCCAGGTTGAAATCCGCTGTCGTCGTCCGTTACAGTATCACTGCCTTCAGAGACGAGAAATCTTGATGGAGATTGCGACAATATGTCTTCAGGCTGCCATGTGGATGGAGTTTTCCGGGTTTTTATCCTATACGTTATGTAAATGAGGGCTCATAGGACCTTAAAGAAGGCCCATAAGGATCTCACAGAAGGCAATATCCTATAGTCACCATCCTGTTCTTGGCATGAATCAGTGAAACACCAGGAAAATTAGATGAAATTCGATGTACATCATACATCTGGATGAAAACGTCTGGAATGAATTATAGATAAGAATTAAAAACACTTACTGTAGGCCAAATTAATAGCTGAGATATTGATCAAGATTTCCCATCTTTATCCAAATATCTTCATATTTCGATAGAGATTAAATATATGGAAGAATATTTTCAAATATGAAGATTATAAATCGTCGAAAATGATCGTCTATTTTATTTTTCACCATATTCGTAAAAGTTTCTAATTTTTTTTTTTTTTTTTGGGAGAATTAACCCACCTTAAATTTAAATCATAAAGTATTTTAATATAACTATGTCATCAAAAACTCTCTTTAAAAATAAATTTTCCAAACACATGGCGCATTGAAAGCGTGCTCATTTAGCGGGCAGGACTGCCGAGGTTCGAGTCCGCTGACGACATTGATGTAGTCATGGTTTTCAGAAACGAGGAAACTTGATAGAGATTGTAGTAATATGTCTAAAGTTTTTCGCATCGATATGCGTCTAGAGATTTTCGGGGTTTCTATCATACGACAGACTAATGCAGGGCAGTTACCCCTAAAAGTCTTCCAGAAAGCATTGTTCTTTCCTAATCATCAAGCCAAGTGGCCTGATGATCACTTGGCTGGAGCTCTGGCCTTTTGGTACCACAGGCTTCAGGTTCGAATCTTGGCTGAGGCATGGGTGTTTGTTAGTAGTTCGAAATCCACGTTAAATTCCAGGTCCCGGTCAAATTAGCCTAAAGTGTACACAAAATGACCGTAAAAAGCGACAAACCAAACCAAATCTATTCATTAATGAATGGGCTGTTCGTAGTACTGATTCTGAAAGAAAAAAAGTTGAATTAGCTTTATTATATGGGTATAAAAAGAGAGCTTGATTGGTATTATGATACGAATTATAAGATTTTTTTTTTTACAGATGAAAATTACATCTACGGATAATATAACACTACCGATGAGCAGAAAACTATATTAATTCAAAATATTTCATTAAAAATCAGAAATCTTTTTTAAAAATATCAACTTTGATTGACTTTTTAATTTAAAAGTATAATTGACACATAATGATGTGACCCATTGTCTGCCATAAACTCTGAAGATTTTTGCATTTTTGCAGATCAACAACAAAAGTATTTTGTGTCTCGTTTACGTCATGCTGTTTTTCTTCCTTCAATTCAACTTACTAAATAATTCCAACTTAAAGTGTTTACTCTTAGTCACACTTTGCGGTCTTAACTTCCCAGTTGATTTCCATTGCAATCAATCGCATCACAGCTCACCAAACAAATAAACAGTCTTTTATCACAGCTTCGTCTGGTTAATGATATAGTACTAGCAGCAGATAATGTCAAGTTGATGAATAACTTGAAAGACATTGGGACGTATTGAACGTGTCATCCGTTGCTTACTTAACCTAAATTTCTTTTTAAGCTGAAATATGAATTAAATCCTTATCCATATGTTCCAGAATATTAATGTGAATTTGAAATGTAAACAAAATATTTGTGTGTTTTTCGTAGTGTGAAAGGTTTGTTACTGGGGGCCTGAATGGCCAGCGCTCTGGCGCTCGGTACCACAGGTTTCGGGTTCGAGTCCCGGCGGTGCCTTGGATGTTTGCAGTGGTTCGAATCCACTTTAAACCGTAGGTCCCGGTGTAACACGATCGTAGAGCGTTGTGGAGAGGAAAAAACTAACTGTTCATATATATAGTGATTAGGGGATTATAGTCCTTGTTGCTTCCCATCCCCAAATCCACTTCATTCATCATCAAGTTTTGTTACTGAAAAATCTTTACTGAAAGTTTTCTGTTTTGTTACTGAATCTTTCTGTTTTGTTACTGAATATTTGTCTTAACTGTTCATAGCTGAACCCACCTAGGACTGCAAAAATGCAACGCATAAACTATTACCAGTGGCCTGATGTCCGAGTGGCTAGCGCTCAGGAGCTGAGTACCACAGGTTTCGGGTTCGAGTCCTGGTGGTATTATGGATATTTGTAGTGGTTCGAAATCCACTTTAACTGTAGGTACCGATCTGATAAGATCGTAAAGCGTCGTAGGGGTAGTGTTACTCCGCGTCCGTAGCTTATCTTCAAGCTACACGCACCCCCTGGGTAGTGCTAAATGATAACATCTTGCCTTAAAGCATAAAAGAAAACTGTCTAAGTGTTTGCCAGCTGTATTAGAAAAAAAAAACCTCACTTAGGACTGTAAAAATGCAATATTGCATAAACTATCATTAGATCCTGCTAGCAGAGTGGCTGGCGCTCAGTACCACAGATTTCGGGTTCGAGTCCTGGTGGTGCTATGGATGTTTGTAGTGGTTCGAAATACACTTTTAAACAGTAGGCCCTGTCTAATAGAATCATAGAGCTTTGTGGGGGTAGTGTTACTCACGTTCGTAGCATATTTTTCTAGGTATACGTGCTTCCTGGGTAGTGCTAAATGTGTAACAGCGGTGCCCTTTCTTATGGCTTGAAGATTAACTGTCTCTGTATTGCCAGCTGCATTAGAACAACAATAAACTATTACTTATTTTCTGTGATAAATTTTTTCAAATTTCTTTTACTTCGTGGTATGAAGGAAGCTTCCCAGATTAAGAGAAAAATACATTTGATCTCGCATTATTAATTTTTTTTACAATGATCAATCATTTTTTTTTTTTAAACAATTTTGCAGATTTTTTTTTCTTCTTTACTTTTGAGTTGTTCTCATATATACCAGTGACAGTCGAAAAATCTTATAGAACTAGAGTGTTCCTACATGCAGGAAATGTATTGTGCTTTTCACAGAACATAACTTTAAAATGTAGCGTGCATTTTGGATTGGCATTGCGCTTTAGCAGCATTTATAACTAGCTTAAGAAAATTCTGAATTTTTCCCTTTGCTTCCTCAATTAGTAGACTTTAAATTGCAAAAATCAAAAATTTATTCATTTTCTTAAGTTGAAAACTGGTCTTTAATGGGTTAATCTGGATAAATCTGAAAATATGAATATTTCTGCATATGATAAAAATATATACTAGTTATTTATGTAGTAGTATCATATAGTTATGACGTAGTTATTATTATGATATTATTGTCGTTTTCGAATACATAATATTTTAGACCTATATTCGACACTGTAGTTGTTTACCACTAAAATGGCAGATCTATGCTAATCAAAGTGCATGAGAAGTCTGATGTGGATGAGAAGTCTGATTGATTGTGTGACGCTTCTACTGTCATATGAGACCGAGACCTACGGCTTAAAGTGGATTCCGAACCACTTCAGACATTCATAGCACCGCCGGGACTCGAGCCCGAACATTATTGGGCGAAGTTCAATCCTCTGGCGGCATTGTTGTTGACACAGTTTCAAAAAGTGAGGAGACTCGATGAAGTTTGGGATGTTCCACATCTTGCCCTTGTGAGTCGGACTACCTGGAGGGAGTTTTCCGGTTTTCTCCAATACGATACGCAAATGCAGAGGTATCCCCCCTAAAAATTTTCCTGGAAGACACTGTACTCTACTTCCACGACTCGTAGCCAAGTCAGACTTCTACCTACGGATACTCCATTACAAATGAAGATGCCCCTTTTCCTTCAAACACGAGTAGAGTACCTATTGGGTGCCCATTCCGCGCTGCAAGTGATTGAGGATTAGTCACAAGAACAACAACAATTATATTATCACTAGACTTTTTATCATTACTAGGCATTATCATTTGTTCACTAAACATTATCACTTTATCACTACACTTAAGTATAAATTACAGTCAAAATGAGTAATATTTTTAATTGAATATACTAGATAATAAAACAAACTTACAAGGTACATATTCCATAGCACTATTTTACCGAAAGGGAAAATAATTTTTGTTACTTGGTATTTTGTAGCAGTGACATAAAAATGTCAGATTAATTTTGACATATAATATTTTAATAAGCATAAACATAGAAAATGTATGCGTTTTCCTAAAAATAAAATGTCGTCCTTTAATAATAAATCTCAGTGCTGACGAAAAAAAAAAAATTTTCAAAGAAAATCTTAGCATGTAATAATTTTGATTAATTACTGTTTTAGTAAACATTAAACACACATTAAGAAAATATTTTTTCTTTCATTGGCGCAACAGCCCCATGATAGGCCAAGACAGTCTGCCTACTGGCAGATTTCGAGACAGGAGATGGTTTCTTTTTACGGGGTAGAATTGTCAGCTCTACGCCCTCCAGTCATATTAGACCGGGGACCAATGCTTTAAAGTAGATTCCAAAGCACTACAAACATCCAAGGGGCCACCAAGATTCGAACCTCGAAACCTATGTCACCGAGAGCCATAGATCTCACACTCTGCCATAAAGCCCTGTGAGATTGCTTTATCAAATAAAAACGGCCTCGTTCAATGGCGCTTAGCTGTGGTGATGAAGAAAAAACCGTAATATTCTTTTATCAATTATTGTTGTAATAAAAATAGTAGGAATAAGCACAATCAAAGCAGATTCGTATTTATTTGTAGCTTACGTGACAGTCATTGCTTTCAGGAACGAATAGACAAGGTTTGGTTCGGTTTGCCTCTCTAAGGTCATTTTTGTGCACACTTTGGGCTAATTAAAACCGGGACCTACAATTAAACGTGGATTCCGAACCACTCACAAACATCCATGCCACCGCCAGGATTTTACCTGAAGTCTGGGGTACCAAAGGCCAGAGCGCTAGTCAATTGGTCATCATACCGCGAATAGGCTGAAGGACATTACGAAAATTTGTAAAAATTTATCAATCAAGTTGCCTAGCTTGAATTTTTTGGTTTTGCACTGTACGGCACATAAATGTTGAATTGTTACCGTTAAATGCCCGCCCGTGAGGCAATGCTCTTCCGTTGTCACCCTTATGTGGGTTTTTCGTGGAGAAGAAAACGTAGCCATTGAAGCATAACAGAAAAAAAAACCTAATAGACTCTGTATTGTTTTTGCTTAGTGAGACAACCCACGTTGCTTAAATTTGCATTTAAAATCGATCAAAGTAAACAATAGCTTAAAATTGCAGTTCTCAAAATATGTTAACTGAAGGGAGATAGAAGGTTGATAGAAGGTCGAGGCGTATTTTTATTGGTAGAAATTTAAGTAAATCAAATAATTTTTTTAAAAATACTGTTGTTGTGTCTAATCCTCAGTGTCTGCAATGAGGGACGACATCCCATGAGAAGTCTATTCATGGATGGTGGGAAAGGTGCAGCTTCTGTTGGGATAGAGCCCCCGTAGGTAGAAGTCTGACTTGGCTCCGTGTTGCTGAAGAAAGAACATAGTATATATTGCGGGAGGTCTTTTAGGGAACTACCTTTGCATTTGCGTACCGTATGGGAGAAAACCTGGAAACCGACCGGAGACCCAGGCAGTCCAACTAATTAAGCAAGATGCTGAACAGTGTCTACAACAAAGCTGTCAAAGGATTGTACCTTTGTCCTAATGTTACCAGTGGCACTCGTTGCCATTGAACCACTAGTCGGGCAAAAAAAAAAATACTAAAAACAACATGGGAGAGTATTTAAATAAACACAATTTTTAATTGTCGTGAACATAAAATAACTACTATTTGATTAGCAAAGAATTTCCTATGATGATCAACACTTTTAAACACTATTACGAAGTTCTTTAGTAAGTGATGACATATAAATTGTAATCATTTTTGACTATGACTTGTGATTTTTCACCACTATCAAGGCAGATATGTAACAAATTCAGCGATGGCAAACTGGCAGCCTCCTACGCTGTGCCCTCTACATTGCCAACACTGCTTTTTGAAATAACGTCCTTGGCATTGGCATCTGCAGAGTTTCCATACTTATTCTCTTCTCGTCGAACCCAACGGAAGGACTTTCTCGCCTATTGTATAGACACGGTTAGCCTTCGTTTAACATGTTCTGTATCTGGTTCTTCAAGTTTTTAAGCTGAACTTTAAACCATTAGACCTTTGTATTATTTTGTTAAATACTATTTCTGAGAAGAAAAGAGTAAAGTTTCGTTGATAAAGTTTTTTAAAAAATAATATTGAAACATGCGAATAAATAGTTGTCTTGAGGCAGTCTATTTCAAAACCTCATGAAATTTATGTAAGAAGTGATAACTTTTAAGATGTTTGAGTAAGAGTTATAAGTTAAATTATAAAGTAAAAAACTATGTACATATATATGTCTTTCCCCAAATCAGCTTAATCACCATATTATTATAAACAGTCACGAGGTTTTGAGACGAGGCACTTTTATTAGTATTATAAATTTTCCCTTCAAAGGACAATTATTTATCCCACTTTGATAAAACTCCACACATACTATGAAGCACATAAAAATATACGTAAATATGTATGTGTTCAGAGAGAGAGTTTAAAAATTATTCTTAAGATGTTTCGAATGTTAGTATAGTTTGTTAAATAGTACAACTCTATTCTAAGATGTTTCAAATAGTACAACTCTTATCATACATTTTTAGAGCCTCAATTTTTGTGTACGTAAATTGTTACTTTCTATAAAGCACATATTTATATGAAACGAAATCTAACAACTGTGCTATATTGTGGTTGCCTTTACTAGAACTGGGAGGAGAAAAACCAGCGATAACATCATAAGGTGTGGATATCAGTTCCACTCACTTTCGAGAAGCCCAGATTTAATGACCTTTTCACCCCAATGAGCTGCTGGAGGCTCGGAAACTAGTTTCTGAATGAGTCGCTGGGGCCCTTTTTGGGCTATTTAAGAAATCCAAGACTTCTTCTGGTAATTCACTTAATAATTTTTTTCTTCACTTTATTTATTTTATTTATTAAGGAAATCAAGCACAGAGGTGGAAAATACTGAGATTTTTGTATTAAAATGGCATCTATATTTGTAATAAAGCCACTATTGTGTAATAAGTAAGATAATGTTTGGTGCAATCTCATGAATGAAAAGGTTCTGGGCAAGAAATTTCCACGGCGGTGAAATGGAAATGGTGGACAAACACCATGGCCTACTGATATTATTCATCTTTTTTTTGTCAAGGACAGAGTCTTTGCCTCACCAGTTGCTGACGTTTAAGAACTAAAGGCAGTATAAAAGACGATGGGCGAGTGGCTAGAGCTCTGACACTCGGTGCCACAGGTTTCGAGTTCGAGTCCCTATGGTGTCATGAATGTTTGTAGTGGTTGGGAATCCACTATAAGCCGTAGGTCCCAGTCTCATATGACTGTAAAGCGTCACTGAGTCCAATCAGTCACAGAATCTCATCCACATCATTCTCAAACTGTAAAGAGGTAACTCAGCTCTAGGCATTATAATATGGTGTGGTGTAATAGCAGTAGTATAAATGATGCTATATGTACTGTTACTGATGGTAAGTTACAGAAAACTTAGCGAGAACCGCTTTGACATTCTATGAGCTACCAAGAGGCATATGTTGAAATGTACTGATCTACATAGTTTTATTAAAAACTGTATAACAGTACTTACGATCTATCTAAACAAGCAAATATCTTTTTTTTTTTGTAATGCCGCTGGCAAACACTTAGAAAATTGACTTTTATGCATTAAGGCAAGCGCTTCCCCGTCGTTAATCACTTAACACTACCCAGGAGGTGCGTGTAGCTTGAAGATAAGCTACGGACGCGGGGTCACAATACCCCGTAACTCTCTACGATCCTGTTAGACCGGGAACTACGGTTTTAAAGTGGATTCCGAACCACTCTAAACATCCCTGGCACCTCCGGGACTGGAACCCGAAACCTGTGGTACCGAGCGCTAGCCACTCGGCCATTCAGGCCATTCCGCACAACTGAGCACCTCAGTGGAAACTATTATGTAATTAGATTTTCCGCACAACTAGATTAAGATTATAACTTTATAATTAGATTAAGATTAAGACTTTATGGTCATCCTATATAATTTAGGGCATTCGAAATATTTAAAATAAAAACTCATTCATTTCTTTCCAAATAAAGAAATGCATTGCCGAAGGAATAATCAAATGAATATGCATCATATTTGTTCAATGAGTCAGTCAGAAGGCATGATAGCAAACATTCGCTAAAAGGGTCGAATCATTCTCCGTAAGCCGTCAAGATCAGCCACTAAAAACAACTGACGTCATGAAATGGTACAAGATAACACCAGAATGATTATTCATAAATCAATTTCAGTAGTAAGCATTTTTTATTCCTAAGGGCGTCGTTGGGATAAATGAATTAATAACAACACAAATGGAAGTGCAATATATAGCTTAAAAGTGATCGGTCAGAGCGACTATGTAAATAACGTGTTGGGTTTTCAAAAGTGAAGGAGTCGGCTTTATAACACAGCATGTCAAACCAAATCGAAAGTTCTCGTATGTTCAATAAACACATTTTTCTAAATCCCTTTTAATTGAAAAAAAAAAATTCCAGCGATATTTCTTTTTATTTATTTACTTATTCTTTCAAACTTCATAATTATTTTTATCTGTTAAATCGCTGTAAAACACTATAACTTTCCATTGGCTCAAAAAGCCCTACGATGGGTCACGGCCGGTCTGCCTACCGGCAGATTTCGAGACAGGTTTTTTTTTTTTTTAAGGGTAGGGTTTCCAATCCTATGTCTAATGCTCTACAGTAGACAGGGACTACATACTATTCCTGAACCACTACTACTACGCACCACACCACATCACTAGAGCTGAGTTTCCCCTATACAGGTTGAGAATGATATGGATGAGAAGTTTTGGGCACTGTGACGCTCTGCAGTCATATGAGACTGGGACCTACGGCTTAAAGTGGATTCCGAACCACTACAAACATCCATGGCACCACCGAGCGCCAGAACACTGCCCTATAACCTCTGGTAACGGCTCTGGCCTTTGGTACCACAGGCTTCAGGCTGGAATCCTGGCGGTGGCATGGATGCTTCTGAGTGATTCGAAATCCACATCAAACTGTAGGTTCCGTTCTAATTAGCCTAAAGTGCGTATGAAATAACCGTAGAGCGACAAGCCAAACCTTTAACTTCTAGTTAAAAAAATTTTAGCGAGCATTTTCAAACACTTAGGAAAACAAAAAAAAAAAAAATATTCACTACTTAGACGATGATTTTGTAAACAAAATAGTTAAAATGATGGGTTTTTTTATAGGCTTACATTAATTCAATTTATTAAGTCTCTATATTCAAAATAATGTATACTTACTGCTATCTCACCATTCATTTTCACTAACATTTTATTTATTTCTCTGCCATACACAAGTCTTGCACTTAGGCTCCATTCTGTTTTTACTTTTAATAATGCTGTTTACAAAAATTTATGAATTTTTCAATCTGTTAAAAACTAATCAATTGAAATCTCTGATAGTGAACGCTTATCGGTTTCCATAAATGTCATCTAGTAGCATTTTATATGAATTTATAATTTTGCAAAAAAATTATTATACAGTATATTACAGAGAGAATTCATTTCCTTAAAGAAAATTATTTTAATACGAGTAAGCAAAATACTATAAAAATTGAGAAAAGAGAAATATAGACATGAACTATTTAAATTTTTTTTCTTTTCACATCAAGTTCATTTTGAATTTTACATGCCAAACGTACATTTTTAAGTTGTTTTTATTTAAAAAATTTCCTAATGATTTTTTCTTCTATTAAATAATATGTTTATTCTTTCTTTCTGTATATTTGGTTCTATCTGTTAAATCGAAATTAAAACTTGTTAATACAATTCGTAATATTTTTAGTTTGCAAATATTTAGAAAATGCTCACTATGTAGGCTGAGATTTTGTAAAATAAAAATATTTGAAATGATAATTTTTTAAAATGAATATTCAATTTTTTGATAATTTAATTTCTTAACCCTAAAATAATTAAATTTTATTTCAAAAACCATTTTATATATTTATTTATTTCTTCTATATTCTACCAACCTATTTTAATAGCATTTATATTTTCTTTACGATACTATCATTCTTAAGTCTTGTATTTACTTACTCTATAGGCATTATATTTTACTTTTAACAAATATTTAATAATATTTACAAGACTTTTATGAATTTTTAACCAGTACAATTGTTAAAAGCATGTTTTTTTACCTTTGCTTAACAATGCAAAATCCTTATGTATACGATTGTGATTGAATATGATTGGAATGTTTATCAGTTTCGATAAGTATTTTCTAGTTAAAAACATATTTTGACAAGTAATTATAATTTTGCAAAAACCTGCTTTACTTGAACGAGCTTTTTCCTCTTCTTATGAAAACAATATATTTTCATTTATCTTTTTAATGTATAATTTTTCCCCTAAGTTATATACAAAAATTTTTGGAAATAATTTTTCATTTTACAAAATTATTTTTATTTTTATTAGTCATAAAATTATGTGCATTGTTTTGGAAAGCGGTGTTTTTTATTTTTTATTTCAACATTTCTTATTGGTTTATTTCAATTTGCACGGCTTTTTAATACACACTATTTATTTAAATTTTTTTCACGTGCTAATAATTATATAATTAAATAATATAAAATTGTTCAAAAATCGTTTTTGAAAGCAAAGACAAACTTCAATTGAAAATGAGCAAGAAAAGAAAATCGTTTGGCTTTTTAATTTTTAGATTACTGTTATGCGTTTTGTTCTTACATTAAGTGAAGTCAAGTTATACTTTGTTTTTTTTATCTGTTTCTATTCTCGCTGTTTAATTTTCTTATTTTTAAATTTCATTTCTTTTAGTGAAGAAACTTTTTTTTTCATGATTCTTTTTATTTATTGAAAACTGAAAACTTATAATTATTTTTTGTTGTACAGTGTGTTTGTATATTTATACATAATGACAAGTATTCTGTTCTGATATAAATTTATGTATATAAGTCAATGAATCATATTTACCAAAGATTTATTTTATAAATATATGTATTTAAACTAAGACTAAAAGCTTTGACAAATACTTAACAATTTTTATAAAATTGACTATGTTCTTCAGAATCTTTTATCTACTATCAACCTACTATCTAATCTCTCAATTTTTGCTACTATCAATTTAGAATTAATATTTCTAAACAATACATTTTATCTACGGTACTTAATAAAGTCATGTTAAAATCTTTAAAACATTGTATCTTTTTTTAACACAAAATTTATTATTGAATCAATTTTGTAATCAAGTATAACTTTTGAATAATAAATAAGATTGATTGATTTTTTTAATTTTTTAATTTTTAATTTTTAATTTTTTAATTTTTTTTTTTATTTTTTTTAAATTTTTTAATTTTTAATTTTTAATTTTTTATTTATTTTTTTAATTTTATTTATTTATTTATTTATTTTAATTCTATATATCATTAAAACTTTTCTTACATACAGATATTTTTCGGATGTGTTATCTCCTTATAACGCAGAATATACGATGATTTTTCAAAAGATACTTTATTTTTAGCCTGAATTCACCAAACCATTTTTTATTGTATTTCTTAAATATTCTGGATGAAATATCTAACTGACCATGCTAAAAATAACAAATTCTAATAACATGTAAGGAATTTGCATGTTTCTTCAAAACATTATTATACTTACATGTTAAATCTAAGGGAAACAATATAAATATTTTTTTGTAATTAATCTTGTATAGAAATTATTCTGAAAAGAAATGTAAAAGTTTTAAAGAAATCTCTTAATGCAAAACAAAATTTTTATATAATTAAATTCATAAGAATTGATAAAAAAAATAGATTCTGAAAAATATACGGAAAAAATAAATTGATTTAGTCAGAATGAAATTAAAAATTGATTTAACAAATCACTTCAAAAGTTATTTATTGAAATAATTATTTGTAAAAACTGAAAACAAAAAATTTAAATAAAATAAACTTGTAAAAAAAGAAAAATCAATTTGTAACTCATTGGAGAAAAAGTAATGAATTAAAAATAAGTAAATTTCTTTACAAAAAAATAATAATTATAAAATTTAAAAAAATTAATTAAATACTTTAACAAATAAATTTTCTATTCAAAAAATAACTTTCTTTACTAAATTAAATTTTATAGAAAAAAATAAATAATAAATAAATTCTTTTTATCAAAATAATTTTTGTACAATAATCAAATTAAAGAAAAGAAATTTTAAAAATCAAATAAAAAAATTTTTTGTTCCATCAAGAAAATCCATGTAATAGTACAACGATGAATCATGTTGCCACCGCAAAAAGTCTTCAAACTAATGGGAGAAAAAATTTCTTTCTTATCTCTCCAAAAAAAAGAAAAAAAAAAAAATCTTATACTTGATCTTATCAGTCTAAACCCTTGTTTATCAAGACTGTCACTTTCGGTAGTACGTCATCTTTTCGGTTTCTGTGACGTCACTTCCGACTCCCAGATATCCGAAGGTACTGCTTATAGTAATCTGATCAATAAATAGATTTTACATATTTAAAGACGTCATTTTTAAAGTACATAAAACCACACTTTTCGAATAGTTTTTGTTTTAAATAAGCAATAAACGCATTAATTATATCCCATAAACACATTAATTATATCCCATACCATTGTATTATATCTAATCCACTTGATTTTCTATATTAAGTATGATAAAAAGTACGTTATTGAAGATATTATAACATGTGGTAAATTTTATTTCGCCGTTAATTTCCTTGTATAAATAATTAGAGCTATTTTGTGTGTTTCATTTTCCTTTACAGAGCAGAGTTCTAATCTTAAATTAGTCATATCACTGCCAATTTTCCTGTTTGTGTCGCTGCCATATTTTGAATATTATTGTTCGTACATTTTTCTAGTCACTCATAATATTTATGGAATACAATGTTTCAATCTCATTTGAATGATCTTACGTTATTGTAATTTCAATAAGACATTGGCTGATGAAGTTTTTGATAAATTTTACAATACACCATAAAGAATTTAATTTTGTTTTTCAAAGAAAAAAAGAAGTACATTTTATTTACTGTTATTTTGCTTCAGTAAGTTTCGGTTTTAAAAGTTTTCAATTCAACAAATTAAATTAATTGATGAAATACAGAATAATTTACTTTATAACAAATACATAATTTATTTAATTATAATATTGGAACAACTTAAAAATATTATAAATTATGCTTAATTTGTTTATAAATTTTTTATCGAATACTTATTAATAACGAGATGAAGTTTTTTTTTTAAATATTTTAAATTTTCTTGAGGTTTGTACATTGATTCATGTGTTTGTATTTCTTAAAAAACATTTAAAACCAATTAATATTCATACATAACTTCCGTATTACTGTAACTCTGACCAACCGAAGCATAAAAATTAAAACAGGATCTTCTTTTTAAGTAAAGCTATTATGTTGTAAGGAAATAACTACATATGTAAAGCTGTAGAAGTTATTGATTCAAGAATTAGTTTACAGCCAATTATTTAAACAATCTTCTCAAAGCAAGTAATCAATGAATTGGATTTCCTGAATGCTAGTAAGAAATAAATGAAAATCAGATTTTTAAGTGCTTTTCTACATAAACAAGTAATATAAAAAAAAAAATTTTAAGTCGATTCTTATTTTTTTTTCACTCTATTGCAGAAAGTCCTTTATAAATAATTTTCATTCATTTTTGTAAGTTTATTTGGCGCCATCTATTGGTAGATATATGCAACTTAAATCTAAAAAAAAACTAAATTAATGAATTAAATTTAATTACTGAATTAATATTTGAAAAAACTGTATTAACATCAGTGTCATCCACTACAAGTTCAAAAAAAATGTATTTGAACTTGAGTGGATGAATAAAAAGTATTTTATTAACGATTGAAAATTTGAACAAGATATATATAGGGAGAGTGGGAGATAATAGAAGGAATTGAATAACTCGTTTTTTCACATAGTTATATACGAACTGTACTTGAAAGAAAGAGAGGGTAGTTTATTGTCTACCTAGAGAATTTTCAGAGGAAACTTCTCCACATTTTTCAGTCATATTAAAAGAAAATCTGATTGTCTGACTATCTAAATTGAATCTCCTCCTTTCTGAAAACAGTAACTTATAACATACACCACTAATGGATTCGAACTTTCACTCTTTTGCGCCAGCCTGTCCTCTTTAACATTTATTTTTACATCTGTAATTTCAGATTCTATTAACATATCTTAAACAAGAAAACTATCTGTGATTAAAAAGGAATCTTCATGGAATCCTTCCGTGATAACTTTTAAGGATAGCTGTCCCGCATTTGCGTATTTGGCGAAAATCCGTCAAGTAAAAGGCTATCGATGCGAGACGCTTTCACAGTTGTAATACAGTCTCTTCGTACATTTTCAGAAAGCAGTGAAAACATCGGACGCCGCCAGTGAAACCAAACTTGGATTCTCCAGCACGTTAGAATTGGAGGACAAATCTGACAAAGTAATGATAAGATGATATATATTTATATATAATATATATTGACGATTTTTCCATGTGAAATCATTAAATGACGGTTCATTGAGGGGGACTGTATTTTAATTTTGACTGTATGAGAATATATGGCGATGCTTCTCAACCTATTGCCGCTGCTATTTTGCTATTTATTGCTGCTGCTGTTACCGCTCTATTTTATTATTTTACCCCCTGCTTGGTTGCTAAAGATGCAACCCATAATTTGAGAATAAATATTTTAAATTATTCTTTGATAATATAAATCTTATATTCTAATCAATTACACTGTCAATTTTTAATTTAATTCTATTTCTAAGATCTATGTATCTATTTTTCGGGCTGAACTATCCTGGTGTATATCAATCACATTGGGTTTCTAAAGTTCGAAACCTTACAAATACCGTTGAACCAAAAGCTATGCAGGATATAGGCATTATAAACTTTTAAACCAGAATGTGCTTATCTTGGGCTTGATAAGAAGAAATGGATTGTGTAAATCTCATCAATCCCTAAATGCTATCCCTGGAAATGTTGCATTCTAGTAGAGAATGACCTCAGATCAATGTGACCAACATTCGAATGCAATAAACCTGCCTCTATTGTGCAAAATAATTTCCACCATCAATCCATAAAATAATAAAAATGCCTAAATTAAATGTAGTCTATAGTTCTAATAATTTAAAACAATATTTACTTTTATACTTTTTTTTTTAATCTTTAAGGGAATTAATTCAAAGTTTTATATATTTCGTTTAAAATTGTTTTTCAAACATTTAATATTTTATGACATTTTTTCATCGACAGCACTCAGTGCTTTATAGAAAGTAGGAGTAGAATAAATTTTAAACTGTAGTGGGCAGGTTGGGCAACCAGACTGTAACTGGGTGAGGTTGGGTTGAGATATTTGAGTCACAGGGTGGAGAATACACAGCTTTATTTACACACACTTAAACATCAAACATATGCAATTAGAGACAGACACTATTTAACACATTTAAAGATAGATAATCATTGATTCGTCGAATTATTCCACTTGTAAGCCGAAAATCCAAGACTTGGATAAGCACAGAGTGCGCAAAATATACTTCCTCTCCGGGTGAAATCTGCAGGCCAACTGGCCATTTTTCCCGAATGCTATAGAGGCGCTCTTGCCAGTAGGTAAAAGGAATCATTGTTACAAAAACATAAAATAAAAAGACGGAAGGAGGAAAACATCCCAGAAAGAAACGAATTTTTCAATGCTCAAAGCTCACCAAACAATTAATTTATAAATCCCTTATTTTGATGCTTAAGAATGCTAAATTGTCGAATATAAAAGTACTCTAATAATTTTTTAAAAATAATCAAATCTTAGAAATACCAGAGGTCTTCAAAACAAAATAATAGCAAGCATTAATATAAGATAAAAATGAAAAACGATTTTTATCGTACATATGCATAATATATATGTATACATGTGCATAACTACAGCTAGAAAGAACTTATGTGGATAACATACGTCTGAACTGTGAAATTGTATAGATTTAATAATTGATTAAATATTAATGAGTTGATTTTAAGAAAACTATTTCTAGTCGTGGTAAAAAGTAAAATCTTGAATCTCATCTTAAATTGAAGATTTACGAAGCAGCAATTACGTGATTAAATAATTCCTAATATATATATCGAAATGAAAAGTTTTCGATTATTGCAAGCGCGGGTTAAAAACAGATTCTTAATATGTCCTTACACAATGGAAAATCTACTGGGCGTAACTCTTTAAATTGTATACAGATTATAAAAAAAAACATACTACATTATAGAATAAGAAAGTATTAAAAAATATTAATTAATTTGTTTTATAAAAAGCTTACGTTAGAAGCTACCTTATTTTTAAACGGGGAATGTTTTATCTGAGAACATCAGCAACTATAACTGTAAATATATAGCTGTTTCATCATTAGCCGTTACAGTAAAACTTGGCAACATTGTAAAATATTTTCTATATGATTAATATTTACTGTCAATTTTTTGTACATCAGTAGGGCTAATCAACCTGTGCCCAACTAACCAGACAATCCATTGTGAAAATAATTGCATTGCCTTAGGGAGATCTAATAGTAACTTCTCAAAAGCTTGAGAAGATTCGGAAAATCTTCACCAGATTGCTGAATGCTTATAGAAGCTGTATAAATCGCCATAAAATCACCTCGTCCCTGAAAGCAGTGACTGCAAAGGACGCCACCAGCTCTTTTGAACTTGGTCCATCTTATGAGCTAGCTGCGCGTGTTACCATTATGACAGCAAATTCGGTTGGGTTCAGCGATGTATTTCAAATGATTTAATGACGAAAATTTTGTTGATCTCATTTAACAAAAAATGAATAATTAATTAATGCCTAATACGTTTTCTTATTATCTAAACTATATTATTTTATACATTTCAATGCTCATTGAATGAGCATTGAAATGAAATGTATGAATGTAATGAGCTCCGAGAATAATGAAATAAAAAAAAATTTTACCTCATTACATCGACATTATGTGAAGAAGAAAAATATGCAAATCTTCTAAAACTGAAGCGATGGTTGTGGGTTCGTCACTCATAAGAAATTTCCTCTGTAAAGCTAACGCAAATTAACATCGTAATGGTAAGTAATTACCACTAGTTTGAGGAAAACAGAATGCAGCCGAGTAGGAATTCTTGGAAAAATTACGAAAGATGGGCGGAATGATTATATTTGTCATACTGCTAGTTTCTCTCAAAGGAAAATAGCAAAAACAAGTCTTCTTCAACGAAAAGTGTCAAAAATGAAGAAAAAAAAAAAAAACAAGATAGAGGATTCTACTTATTACTTCCTTTTCCTTTTTTATATAAATTAAGAATTACTATCTTTCCTCACTTTTTTTTCAAATATCGGAATATTTGCTTTAAAACTTCTGGTATGTAGAATATATTTTGGTTAAGAATGTTAATTAAGACTTAAATTGTTGAGAGGATTTATACAATTAATAGACAAATTTCGACTTAATTCATTATTCCAACGAGGAAAAATTGTTTACCAGGGCTTACCACTTCTCAGGATTTATTCTTAAACAATTCAATACACAAATTTTTAATATAATTTCAAAATACAAAACGGGAGCGAAATTTTCGCTTCCTTGATTCAATTTTTGGTATCGGCCGTTTTTAACGAATCGGCCCATCCGAATATTTATTTTATTCTTTATAATGTCTTTATTTACCATGATTTAAGATGTAAGTAGATATATAGATGCATAAAGGATGGATTTTTTTTTTACTTTATTTTTTGTGTTTGCTTTTTTAAGAAAAGTAGATTTCAAAGGGGAAGAGTAATTTTTTTTCTTCTGAAAAGGTGTGGTAGGAAAATATTTATGGAAATTAGATTAATAAATATCTCTTTGTGGCTGAAAAAAAAGCTATAATGATTTTATTTCTCGCTACAGGACATGATTGACCATGATCAAGGTGTACCAAAATTTTGAAACCTATAAACTTGGGCAATATCCCTTCTGAAAGATTTTCAATCTTCAAAAATACAACTTTCGATCTATGTTGTTCATTTCCTCATTCTCTGCTTATGACGCTATTCAGAGATATTGGAAAGCAAGCCAAAAGTTCGATTAACAGACGTTTTTTTTTTTTTCTGAAAAGTGGATAGTAGGAAACTACTGTCTTAGATTAATAAATATTTTTTTTCGCTATAAAAAGCTACATCGACTTTACTTCTCGCTACAAGACATGATTGGCAACGGCCAAGATCTAATAAATTTTTTAATCCTATAAACTTGGGCACTTCCCATTCAATAAAAGTTTGCAATCTTCAAAAATTCAACTTTCGATCTACGTTGTCAATTGTCTCATTCTCTGCTTATGTTGCTATGCAGAGATATTGGAAAGCAAACCAAAAGTTCAATTGGTAGATGGTTATCTTCAAAAGTATTTTTTTTTTTTGTATTAATAAAACTGCTATGATCTTATCTTAAATCAAATGCATCCATCGTTTTTGTAAATAATTAATGAAACAAAACAATCAATATTATTTCATTCTTCTTAAAGCCATTTCACAAATTTTAACAGCGAACACCTTTAAGTACACCCAAAACGCATCGTTTTCCAGACATCTTTAGTGACTACATTCTAGTAATATTCTCCTTCTATTTTGTTAGAGAATAAAAAATGCGTTTATTTCTAACTGAAAATAATTTTGGATAAAAAATAATGTTTTAATTAAATGATTGAAAATTTATTCATTTGATGATGTTTCTTTTTATTTTTTTTTTTATTATTATTATTACTATTTAAAATGTTTAAACGTTTTCTTTGATGAAATTGGCTTGCTGGATATTTTATCGGATTTACGAAGTTGTGGATCTGTGTTGGGAGAAGCTCAGCAAGCAACTTCAAGCCGAAAGCTTCTTCGTTTCTGCTGGGAATGGGCACAATAATTCTTCAGCTGAGCTCTTGGAAAAGAGTAAGAATTGCCCTCCTTTCTCCTGGATACGAGGGAGGGGTCCTTAAATTAGAGTGTTCTTAAATTATGGTGGGTAGTACAGCAACTTTTTTTCCATCGTGTGCCTTGAATAATACTGAAATTGCTGCATATCAATTCTTTTACTTGCGAATGACCTAAAAACTAAATGCACAGCATCCAAAAACAAAAGCATTTCCCATAAAGGGTCCTTGAACAAAAAAATGTTTGTTTCAGCAGTATAATTTATGAGATTCAAATCGTAATTTAAAATTTTCTTATTTACCTTTTCAGAAATAAGTTTCTTAGCAATTTATATTTATTTATTTTTATCCAAATATCTATCCACATATAATTCATTTTGAATTAACCAAGAAATAATTTGAACCGAATCGATCATCAACATAAATAAAATAAAATTTCTAAAATACATTAGCGGCCAAAGGAAACCCAAATCATCATGCGTCATTAAAACAACCAATATTTACTTTTGTAGACAAAAGAACATCCAAACAATTCTTCTGACCAAGCACACGAGCTCACATTTTCATTGACAAATGACAAATTACCAATTTTTTTATTTCCTCCAAAAGACAATGCAAATTGCACAACTTTTTGTACTCTAAAATCGATTAGGGCAAGAAACACATGCTAGAACTTTTCCATAAGAGGAAAACAGAAAGAAAAGAGAATAATAGAATTTTCATTTGCAGCGGTGAAAGACGAACCACCACAGTAACAGTTAATCGCAAAAAACAATTAGTAGGAGGAAAAGAATTGGGTATATAAAAACAGGTCTGCGATTCGGTCTGCCCGAATTTTCTTGTTTTAGTTCATTTCGCAGACAGATCTTGTTCAATTGTTATGCAACAGACGAGATAAGATAGAAAAGAAGTTTCTGAAGAACGGAATCAAGTTCGTCAGGATCCACTCGTTTTTCTTTTTTTTTTTCTTCTTCATTTTTTCTTTTTTAAAGATGCTACAATGAATCCAGTTTAAAGAGTTGTAAATAGTAAAAGCTACAAGTCTTTTTTCTTTTGAGCAAGAATTTTTTTTATAGTTTGTTCAATACAAATGTCTATTTCACAAGCTAAAAAGTTCTACAAATTTCACTAGTTAACAGTTTTACAAATTTCACTAGCTAACAGTTCTACGAATTTCAGTAGCTAAAAGCTCTTTTATCATAGCTAATTCTTTTGATATATTTTTCTTATCAAAAATTATTCGCACCAACGCTATTAAAGTAATTTTTGAGATAATGGCGAAAATATTATTATTATGCCATATGTTCTGACAATGTTATAATCATAATTATGGAGAAATAGCAAGTTCATTTTGTGCAATTGCAATTTGCAAGTGCAAGTAGAATTTTAATTTTGTTATTCGTTCAGCGGCATGAGTGTACTGTCAAGTGCAATACTGTATAAATAATTTTATTATTCACAAAAGGTCGAGAAATTTTCATGTGAATAAATATTAACTGGATTCAAATGATTATGTATTCAAAAACATTATTTTTTATTAAATGTAATCAATGTGAAAAAGACGGTTATTTTTAAATGCAATTATGTACAGTTACGACATTGCCAACATAAATGGCTTCTCTATTTTTCTTATAACCAACCTAGAAATAATCCATTTACACTGACGGAAGCAAATCTGACTCTGGAAGAACAGGTAGTGGAATTTTTATGAAGACAAGTACAGGAGAATTTAGATATCGTTTTAGAAACCCGGACCACAGCTCAGTATTCCGCTCAGAATTAACTGCTATAAGCGAAGCTCTGAGTCTAGCTTTAGACTTTAAAGTACCTGATGTTTGGATTTTGACTGATAGTAAGAGCTCAATACAGTATTTGAAAGATTGGCCAAGCATCTTGGACAAAGTGGGGCAGGATATAGTTTCCAAACTAGCTGTTTTGGACCAGATCGGATCGGTGTGCTTGCAGTGGATTCCCTCCCATGTGGGCATCTACGAAAATGAAATTGCTGATCTGCTCGCTAGGGAAGGTTGCGAACTTCCCAAAGCTTCTTCTTCCAATCTCTTAGCTTCAGAGGTTCATTCTATGACTTTAGCCAGAGTGAATACCGCGGAGGTCGCCACCAATTCATGCATGGTACGCCGCTAAATATCCTGGTATGTCCTTGCAGTGCTCCTGTCCTAGACCTGCTCAAACGGCTTTAGCTAGACTAAGGACTGGCCACACTAAGAGTTTGACCTTCAATGGAGACGAGAAGACATATATCCTTTGTCATTGTTCGGCCATCGCGTCTCCCTCTCATCTCATCGATTGTATTGGTGCCTCTGTGAGGCAACTGTTGAATGAGGGGAAGACAGTTTACGAACTATTGATGCAGCAGGATCTACTGGACTTGGTTTAGGATTCTAAATCAGGGGGGATAAGCAACAACAACAACAAACAACAACAGAAATTATCCTACTAGAGCATATGTTTATTATTGCAATTCCTTACCAGCTTACACCGTATTTTCCATTATTTATTCATCTAACCTCATTATTTAATATGAAAACAAGAACAAAAAAATTCATTTATGCATTTATATATGATAAAATTTTAATTCAATTCATTACTTTTCAAAATAAATATTCAAAAAAAAATTATAATAATTATAAATAAATTATATATATGTATGTATGTATAATATGATATTTATTTATACAACAATTATTTAGATATAAATCGTTTCTCATTTAAAAAGCTTTACGATTTGAAGATGCTTATTCTTTAGTTTTTAAAAAAATTCTAGAGAAAAATTTTAGTACAATAGTTATTATTCAGTAGTAATTATCCGTTTTCTTTCTTTTTTTTTTTTTTTTTTCATTATATTTTAAATAAGCCAATATGGCAGTAAATAAATCAAGATATGAAGTAGAATTTATCAAAAGTGACGCAACTGCTTTCTAACGCCTAATTTCGCTACTAGAGAAATTTCGGCCTTCATGCATAATTAGGTATTGTATTGTCATCGTTTCGGGTAGGGGTTTAACTCAAAATCACTGATTTTCGAAATGAGACATTGTTGCAAACGATGAAATATGCATTGTAAAGCCCCGTTCATTAGTGCATGAACACGTGTAGACAACACGTGTTGTCTATCCTTGTTCTTTAATACGGGTACTCGTGTATTTCTTATATGCACCTGTTCAAGAAACCCGATACAGGAGGCACGTGTTTGATATTTGATTTTAGTAATATCATTTTCATACAGCAAGTAGCAATGATCATGGTAAGTCGTATCTTTGGGTTGGTTTGCAGCTCCACGGTTATTTTTGTTCACTTTGGGTTAATTACACCGGGATATACAATTTAACTTTGATTCCGAACCACTAACAAACATCATTTCCACCGCCAGGATTCAAACCTGAAGCCTGTGGTACCAAATTCCACAGCGAGTCTTATCTTTGAGGACTGTTAGTACATTGTTGTTGTAGTTGACATTATCAAGTTTGTTAACATGATAATTATCGAATGGGAGATTTTACTTTGTGAAAGTTTGGAAGGATAGTACCAATCTATGATTTATTCAAATAAAATATATTTAAAATGGTGATTATGGCAATTTCTAACCACTTAATATCTTTTTATATCCATGATAATATAAATATAATTCAATAAAGTAATTCATCATTATGAAAAAATCAAAGTTCATATATTTCACGATCCATGTACACATTTATCCCTCTATCCATATATTGAGAAGAACACAATACACTGTTTCAACACGAAATGAACGATTTAAAATTTTCATATTAAAAATTGAAATGTATGATTTAAAATTTTAATATGAAAATTTTAAATAATACATTTAAATGTCTTCTAAAATACTGATAGTTAAAATGAAACTATAAAATACATCATTGTCAAACTATACAAAAATGCAAAAGGAAAAATAGAGCTCGGGTGATATAAAGCATATCTAAAATGTGAAAGGACATTTGTATAACCAATATTTGCATAAAGATAATCAGGCCCATGAATATTCGGTATTATTCAGAATTAAAATAACGTGTGACGCATTTACTGGTTCAATATTTGCATTAAGATCAATGCGATGGAAATCGTTTTTATGTGATTGAAAGCCGTCTAACCACATAAGCACCAGTGCTAGTATAATAAGGGTATGGTTGAACATTTAATACACATCTATTATGATATTAAAAGACTTTTTTTCCTCTGCATGTTTGTGGTTATATGTTTTTTGTTATAATTTTAAAGTTTAATTGCAAATAACAAAAATTAGATTAAAAATAACGCTGTCCTAATGCAGTTGGCAATACAGAGACAGTTAATCTTCATGCCATAAGTAAAGGCTGCACCGGTGTTACTCATTTAGTACTACCCAGTGGGCACGCATGGCTTGAAGATATGCTACGGACGTGAATAAGATAACCCCACTATGCTCTACGATCATATCATGGCCGGGACCTCTATGATTTAAAATGGATTCCGAACAAATACAAGCATTAATAGCACCGCCGGGACTCAAACCTGAAACCTGTGACACCGAGCACAATAGCGTTAGTCACTCGGCCAGCATGTCCCGTAAAAATAACTTGGAAAAGGTGTTTAAAATGAATGGGGTTGTTTGTTTAAAATTCTGTTTAGAATTTACCATGTGAATTTTATTTATTATATGTTTAAGTAAGGAGTCTAAATCGACGCCCAGTTGTAACGTGTGTAGAAGGTCTCGGGTTTGAACCCATTTGCAGCGTCCGTTGCAATCAGTGCTTTCAGAAACGACTCGAAGGCGATTGCGACAACATGTGTAAAGCATCTGGCTTCGGTATTGAATGCAACTGTTAACAGTAACTTCTTTATGCAAGAATGTCTATAGTAATTTGGTCGTTATGAATGAACAATTTAAGTAAAAGAATGTACTTCTTAATGACAAAAATTGTGTACTTTCTATTGTTCTACGTCTTTTTATTTATTTTTTGAAGCACCCGTTATATAAATAACCCAAAATGGTGAAGTATTTAATTATTATGTAAGAAATTTATTTATTAAATAATAAAATTACATTTCAATTAAAATAAACCTAATTTTTGCAATAAGTAAAAAAAAAATCGGTTTTTGCCATTGCTAATATAAAATAAACTTAGAAACAACGAAGTCATTGTAATATATTTAATGATAAAAAAATCATTACTGGACTGAATTATTTTGAATCATTAAAAATTATGAAATTAACAATTTCAAATAAAAAAAATTTAATTTTTGATATTTGAGTATCAAGACTCATCACAAACAAAGTGCGCTAGAGCTCATTCCATTAAAATAGCATTACATTATTTAATTAGCTTGTTACAAGTGTTGCAGAACACTAGCACAGCGTGACTCACAGTCAGCATACCTTTCGAAACCAAACCCAAATACATGCTGCCAACTGCTCTGGCATAACTTCTGAGCAATCGTCAGAAAGAATTTTGTAAGTAGAGAGCGCAGGAAAGTTGCTGCGAAGATTTAATGGTCATTCAAATTCTTCGTGGGTTTTTTTATATATATTACAAAGCAAGTACAAAGTATATTTTTATATGTTTTAAAACGCCTTTTGGGGCTATTATTTTACTTAAATATTTTTTTAAAAATTATTCCTTCTAGAACTCCATTTAACAATAAAAAATATTTTGAATATAAATCTAATCTATAAATGAATAATGACAACTATTAAGCATAATAGTGTTAAGCATTAAGTTTCATTATTTAGTGAAATACACTCATGTCCATAAATTAAGGATAATGAAGTTCAGGCAAAAAAAAAGAGACAGAAGCAAAACAAATTTGACTTATTTGTAAAGTCTATTTATTAAACAAAAGGTAAAGAGCAAAAAAGATGCTGTATGTTTGACATAATTAATAAAAATTGCGATTTTTACTCCCTGGAGCAAATTTCAAAAAGAACCTATTTACAAAAAACAGTATAACATGGTTAGTATGATGGTTAATATGGAGTATGTCTCAGGACGATGCAATACAGGCCTTACAACGCCTAGGCATGCTGAGTATCAAATTATCAATCTGATCTTGGGGAATATTACACCACTCATCAAGCAATGCCCTCCGAAGTTCCGGTTGACAGGTGGGAGGGGTTGACGGGCTGCAATTCGACGGCCAAGCATATCCCACACATTCTCTATTGATTCAAGTCCGGTGAGTATGCTGGCCAATCCAGGGGATATCCTCCAATTGAAGGCATTCGTCTACAATGTTTGCACGGTGAGGTTGGGCGTTGCCATCCATAAACAGAAATTCAGCACCTATGGAGCCCGAAACAAACGTACATGCTGTTCCAGAATGACATCCCGATAGATGTGGCCTGTCATCGTTACACTCTGAACATGCAGGTCAGTTCTGGAACCAAGAATAATTCCTCCCCAAACGAGCCATCCTGCACCACCGTAACGGTGTCGTTCAATGGTGTTCTCTTGGTGGTAACGGGTACCTGGCGCTCTCCATATGAAAGTCCGGCGAGAATCAGACTGCAAACTAAACCTGGACTTGTCGGAAAACATCACACCAGACCACTGTTGCGGTGCCCACAATGCATACTCTCTACTCCAGGTTAATCGCAGGCGACAGTGAGTTGCAGTAAGTGGAACACATCTGACAGGCCTACGAGCATATAGACCAATGTACCCTAAGCGTCTGTACACGGTCTACCTTGAAACTGTCGTACTGGTCTCCGTCTGTTTCTTTTAGCAGTAACTGCTAAATACCGGTCCTCATTCGGCGTTGTAACTCGGGGGCGACCTGTGCTGTAACATCTACTCACATTACCATCATCTTGGAATCGTTGCCAAAGCCTGGAGATGACACTCTGGGCGATTCCAAGTTCCTCTGATACTTCCAGCTGGGTACGTCCACATTCCAGTCGTCCGATAATTCTACCACGTAAAAAATCATCCAAATGCTTCCTTTGTGCCATAACTATGCGGTTATTGCACTGAAAGGCTTTTAAAGCGCTTGTGAACAATTTTACTTCGTTGCCACCATTCCTTATATACCCCTCTCTTACACTCTCGTCATTGTGGCGTACTATCCGCGCCATCTGGTGGTTTACTGTAATTTGCATATTCTTCTTCAAGATGTGTGTGATAATTCTACAGGTGAAATTTTTATTTTAGAGTTCAATTTCTGTGTGATTCTGAATTATCCTTAATTTATGGACATAAGTGTATCTTAACCTACATGCAGTAATTACACATTTTTTAGTTTTCTATAGTTTTTGAGACATTGCAATCAAAAGTGTATTTAAAGCTAAAATTTAGTGTAGGAATTTACATGAGAATCTAAAGCTCATTGCAATCTGTTATATTAAAAGGCGTCTCCTAACAGAACTTCTACAAGCTAAATGAATGATGAACGTAGACACTTATATCATTCCTAGGAAATTACCTTGATCATGAAGATGTAAGAAAGTTACGAAGATGAAGATAGCAAAAAATTCATCTGTTGTTCATGTGTTTTGAGCAGCGAAGCATAAGACTTTGTAGGAGTATTAATTTTTATGTTTGATATCAGACAAATAATCAAAGACTTCAATATAGGCATATTATAATTATAGATTTGATTTTTATGTTTTTAGGGAATTTTGAAAATAATGTGCTTTTTAAAGGGATGTCTAAAAAGTAATTTTATTTAGATAATAAGTACTTAATCTAAATAAGTATTTTAGTTAGGTTGTTTACACTAGATTGAACACTTATCGCAGAGCCAATAAACATCCGAAGTGCTTAATAGATACGGATATTCGTCAGGCGACCAGTAACTCGATAAATAATCGGTTTACAGTGCATATTTGTTGATTCAATAAATTTGCGACAAAGAATATTCCAGTTGGCACGTAATCATCCTCGATTTCATCAGTATCATTAGCAGTGACTATTATATTTGAATGACCTTGACGAATATCAATTGCAGTCATATCAGTTTTAGATTCAGAAAAATCACATTTAGGAGGGACATCAATAGAATAATCAGTACTTTCAACAAACAACACAATATTACAATCAATAACTAACTCGGCAAACTCTTAGCCACCTAAATTTTCCACCATTTTAATAATAATAGCCATCAATAAAATAAAAAATGAAATAAACTCTATAAATCAACTAAGCAAAAAAGAATTGTACTACCAAAGGAGAAAAAAATAAAACTTACTACTCTGCTCTCATCCATAGTAGTAAAATATATAGGTAACTTATAATAACCGTACTTAATTGCACGCAAGTTTGTTTTAAAACAATTTGCATAAAATTCTTCGTTGTTGCGTTATTCCATGTATTGTTTAATGGGCATTGTTTTCATAATATTGATTCATATTGTTTAGAAGCTATATTTTTATTGTTTATTGTAACCATATATCAACAATAGTTATAACAATGGTTTTTTATATTAAAAAAAAAAAATCTCCCATTTCATTCTTACAATAATGTGGACACATTACCTAAACATCTTTTCCACTTTTCTGATGTTTAACAAATCATTTAAACTCTTTTTAAACAAATTATCTAATAGCATAATTCATATTTAATTATATATATACAATCCCCAAATGCTTTGTCAATGACAACAGAACTATTATCAAATTCCCAAAATTCCAGTAAGATTATAACCAACTTCCTTGATAGTGCTGGTCTTATATTACCAAGATTGAACTAAGCTTGGGCATTTTTGGTTCAGTTTTGAATAATAATTTTTCAGCGAAGCAAAAGTAAAGTTTATTTTCAAATCAGATTTAAGTTATAATTTTAAACGAAAAAACACAAGCAAAATATAGCAAGTAATGCACAGATCATTGAAATTAATGTTGCAGAGATTATAATGTCAAGATCATTGCATGGAAACCAAACACATGAACACTTAGTAATAACATGAACATATATAAAAAGAAGAACACATAGAAAAATTAACATGAACACATAGTACTTTTCTGGTACTTTTACACTGGTACTTACTCGGTTTGCCTCTCTACGTTCAATTTGTTCGCTTTTCTGAGAGCTGAAGAGAAAAAAAATAGCACTTTGTTTTGTTGATGTCCACGACCAACCAATATATATATATATACATAACTCTTTTCAAAAGTAATGTTAGACGCCCTTCATTTCAATTTTCTAGCAGTTTTTTTTCTTTGGTAGGAGAGGTTTATTTGAAGATTTACCAATTAACGTATCGTCAGGAAGGTGAAGACATAGATTTTATTTTTCAGGATCGTCAATATGAGATTTCGTGATATTAATTAATTTATCGGGATACGAGATATTTTGTTTCCATTTTATTTGTAAAATTTTTAATGATTGTCGGTAATAACATGTATACTACATTTTTCAAAAAAATTAATCTTGTAAAGCGCGGTTTCCATTGAGAATCATTTCAGTTTCAGTCTGAACATGCGCTAGACCAATGTTGATTCTAGATGTATGGCAACCATGGAGTTGATCTATCGTTTTTTAAAAATTTAAAAGCTTGTTAGTTGTAGTTTAAGGTTTGTGTTTTAGTCATTACTTTGAAGTCATTGCTTTGCGTTATATAAAATAAATAGTATTACGTAATTGAACTTCATCTTCTTACAAAAACTGCGTCTTAATGCAGCACTGTTGAAATAACTGAAATTTTAATTTTCTCCCGATGTTAAAGAAATTTGAGCTAGCCGAGGAACATTTGGTGTTATAATCTGGTATTTAAACTAAATCTGGTATCTAGTCTAATAAATTGCCAAATCTCAAAATAGGGGCAGTTGGGATTTGGCGACTTTTGCTTGACGCCAGCTGAGCGATAAGTCATGAAATCTAATAATCCACATTTCTTGTACTATTTGCATTTCACTTCACTTACAATAGCAATCCTTTTCTTGGCGCACTTTGGCGGAAAGAATTTTTGACGTCAAACCCCAGCGGCCCCTATTCTGCGATTTTGATCAGGTGTAATAACTTTAATAAATCTGGTATTTAAATTAAATCTAGTATCTGATCTAATATATCTCGTATCTGGTCTAATAAATCTACTATCTGATCTAATAAATTTAATAAATCTGTTATTTAAACTAAATCTGGTATCTGATCTAATAAATCTGGTATTTAATCTAATAAATTTGGTATCTGGTCTAATATCTGATATCGGGTCTAATAAATATAAGAAATGGTTTTTTTATAGTATTTAAACCTTTACAGCGCCACGCGTTTTCTTGTATCATTATTTGCTCGTAATGAACTACAACTGCATGCATGCTGTGCAAAATAAGCGGCGCATTCAATTTGTGTCTGTTATTTATTCATTCTCTCATCAACTTTCTTAAGCGATGAAGGTCCTCCCCTTTTCTCTCTCTCTTATTTATTCATCTGCGCCCATGCACGGTTATATCCATCTGAGTCGTTTTTATCTTGTCTTATCATCATCATTCACCGATTGCATGACTTACTCGCAGATCAGATTATTATACTACACCATCGCATATTTGTTGGTGAATGCGACGTGGTACCATTTAATTTTGAATATTATGTATTATTTAATCTGATTATTTAGTTTTTTTTTTTTGTTAATAATTTATAAATGATCTTTCCATAAAGTTATTTACTTATCAACTGAGTTTACAGGATTGCATTTACAAAAATTATTCTTAATTTGTATTCAATATTCATTATTATCACTTTTTTTGCACATTTTACCATTCATACTTGTAATTAATCCTTTGGATATCTTAAAGTAGATTGCACCACAAACTTTGAAAGAATTGAAACATTATTTAACGTTTACTAATATAACTCTACTTGTAATCATTATCAGCAAGGGTAGAAAATTCTTTTTGCAATCTATCATTGAAAGTTTCACAATTAAGGAAAGATTCACACATGAATCATATTTTATTTACGAAGAACATGCAATGAATGCAATTTTTATCTTACACCACTTTTATCTTATCCCTTTAACTTCGTGTATTAAATTTTGTTAAAAATCCTAGTGTACAGTTTATTTTAGTAGATATAACTAACAAATATTTAGTAGATAGTAATATAACAAACAAATATTTAGTAGATAGTAATATAACTACAAATATTTGGTAGATAGTAATATAACTAACAAATATTTAGTAGATAGTAACATAACTATTTATAAGACTTTTTTTTTCAATTGAAGATATGGTATCTCAAACTAATTATTAAGTTTGCAGAATTTCATCTATATATATAGCAAGCTCGTGTATAAATGAGTATGAAAGAGTTGTAAAGAGTTCTGCATAAAGGTTGTACAGTATTTCTCGTCATTTAAAATTAAATTATCACTGAAAATTCTATTTTCTTATGAATTCTTAAATTATGTATGGGGGATAAAAAAAAAAGAGTATTCTTTAAAAAATAATACTTTTTTCTTAATAAGTTGGGTTCAAAGAAATGTATTTAATTATTATAAATGTATTATTTGAAGAGAAAATCACTTTCAAGAACTTGGTTGACTTTTATTATAAAATGTAGGAAGATATTTCATTTTCAATTTATATAAGGAAATATTTCTTAACATTAGGACCACTCTCAAAGTATGTGATGCGACTTCTCTAGTGGACAGCGGAATAATCGGGGAGAGAGGGCGTTTAACAAAAATAAAGAGGTGAGTTAAAACCCCCGAAAAAAAGAGATGATAAGAATAACCGTATTTCCTACAATATATTTATTAGGACTTGAATTCAGTTTTTTTAATGTTACCCACAAAATCAGAAACAGACTGCAAATAGCGAAATGCGGTGATTTAAGAATGCTGCTGTCAAAAAATAGAGCCGAGTATTAACTTCTAAATTCATATCTGTGGACCAAGTTAACTGTGTGCACTATTACAAGGGCATGTTAAAGAAGATTTGGCGAGAATCACTTTGACATTCTCCGAACTCTAGGTACACGTTGAAATCTACTAAAGTACGTAGTCTTATTAAAGACTTTATAACAGTACTTACAATGAATCAAACAAAAATGTGTCTAATTATTATATTTTTCGCACATTAAAGTTTCATAATAAGGTCAAGACTTTCTACTTCTCATGTGGCTCCGGTTAGGACAGCCCCACTATAGCCCATGCGTGTCGTAAAGGCGACTAAAATGGGTACCCAGAGCACGGGGGATATAACTGGGTATGGTAAAAGTCAGACTTCTCCCTTTGGGTGTCCCATGACTTTGTGCCGTAAGGTCAAGAACAAAAAAGAAACTGTAATTTTTTTACCTGTCATGATAAATCATGACTCTTCACGGGTTTATGAACTTGGTCTAGATGTTGTTGTTGACCAAATGGGATAAAAAAAATAACAGCAATAGACATTTTGCTCATTCTATATAATTAAATGGCATTCTAAATATTTAAAAGGAACATTTAAACTCATTCGCTTTTTTCAAATAAAGGAATGCATTATCGAAGGAATAATCAAATGAATATGCACCTCATTTATTCAATGAGTCAGTCAGGAAAGGTCGGAGAAATCCTCGTATTGATTGAATGAGTCACTAAAACAACTGACGTCATGAAATGGTACAAGATAATATTAATATTGAATTGATTATTCATAAACTAATTCAAGTAGATTATATTTTCATTCAAGTTCTTAGTCACTCTTCGGTCATTTTCTGCATATTTGGGGTTAATTAGATATAGACCTACAGTTTAACGAGTATTCCGAACCACTCACAAACATCCATGATACCGCCATGATTCTAACCTGAAGCCCGTGGCACCAACGGCCGAAGAACTAGCCAAGTGACCTTGTGTTATATTAGAGCATTGGTCCTCAAAGTGGGGCGATACCGTCCTTAACGGTCAATGGAACGATAAAAGGGTATTAAGAAGGGGTTTAATAAAAATATGGGACGGTATGAATAAAGCATAAAGAAAAGAAATTTTGGAAAGACTATTTGTGAGATACTACCAACAATTCTGGTTACAAAAGAGGATACCTACAGGTAATCCTGAATTATGAGCAGCAATACAAAAAAGTTTTTAATTGCATTTCCTACTTCGCATTTAGTGGAATGTGGTTTAGTGCGATCGCAAGTTTGTTAACAAAGAATATAGAAAGAACCCGTGAGCAAATAGAGATTTGCTGTCATTTAAGAAATAGATTGGGGACATAAATAGAGCCGAGGATTAATTCTTTGACAGCAGCTCACCAGGTTCATCCTGATCATTTTTAATGTTATTCATAATTTTCATTTTTATGTTATACTACGGTAGATTACTTTTTTGTATATAATGCAAATGCTACGTGTTTGTTTTTAATAAAAAAAAAATTTTCAATTACAATTTGCAATGTGTTCAGAAAAGAACACTAATCTTTTATTATATTTTTCTGTTTGCTTGTTTAAAACAAGTAATAAAAAAAAAATTTAAGTCAATTCCTACTTTTTTTTTTTCACTATATTGCAGAAAGTCCTTTATAAATAAAGTTGGAATTTTCCTCTTACATCTGACGCCATCTATTAGTAGATACATGCAACTTAAATCTAAAAAAACTAAAATTAATTAATTAAATTTAATTAATGAATTAATAATTGAAAAACTGTATTAACATCCAGTGTCATCCACTACAAGTTCAAAAAAATGTATTTGAACCTGAGTGGATGAATAAAAGGTTTTATTAACGATTAAAAATTTGAACAAGATATATATAGCGAGTGTGTGCAGTTTCTCGGTTGGTGAGCAATTTTTTTTCTCTGAAAATATGGCGGTAGGACAAATAAGTATGTGCACTTATTTAGACTTTATCTGAAGAATCTTATTCTTATTTATCTATTTTCATTATTCCTCGCTAAAATCTCTTACTATATTTTCAGTACTTTTTGAATTTTAGTCATTGTTTTTTATTGACAACGAACGTAAATTTATAATATTTTAAAACAATCACATATTTCCCGTTCGAACTAGAAGGATTTTATTACTTTCAAAACAAACTTTCTTACCAAGAAATCGTCTAGTATCTTAACTTCTTCTCTATTTGAATCATTGTTTTTCTACAAAACAAATTGACCACCAAGGTTAAATTTCATTTTAAATGAGCCATAAAATCTTTTGTGTGATATTTAAATCTTGTTAGAATTTTTCTTAAACCATTATTTTATCATAGCGATTCTATCAGAAATAAAATTTAAATATCCTTCACTATCATTTTCTGTTTAAGAATAAATAGGGAAAATGACAAAATACCACTTTTCCAACATAGATATTTATTTTCGTATATATTTACAGCCGAATTATTCACACGCCAAAGAAATTAACTCTACTTTCAGAGTTTTTTTATCATTTTATTGTCTAACTTTATTGATGGATAAATTTTATAATTAAACTTCCTTGTTAATTAAGCTTAAAATCAATAGTGAGGAATAATATTTTTTTCAGAGTACTATTAGATTAACACATTCTAAAGTAAAGCTTAACAGTAATGTAATTAAAAATCGAATAAAAAAATCGTTATTGTGAGCACAATATACCTTAATAATTTACAAGCAAATATCCTTATATGCAAAGCGAAAGATATGTTTAAAATTTAAAAACTATAGCACTCAGAAAACCCATTTTATTCTTTGAATTTAATAGTTTTTATCTGATTCGTAGTCAAAAATTACGAAAAAGCCTTATTAATTATTATTATTACAGCAAATAAGATAATTATTATCCATAGCCACTAGATGGAGCTAGGCATTAAAAAATGGCGCCCTCTGGTGGTGGAGTTAGTCAAATGTTTGTAAAAGAATAAGATGGCAACTGAAATTTAAAATGTTTGGCACTAAAAATGTTTTATTTTCTGTAGCCAAGTCATGTCTGCTAGTTCGCAATAAAACGATGAGAAGAGTAAAAAATTTCATTCGATTCAAATGATTCTTAAAGAGCTATTAAAAAATTATATCTTAACAATTAATTATCAACAATTAATTAACAATAAATTATCTCCTTTCTTAAAACAGATAATTCATATTTGCTGGACATTCAGTAAATTGTCTTAAGCAGTGTTGAATTAAGATAAAAAGATTGCACAATTCAAAAAGGACACAACACAAAAGTTACAGAATTCATTGATATACAATTCACCTCCTTTCCTTGAACCAAAGCCATATCAAAAAGAGAAATTGTATGATGGGTCCATTGAAATTCATTCCTCGTATTAAAAATTGCTTTTTCCTTCTAATCCTATACAGGCTTAAGGCATTTTAGTATGCGTTCAAGAATCGTGATAAAACACTGACAGTTCTGGTTACCGTGACAAGATTTCCAAACTTTCAAATGGCACCATCTACTTTTTCTTTTATTAGAATTTTTTTGGTTTTTGTCACTCTACGATTATTATTATTATTTTTTTTTTTGCACACTTTAGACTAATTAGACCGGGACCAACAGTTTAACATGGATTCTGAACCACTAACAACCATTTATGCCACTGCCAGATTCGAACCTGAAGTCTGTGGTACCAATAGTCAGAGCGCTAGCCAATAGACAATTAGGCTGTGCCGGTGAAAGGACATAAGAGCGTTGGAAGTACCTGTCACACGTTGTAGTAAAACATTGTAGCACGAAAACGCCGGAAAAGACAGAGAAGCAACAGAAAGCGAAACATTTTAATGTATTTCACAAATTTTACACGATATTACCTCCTACACACAAGTGACATTTTACATGCTGCAGATGGTGTATAACACTGAAGCACGTACCATAGCAAGAGGAATCTGTTGAACCTGACGTCTGGTATACATTTGTTACCAAACTGTTGTGTTAAAATACGTTTGACAGAGGATTTCAGATGTGGGGAAGCGCCATCTTGCATCCATACGACGTCAAATAGAACGTTTCGCTGTAGGAATACCTGAAGCCTCAAAAATGTGTGCGTTTAATCCTCAAAATGCATCTGTTTTGAAAAATGCCGTCAGATTCAACAGTTTCCTCTTGCCATAGATTGCCAAATGATTCAATGATTTCCAACAATTGTCGTATGCAAAGTGTCATCATGTGTGAAGGAGGTCACGTATAAAATGTGTGAACCCATTAAATTGTTTTGCTTTCTATTGTCTCTCTGTCTTTATTGGCTGTTTTCACTTTTCTTCTTACTGTGTTCTATCGATTTTTGGGCTATAACGTTCTACTACCAAGAGTGCTACAGGTACTATTTTAACGCTATTTATGATTTCTCATTATGGAAATCACATTCTAATTTTTTAAAAAGTAGGTGTTGTCATTTGAAATTTTCGGAATTTTGTCACTGTAACTGTAACTGCCAGAGTTTTATTACAGTCCTTGAGTGCATGCCTCAAAGTGCGTTCGTTGAAACAAGATTTCATTCAGTTTCTTTGAGTGGTATGATAGGTAGGGACTCAAATATCGAGATATTGTTTTTATAATCACTCTGTATTTTGTTAGATAATATTTAATTTTAAATAATGCATTGAGCAATGTTTGTGTTGTTGTTTTGAATACCGAATGCTCAGTCATTCGTCCCTAGAAAGAGCAAATTTATCATTACTCATAGTACATCACATAACATAAATCCTGCTACACTGTGATAGTGTATAGGGATTCTATGCTTTTTTGAATGGGCATGGTATATTGAAGATTCACGCTCTTTTCAACAAAACGGAAAAACATTCCACCCTACGGATTTATCATGCCTATACTCGTCATAGACACGGGGAAACTCAGTTCGACTTGATTTCTCAGGGTTCTATTAAAACTCCCGTATTTCTGAAACCCAAAGCGCTGTCCCCAATTCCTCTGGCTTTTTACAATTTTATCTATGTTATATGAATATAAATCTCTCTAAAAAAATTCAGACATTCAAATCAATTTTTTTCATGTCATCCATTAGCAAGGAGCAACTGATATAGTTATCAATTGGTTATTCATTTTCTCAATTCAATTAATACAAAGGCCAATTAAACAGAATAAATGTCTGGTTTCTATTCAATATAGTTTATCTTAATTGAATTGCGTTAGAAATTTCAAAAGGGCATCTATTCAATAACAAGTTTGATGTCTTGTTTGGACTCGCGTGAACTTTCATTTCCTGTGTTGCAATGCAGTAGCAAACCAGCCGAGCGACTGTAAAACAAAAGGTTTTTATTGTTAACCTTCTACGAATGTTAACAAAGAATTTCTTCGTCCCTGTACTCGGGTTGACAAAAAAAAAAAAAAATGTAAGGATGCTTTTTTTCCCTTCAACTAACGACATGCAACTACAAAAAAAAATGTTGTTATGTGAGCAGAAATTTTAACAGAAAGAAAAAAAAAAATTATCGTTAACTGAATTGGGCCATTATAGCGTGCGGCAGGGCTAGGATCCGAATCCACTGGTGGCGTCCATTGTCTTCACTGATTTACAAATTAAGAGATTGAATAGCGATTGTGACAAAATATGTAAAACATCTCGCATCGAGTAGTGAAGGTTTTCTTGGGTTTTCTCCCTAACAATACGAAAATGCTCGGTAGTTACGCTTAAAAAGACCTCTTAAAAGGCATTGTCGTTGTCCGCTGCGAGTTGTTTGCGGCATACACAAGTGAAACACAAAAAGCCCACCGATGTTCAAATAAAATGATGCCTTTGATATCGATGATTTCAAATTACAATTAAAATAGCATTTTACATGTAATTTAGCATTACTTTACATCAACAAATCCGCTTTCGTTAGACAATGAACGCCACAATGAAAATATTTAAATAATTTCATGGAAAAATAAAGAATAAATACATGTAATTAACTAAAAACATATATAAATGTATAAAAATAACGATAAACATATAAAAATGTATAAAAATAACGATAAACATATAAAATTAAACAAAAATAACGATAAACATATAAAATCAAACAAAAATAACGATAAACATATAAAAATGTATACAAATAACGATAAACATATAAAATTAAACAAAAATAACGATAGCATATAAAAATGCGGAATAATCAACAATAAAAGGGTTTTTTTTTTTTAAATTGTGAATCTACTTTCCTCAGTATCGCTATATTCAAATGATATCATTTCATTGATGATCTATCATAAATGAAATATAAAAGCAAGCCTCATTAATTTTGTATAACAACATTTAAAAATGGTGACGAAAATTGGGTCTGTATTATGTAACTCAATTAATGTTTAAAATAATTATCTGCGAATCACTTACGTTGTTGAATCTCAGATTTTACAACCGAAACATTAGAACTACCTAGGTACGTTCTGCAAGGCCATTCAAATAGAAGGAGTAGATATATACATACAGTTCGTATGGTTGCAATATGAAAAAAAGTTCAGATGTTTTGGACTTCGGAAAATGACAGATCATGATAGCGGATACCAGAGTAATTTCAAAAGAAGTACTTTTTGCTAGCAATAGTTTCAATCAATCCATTTGTATAATAGTTCCCATTTATCAAAAGTTGTTACAAACGAGTGAATATATAGCAGTAAACAAAACGTTTCTTTAGCCTCATGTATCAAAAAAGCAGATTGCATACAAGTGAAATATCCAATCTAAGACAAACCGTTAGCTAGCCTCTCATACAGAAAGCGATTGCATATAAGTGAAATATCATCCATAAAGTGATTGCATATATTGCATACAAATGAAATATCCACCCGAAGATAAAGTGTTGGTTGTTTTACATATAGAAAGCGATTGCATACAAGTGGAATATCCAGCCACAGATAAACTGTTAAATGCCACACGGATCAAAAGTAGTTGCAGACAAGTGAAATATCCAGCCGAAGACAAAGCGTTGGTTTTCAATTGACGGTAGAAGTGAATAAATACTTTTCCGGCTTGTTCGTGAGAACAGACTTTTACAATGGTTGTTATTACCAGTGAATATAATCGTGGTGACGACGTAAATTTTTCGAAATTCACTTTTGATGTGCACTATTGTATATGGAATTTCGGTGTCATTGTCTTTCATTGTACTTAACTTAACTGCGATTAAACAGCATAAAATCATAATACCAGTAGGTAACCACACTCATTAAGCTGCGCTCATACTTCAGAAAGAATGGATGAGCATCCATTAGGTCTGTAAAATTGCAGTTTGATCTGGGAAAACAAATCCGTTTTAAGTAAGCAAACAGATGTCATTTGATAAACTAAAATATATTTGAAATTCCCGAACAGGAGCGATTTTTGAGTAATCCGAAGGACTAATACAGCCCCTCCGCGTTCTTTCTCCAGGTGTCTCAGTCTGACCATGAGAAACCAGCCGCGTTATCTCTCGCTGCAAGTGACAGCTTGTCGAAAATAGAATTCTCCAAAAATCCCTTTGATGTGCGGGAAAAACTAACTCTGATTAGAGATGAGCGAGACAATTGACTCTCACCGAAGTTTCCGTTCACACTGATAAAAATCAGTTTACAATTGGTTCCCTAGAACTACTCGCTTGTCTCGTTCTTTCGCCTGACGCGACTTAAGAACGCGCAATTTTCGCTTGGACGTGAGAGAACGAGTTAGTTGCGTCTTGACTTATGAGCAAATGGTAGTATACAAGTCCAATTTTCTCCGATTTGGACGAAATTGGCGAAGTATATTCAGTTGCATTTCGTGAAAGTGGATTGACGAGAAAATTACTCCACCTAGACTCGATTTTTGTATCTTATATCAAAGTATTTTCGATTTAACAAATGGAAATCGATTTTTACATGTGTGAATATGATGAATATACGGATTGGGATTGGACTTACTAAGGGGAGGGACGAGAAATTTGCGTCCAAACCTAAGAGAAAATGGATGCATGAAATGAAAAATAAAGGTTTCTAAAATTTGGACGAAAGTAGTAAAGCATGTTCCGTCTCCTTACGTGAATTGGAATCGACAAATTATTCTCTCAAGCTGGGATCGGTTTTGTGTCCTGCAACAAATAATTTTCGACTTAACAAATTGAGAGTAAAATTTAGTGTATTCCAATTCACGACAATAAAAAGAACGGTTTTGCATAAAGTGGAAGAAAGAGTAAACTGCAGACAGAACCTAAAAGAAATGGTCATATACAGTGCCATTTTTCTCTACTATGGAAGAAATTCACAAAGTATATTCCGTCGCATTTCGTGAATCGGGAATGTCGAGAAAATACTTCACCTAGATTTGATTTTCATGTCTTTTACATCAAAGTATTTCCGATTGAACAAAGGACAATATATTTTTCACAAATGTGGATATGATGAATATATGGATTTGACTTAATAATGTTGAGGACGAGTAACTTGCGTCCAGACCTGATAGAAAATGGATGCATGAAAAACAAAGGTTTCTAAAGTTTGGACGAGACTAATGAAGCATGTTCAGTCGTCTTTCCTGAATTTGGCTTTTGTGTCCTGCATCAAATAATTTTCGATTTGACAAATTAAAGAAGAAGAGTTAATAGAACCTAAAAGAAAATGGCCATTCCAACTTTCTCTGATATGGAAAAATTCAAAAGTATATTCAGCGCATTTTGAATCGGGATTGTGGACTTCAGGATGAGTAATCAAAGTATTTTCGATTTAGGACAATATATTTTCACAAATGTGGATACGAGAAAATTTGTTATATGCAATCCAGACCTGAGAAAAAATGGATGCATGAAAAACAAAAAGGTTTCTATTGATATGAATGAAATTCACGTCGTCTTTCATATTTCTTTGTGTCGCATCAAATAATTTTTCGATTTAACAAATTAGAAATGAAATGTAATGCATTCAATCATGAAATTGGCGGTTTTTGAATATTGTGGAAATCACACCGTTAGGACCTAGATTCGCAACACCCATTTTTCTGATTTTACATTCAAAGTATATTTCGTTCCGATTTAACAAATGGCAATCGATTTTTCACAAATGTGGATATGATGGATATATATATATATATATAACTTGCTAAGGAAAGAGATAAGTAATTTGAGTCCAGACCTGAGAGAAAATGGATGCAGTTTCTAAGTTTGGACGAAACTAGCGAAGCATGTTCCGTCGTCTTTCCTGAATTGGGATAGACAAAATATTTGCTTAAGATGGTATCGGTTTTGTGTACATTAAATAATTTTCGACTTAATAAATTAAGAGTGAAATTTAGTGTATTCCAAACTCACGAGAAATAAGATGAAAAGAGTGGTTTTGCATAATGCGAAAAAAGAGTAACCTGCGATAAAACCTAAAAGAAAATGGTCATATACAACACCAATTTTCTCTGATATGGAAGAAATTCACGAAGCGAATTTCGTGAACAGGGATTGTCCAGAAAATTGACCAGTTTAGATTCGATGTTTTTTTTTTACATCAAAGTATTTTCTATTTAACAAGTGACAATCGATTTTTCACGTATGTGGATATGATGGATATATGGATTTGACTTACTATATTGAAGATTAATTTGCGTCCAAACCTGAGAGAAAATGGGTGCATGAAAAACAAAGATTTCTAAAGTTTGGACGAAACTAGTAAAGCAATTCCGTCGTCTTTCGTGAATTGGGATAGATGAAATATTCGCTCAAGCTGGGATCTGTTTGTCTATTAAATAACTTTCAATTTAACAAATTGCGAGTGAAATTTAGTGTATTCCATTTCACTAAATACGATAAAAGAGCGGTCTTGCATAATGTGAAATGATGAGTAACCTGCATCAGTAGCTAAGAGCAAATGACCACGTAAAAAAACCGGTTCTCTAAGATATGGACGAAATTTGCTGTTTGACCTAAATTCAGTCTTGTCTAAATATCTTATACTTCATGCTTCAAGTAATTTTAATTAAAATAATTAAAAGTTTCTACTTAATGTTATCGATACAATGATGACCAATAAAAAAGAATTCATTGGAAAATCGATGCTATTTTAAATCTCAGAATGAATTACAGCTACATTTACTGTTTCATTACCCGTGAAAAGTTTACATTCAAACACTATTTACAAAGATAAATCGATAATTAAAATTATTTGAATTGACTCTTTAATTAATCTAATTAATCAGAGCGAAACAAAAAAAAGAATAAAATATTTCTCGTGCGAAAATAAAACAAATTTGTTAAATTATCTTTTAAGAATACTGTTTTTTTTTCCTGTAAGCAACATAGTTATATGCGGTTTTTAAGGATAAATTTCTTTTTCTAAGATTAATGGTCATTGAATATGCATTACTTATTACCTTTATTATTATTTATTCTTTGGATCTTGTGACCTTAAAATAATGAAAACTGTGATCTGTAGTAATGAGATCCAGATGGGAAAAAAATACACGTTTATGAAGTCGAAATATTTTTTTGCAAAAATTGATTTTGTTTCGATTCCATGCTAATAAATATAACACAGTTATAAAATAAAAATTTTTATCTAACTCGACAAACCAAACAATGTTATAAAAAGGAAAAGATGTATGAATGTTAAAAGTTCATGAGCATTAATATTAAATGTTAGAAGCATTATTCGTAGGTAATTAAAGAGATAAGCTGCATTAATGTTAAATAGAAAAATTTTATTGGTACGTATATAAAATAAAGAACATTAAAGGTAGAATCAAAATTAACAATAATTAATGTTCAATAGGAGAACTATTGATTGTAGATCTACTAAGTAAAAGTAAGTAGCAAGGATATTAATGGTAGGTTCATTAAGCAAAGTTAATTAATGATAGAATCAAAAGTAAGGAGCAATAATGTCAAACCGCAGGAGTATAAATGGAAAGTTACTAAAGAAACATTAGGGGTTCGTATATAAAATAAAGATCATTAAAAAGGTAGGATCAAAAGTAAAATCATTCATGTTAAATGGGAAAACTATTAATTGTAGATGTACAAAATAAAAGCGATAATGATAGGAGCAAAAAGTAAGTAACATTAATATTAAATAGCAAGAATATTAATGGTAAGTATATTAAGCAAAGTGAATTAATGATAGAAACGTAAGGAGCATTAATGTCGAGAGTATATATGGAATGCGAGAGTATAAATGGAAAGTTGTTAAGCAAGGAGCATTAATGGTAGATTTGGGTTAGATTTGTCGTTCTACGGTAATTTTTTGCACTCTCTGTGCTAATTAAACCGAGGCCTACAGTTTAACGCGGATTCTGAACCGTTCATAAGCATCCATGCCACCCTAGGATTCGAACCAGAAGCCTGTGGCATCAAAGGCCAGACCGCTAGCGAATTGGACATCAGGCTGCCTTTAGTGGCTGGAGCAAAGGTCAGAAGCGTTAATGGATTTAGTGAAGAAATTGTCCCGCTTTTGGAAAAACACTCGGAGAAATGTACACGTGCAATACGAATTGCACATGCGTGCTACACGTGCAATACCAATTCCCCTGAATTTACTCATTTTTCAAAGCCTGTGGTTTTCTGTTCTATGAATGGGAATCAAACGCTCTTCCTCTTATACTAAAACCAAAATTCTTAAAAATATTGTTCATGACTAGGCATAAAACTTGTTTTTCAATAACATTGGCGAGTGTTTTTATTCTGAACCATTAAAGTTGTTGATAAAAAATATTCTACAAAAACAGGCTTTGTTTGTATTTACAAATGAAGTATTTTTTTTTTAAATTCAAAACATAAATAGATACTGAAAACCCATACATAACGGAAAAAACACCTGCGCATATATCATCTATCGGAGCACCTGCATGTCATATACAACAATAGAAGTTTTAAATTAATATCTTTGTTTGAAACAAAAACAATTATTCAGAAGCTAAAAGCTTTTTTTCGTCGACTAAGGCACAATCGACTTTATTGTAATGGAAAGAAAAGAAAATACTTCCTTTAAGAAATTTACTTTATTTGCGTCTTGAAGCTAAATAATCAAAAACACAATTGTGATATAACCTTGAAGCCCAGAGAAATGAAATTCTCAAATTACAATTATTCTGACAAAAGATTTTCTGCGGAAAACGTTTAATTTTTTTAAATCAAAAAAAATGAAAAAGCTTTTTAAACTGCATATTTTTCTTTGTACTGAAATTAAAAACAGTATATTATGAAATATATAAAAAAGAACTTCGATTTATCGATAAAGAAACAAGTTTTACGAGATGCTTTTTAATACAAACAATTCTTATTTTACAAAAAAAAAAAAATTAATAACCATTTTTTTTTTTTTGTTTTCTTAATTAAATGAAAATAAACATAAAAATTTTAAAAACTTTTCCAACAAATTTTTTTAAATTTATAGTTTATAGTTTTTTACGTAATTGTAGGCAACTTTCATATTTGTACGCATAGATACAAAATTATTTAAAATTGGAAGTAAACAGCTAAAAAAAAAAAAAAAAAAAAATGCGACCACCAAATTGACATCACTTATAACGCTGGCTCATTAATTTAATGCGTTGTTGTTGTTGCTTCTCATCCCACTTGGTAAACATCAACATCAAGACTAAGTCCAAGAGCCCATGACCTATGGAAAGGGGGCACTTTCTGTTGTGATGGAGCACCTGTAATTAGAAGTCTGACTTGGCTCCATAATGCTGACTTTTTACAGTGATAGGGAAGTCAGCCCTACTCCCAAAGATCATATGAGACCTGGACTGCATGGCTTAAAATGGATTTCCGAACCACTACAAACATTGGCACCGCCTATACTCTAACATTATATCTGTAGCACCGAGCGCCAGAGCACTAGTCACTCGGTCATCAAGCCCAGTTTAATATGTTTTTGTTGTTTTCAAATGTCAGGCGTTTTGATCGGAGGTCATTCAATTTTAGAATGACAGCCGTATAGATGACAGATGCAGCGTAACCCAGAGATCCACGAGGGACTTTCTATTTTGTCACGCACATTATACTATTGCTATTTTGAACAAAGCGTGTCTTATGGAAGATTTGCATCCACCTCAAGCCCAAAAAGGACATACCTACTGGATTTATCATGCTTTCCTGGACATAGATGCATATCGTGTATCAAGCAAAGCATCCTTTTTCTATTGTTTGGAAACCCAGTGGTATTTATCCATAAGGTTGTATTATCCTTAATTTAATAAGTTAAAAATACAAAACTTTTGTAAAACAAACTAATAGATTCTTTGCCTCGTAGTGACCGACATTTGAATAAGGTTTAAAATTATTTAATTAATGATTATTTATAAGCCTTTCACTTGATTTTACAGATCTGACATTATTTTAATTTTGTTCAATTTTTATGCTCTTAAAACTTAAAACAAATAACAACCTCCTATTCTACATCTTTTTATTTAGAAACTTAACTTTAAATTAACCTTGAGGGGAAAATATCCTTATGCCGCCTTATTTTTCGCTTATGCTTTTCATTTTAATACACTTGCTTCTCTTTTTTTAATGATTAATGCAACCATGCTTCCTCTACACACTGGCAAAGGCATTTGGATTCTGTGGCAGGAGAATGTTGGAGAAAATGTTGGTGGCATTCAGGAGAAATGGTCAATCGGATTATAAAATTTCACACGAGAGGAGGTACAGCACAACCCTGTGCTCCTGTTGAGAATAGTAAAAAAAAAAGGATTTTGTAACTAAATAGTATTTGAAAACAATAAGCTGAAACTTTAAAAGATTAAACAAGGGTACTAGCTGAATAGTATTCACATTTAGCTTTGTCATTAATCCATAGTAAAATTATATTCGCATTTATATCATAAAATTGTTTTTCCGACTAAATTTTCTTTATTATTTGTTAGCATTGAATGCTTTAGTTCGTATTTGTAATTTGCGCATTTCTATTACACGTATCTCTAATACCCTTCTTCAATGGAGCAACAGCCCCTTGGTGGGGCCAAGGCGTTCTGCCAACTGGCAGATACCGAAAGATGAGATGTTTTTCTTTTTACGGGGTCAGCTCTAAGCTCTATGCTCACTGGGACCAACGGTTTAAAGTGGATTCCGGACCATTACAAATATCCATGGTACAGTGCGTCAGGACGGTAGTTACTTGGCCATCAACCCGATTATGCAATTAGTGTATCACTAAAATTTCTAATATTGAGAATAATATAGATGCGTTGTACAATAGCTTTAAATTTTTAACAGTTTAAGAACAACAGTTTTTAGAAGTGTAGTCCTTCCATGAATTTATAATTATCTGCCTTTGCTGTTATTTCTTATCCCACTTGGTAAACAGAACATCTAGACCAAGTTCAAGAACCCGTGTGGTCTTAGAAGGGAAAGGGAGAGCAACTTCTACTACACACTTCTATTGGAACACCCGTAGGTAGAAGTATGACTTGGCTCCGTGACGCTGACTTTCTACGGGTTAGGGTTGTAAGACGTACGCCTAACGCTCTACAATCATGCTACACTAGGACCTACGGTTTAAAGTGGATTCCGAACCACTACAAATATCCATGGCACTGTCGGGACTCGAACCCGAAATCTGCTAGTCACTCGGCCATCAGGCCCAACTCTATACTCAGGATGGCGAAAATATTTTCCTGGTAAAGACGGTTGCCAAGTGGGAAAGCTTGAGAAGTCACTCTATACCACGCTCAAGACACTGAATTTATTTAATTGTGTAAATTTTGATAAATCTTTCTCTTATTTAAGAATTTAAATTTAACTTTTACTTTATACTATTTAAGTAATTTTAACTTAGCTGGAGTCTTTTAATTCATAAAAGAAATGGCGCCAATAACTTTCTAGAAAATGTGCCAATGATCTTTTTGCGAATTGCATGGATTGGACTATTTTCTGCAATTTTACCAACATATATTTTAGAAAGATTATAATTTTTTTCTTATTATACCGAATTAGGTCATGGGCATATTTTATGTAGGTTTATCTGAAGTGTGATTATTTGACCTTGTATCTGTTATTTCAACAATTCAAAAAAAGTAATATTCAAAATGAATATTGGCGGAAATATTTCCATATTGATGCATTTAAAATGCAAACAGTTTACTCAGTAATTTTATTTAAAATATAATCATTTCTAGATATCATTATTACTAAAAAATTTAAGAAATATTAAGAAATATTATAATTTGGTGCATAATTCTCACAATTTATTTCATAAGGACTTCCACTGAACATAATACGTGTATTATTTTCTTTTGATCCTTTGGAAATTGATAACTGCTTCATTTAAACAATAGAATAAAAGTAAAATTTTTTTGAAATCTATTATATTATATTGTTCAGGCATAGAAGGTCAAAATTTTTCTCAATACAAAAATAGACATATTTTTTTCCCAATTAAAATTTTTTTATAACGTAATGAAAATTTTAATAATACCATATAAAAATTATTTAAAAAAGAATAGAAATTTAGAATATACATATTTTGCCTTATTTTTACAGACAATTGAATATTAATGGACATAAATAAAAATTAAATATTCAAAATTGCAAAATTAATTGCAAAACACCATAACAAGGAAAATAGGATTTTTCATATAATTTAAAAAAAGAACTATATTTAAAAAAAAATATTGGTGTATTGTGTTAAATTTCAACTACACAAATTCTTCATAGAATAAATTTTCTCTCGTATTTAAAATATAGTGTTTTCAAAAAATATCAAAATAAATAAATTGATTACTGAGAAATTGTGATAATTTTCCATTTCTTTAATATATTTTTAAATTCTATTTTAAGATGATCTTTTATAAGCGAGAACTTTGAGTTGTGTTATCCCAAGAAAAATGGTTTAATATGGATCTAAAATTAGAATAATATCTAGATAATAAATCTTCAATTAGATAAAGCGTTTTTTATTTTTTAATTTCGAATATCAAGATATTTAGGATTCAATTTTGCTTTTTGAGATTCTTATTTGATTTTAATCAAAATCGTTATCAATTTTAGTTCAACAAATGTTGTAATCGTTCTATTCTAAAAAACAATTATTTTTCTTTTAAAAAAAAAATACTTAGGTGTTCAGGCATTTTTGTAATGGTCCATAAATATCCATAAATTGAAGTTAAATGAGTAATGTAGTAGGTTGGGCCACCAGATTTCAAATGGTTGTGGTTGGGTTGAAATACTTGAAGCACAAGTTTGAGAACTCACAGCTTTATTTACACAAGCACAAACACCACACGCATACAATTAGAGATGTACAATATTTAGCACATTCAAAGTAAAAGATTTATAATTATAGCTTCGTGGAAAGACTCTACGTCTTAGGCAAAAAAAACTCGTCTACGCGCAGTATTGCGTGACATATACTTCCTCTCCGGATGAGAGTCTGTAGGCCAACTAAACGTTTCTAAGCCAGCGTGCATTGTTACGCAGTACTTTCTCAGGTGAGACGAGGTCTACTAACCATTTTTCCTAAATGCCACAGGAGCGCTCTTGCCAATGTATAAGAGGAAGCATGGTTACAATAAAAAAATCTGAAAGGCATCAGCTCGGAATAGGGTTTAATTATAATCCACAGCATTAAAATTTTTCTTTGTTTTAACATGTCGCTGGAAAACAAACTTTATACAGAAGGCAATAATATTTTTATTTTTTACAAAGAGAAATACTTCTATTCGTTTATTTAAAAAAAAATGTAAAAGCATAGTTTTAATAATTCCACGCTTAAAATAAGTGACATAAATAATAAAAAAAAAAAGTAAAGAACTCCAAAAAATTACATTTGACTGGGACAAAAGGGTAAAAATGCATGCCCAACAAAGGTACATACACCTCTAATTATATTTTAAAAATTGCATCTCATGTTTTAAAAGACAATGTAAGAACATAAAAGGACCATCGTGAAATGTTTATACATCTCCATAGAAACAATAAATAAAAACATAAAATATGATTTCAAGCTAATCAAAATAAACAAATATGACGTTCACTAGTTAACGACAAAATATGTTTCTCAGCCTAAGAACTATGTGCAAATTGTTGTATGAAAACTATTTGGTAAGTTACAAATTAAAGCATGTAGTTACAGCTCTTTAGGCTTGTATGTGAAAATGTGATTGATAGTGTAACTTATTACTAAGAGTACTAGACCAAAAAATAACTGCTGGTAAATGTTGATGTTTCAGACAAATAATATTTAATGGATGGAATATACATGAATTTTATCTGTTGAATAAGTCAAATAGACATTGTTATAAGAACAATAATAATAGAAATTACTCTTTAAATAAATTTGCATACGAAGCAAATGTTCTATTCTCGCAGACGATTTTTGAAAATAGTTTTTATATTCTTTTAGTTTTCTATTTCTGAAACAGAAAATAGCAACAAAACGGAAAAATAAATAGGTTTTTTTTTTTTATTTATTTCATTCCAAATATATTTTATTTACAATTTGTGTGATAGTTAAAGTTATATTTAAAATTATATTCTAATTTTTTACCAAAAAAAAATTGTTTTGGGGATAAAATCTTCTTTAATTGTTTATTATCAGCAAATATTTCTAAGAATCTTTTTTTGTAAAGCAAGCACAAATCTATCTGTTGAAATACGTAAAAATCCGAAAAACTTCTACCTTACTACCGATATGAGACGTTTTACATAAATTGTTACAGTAACCATCGAGTCTTCTCCTTTTTACTATCCTCTATGAACCTAATCTTGAAACTTTCAGCATGCTAGTTGAGATATTGATAGCCGGTTTATTCTCTTTGTATGTGGGTCTTTTTTCACCTGAAGTCATTCACCACAAGAACAAGAATTTGATAGTAAATTCAGCTTTCCTCAGGGCGCAACAACTGGGTGCCAGCTACACTGCATACGAGTTTCATCAGCAGAACTTTTATCAAACACTCCTAATAACATCTAAAATATTTATCACGCCCATTATGTTAAAAACATAGGGCCTGTCGGTATCACAGGCTTCGGGTTCGAGTCCTGGCGATGCCATGGATGTTTGTAGTGGTTCGGAATCCACTTTAAACTGTTGATTCCGGTCTGACATGAACGTTGCGGGGGTATTGTTACTCCGCGTCCGTAGCTGATCTTCAAGCTACACGCACATCCTGGGTAGTGCTAAGTGAGTAACGTCGGCGCAGCCCTTGCCTTAAGGCATCCAAGCTGAAATGTCTAAGTGTGTGCCAGCTGCATTAGAACAAAAAAAAATGTTAAAACATAGAAGTCATTTATGGATCTTTAGTTGTCGATTTCAAACTCTACCCCATCCCCTCCCTTGAAAGCAGCTAATTGGACAATTTGATAGTGCTCTTGCCTTTCGTCCCACAGGCTTCAGAATCGAATCCTGGCGGTTGCATGGATGTTTGTAAGTGGTTCGGGATCCACCTTAAACTGTAGGTTCCGGTCTAATTAGCCCAAAGCGTGCAAAATGTGATCGTAGAGCGACAAACCAAACCTCCCTTGTCCATTTTTCTTTTTCTATTCATTTTTCTTTTCAAGTATTTAATCATTCAAGAAAAAAAAATCTTCAAGCAGAAGATATTATAATTTTTTTCCTCTTTTCATTGGAAAAATCCTGAATGCAAACATTAATGATTACGTTTTGAGTTTCAATGGCGAAGATGTATTAGTTTTGTTTTTTTTTTTTTAAAATCTTATGATATGGCTCAGTGTTTATTTTTCCTATATTTTGGAAAATATATTTACAAATCTAAATACAAAATCATCTTACTAAATTTCTTTGCGTCTGTTAATGACTATGCATTTTTGCACTTTGTATTTTTAAGTGATGCGTTAAATTATTCACATTTTGTTTAAAAATTTTAAGCAATAGTTTGTTTTTCCATTCAAGCAAAAATGTAAGTATTAGTTGTATCTAAGCAACTAATGGACTGACACAAAATTCGAAATTCAAAGAACAACTTTAACCATACATAAAACGAATTATAACCATGTATATATAGTTGAAAATATTTCTGACAGTGATCGATATAGATTTATTGGATGAAATATAGAAAAACAGTTAGCATAAAATACAAGTCTTGTTTTAACAGTCATTACGTAAAAAAGACTATAAAACAAATGATCTATCGTTTCTTAGTCAATGTAATAATAACGGTATATCTATTTTCTATAACTGTAATCCTGTTTTGATTGAATTTTTAAGATTTCGCTCTACCCTATAATTATCTTTCTCCAATGATGATGTATTACGGTACTCCTATTGAATTATTCATAACAATCGTTTAATCTGATCTAAACAACATAATAAAATCCCCGTGTTACAGTTTGGAGAGGAGAATAGTTCTCTAAATAAAAAGAAATTGAAGAAGTTTTCTTGAGAAAAAAGGGCTAGAAATAAAACGATTTTTAGAGTTTTAAAAATTAAATAAAACAAAAAATACAAAAATAAACATAAAATGAATTACTGATTCTATGCTTTTTTGTCTTATTTAAGCACAAAAACATATTTAGGATTGATATGAAACTGCAATTCTACAAAATTATCATAATTTTTTTCGGTATCAATATTTTGTTTAAATTAGACTATTGATCGGCTGTATAAAATTTAATAAAGAGGTAAGATTTTTAATTGCCATAAAATAATTTCACAATGGTTCGATTTAGTGTATTATGTATTATTTTTAGGTGTTATATAAAATGTACTATTTCTTTTTATTATTTGATTTATGTTTTTTTTTCTCATTTATTATTTGTGTAAATAACATAAATGACGAAATTCAGAATTCTGGAACAATTACTGACAATTTGGAGTGATTAAAAAGAAATTGAAGACGTTTTCTTGGGAAAAAAAAGGGTTAGAAATAAAACGATTTCTAGGTTTTGTAAAATAAAATAAGAATGCAAACGATTTTTTTGTGTTATAAAATATTTCACAATTTCTTTTAATGTTTATATATTATTTGTTATATAAAATGTGCTATTTTTTTTATTTTATTATTTGATTTATGTTTTTTTTTTCGTTTATTATTTGTGTAAATAACATAAATGACGAAATTCAGAATTCTGGAACGAAATAAAAAGAAATTGAAGACGTTTTCTTGGGAAAAGGGTTAGAAATAAAACGATTTCTAGGGTTTTGGAGAAAATAAAATAAGAATGCAAACGATTTTTTTGTGTTATAAAAAATAATTTCACAATCAAAAGAAATAAAAGAAATGTGCTATTTTTTTTTTTAATTTGATTTTATGTTTTTTTTTTTTTCGTTTATTATTTGTTAAATCTTGACGAAATTCAGAATTCTGGAAAATTAGGAGTTAGAAATAAAACGATTTCTTGGGAAAAAAAAAGGGTTAGGTTTTAAAAGTAAAATAAAATAAGAATGCAAACGATTTTTTTGTGTTATAAAATAATTTCACAATCAAAAGTTCTATTTAATGTATTATATATTATTTTTATGTATTATATAAAATATGCTATTTTTTTTTTATTTTATTATTTGCTTTATATTTTTTTTTTCTCGTTTATTATTTGTGTAAATAATATAAATCACGAAATTCAGAATTCTGGAACAATTACAAATTCAATTTGGAGAAAATACTGGTCGAAATAAAAAGAAATTGAAGACGTTTTCTTGGGAAAAAAAGGGTTAGAAATAAAACGATTTCTAGGGTTTTAAAAGTAAAATAAAATAAGAATGCAAACGATTTTTTTGTGTTATAAAATAATTTCACAATCAAAAGTTCTATTTAATGTATTATATATTATTTTTATGTGTTATATAAAATGTGCTATTTTTTTTTTTTTTTATTATTTACTTTATGTTTTTTTTCTCGTTTATTATTTGTGTAAATAATATAAATCACGAAATTCAGAATTCTGGAACAATTATAAATTCAATTTGGGAAGAATAGTTGTCGAAATAAAAAAAAAATTGAAGTTTTTTTGGGGAGAAAAAGGGCTAGAAATAAAACAATTTTAGAGCTTTAAAATATAGAACAACAATACAAACGTTTTTTTTTTTTAAATTATTTTAAAATAATTTCTCAATCAATAGTTCTATTTAGTGTATTATGTATTATTTTTATGAGTTATATGAAATGTACTATTTTTTTATTTTATTATTTGCTTTTATATTTTTCCTCCCTTATTATTTCTGTAAATAATATAAATCATAAAATTTAGAATTCTGGAACAATTACAAATTCATTTTAAAACTTTGACGTTCCTACATCAACTGAGGAACCGTTCTGCAACAGAGAAGATATAATGAGTGCTAAAGTGATTATTGGAGCAATGAAGACTTCTGGCAAAAATGGATCTTCAATAATTGATTAAATGTAATGGCTGCTTATCGCCTAGATTACAGAAAGTGAGGTAAACAGAGATCTATGAACTCCAGAAATGATCAGTGAGAAAAGTAGGTTAATTTTTAAAGGATTATAAAAGAAATGGATTTATATACCTCACATTTAATGCGTTACGTAGAAGTAAATTCAAAAAAAGTTAATCTGTTTTCAGAAAATTTGTGAGAGTGGTCAAGAAATTTTGACCTGCTCTAAAGAAGAAGAATTTTAAGAAAGTACAAAAGACAGGTGTATATTTTAGATGCATCTGTCTTTATGATAGATATGCATATGAGAGATAGATAGATGGGCTTGTAATATTTTACTTAGAAGATCAATCTTTTTCTAATTTTATATGCAATAGTTCCATGTATGCACCTTAGGTTATAGAGGTTATGGTGTTTGTAACATTTATATATAAAAAAGAGATATAGAGTTTCTAAAAGATATATATATATATACGATCCATTGCTCTTCGCACAAGAAACAAACATGAACTCACCAAACTTGTTGCCATCCATCATGAAATTAAAAATAAATTGTTTGATTCATCTTGAAGGATAAGATAATTACTGTACCTATATTTTAAGCTTATGTAATATGTAAATGGCAACAGCTAAAAATTCTTCAGCAGACGATTCTACTCGCCTAAAGAAAATATAAATTCCTGAAAAAGCAGATATTTTGTGAGAGAAGATAAAAGAATTCTTATAATAATCAAAGAATTATATTATTCGTTTATAAATAATTACTAATTTTTTATTAAATAACTATCTCTATTATGTAAATCGGGTTTTTAATCGAAATTATCTAACGATATATCTCTCTTCTAAAACAGTTTTGTAATTTAACAACTGCACAATGTAAAATTTGCAATTAAACGTTTAATATATTTTCGCTTTTATCTCATGAAAGGTAAAATGGTCATTTAAACAGAATAAAATATATGGATCATAGTAATTAATCAACTTACTTACTTAAAGCTGGCATAGCAAAAAAAAAAAAAAATTTAAATTTCAGAACTCAAATGATAGGCATTTAAAAAAAAATAATCTTTGGAATACATTATTTGTTCTCAAAAAGTTCATTAAGAAGTAATAATGCCTTTTAAGTTCATACTGAACGTAATAATAACAATAAATAATATTCATAGATTAGTAGAAAAGTTGTTATGAGAATAAAATTAAATTGAAAACAAATAAATACTTTTTGAATGATCATTTAGTTATGATTATGCCATAACCTATTTAACCATTCCCTATTTTAATTTCAATAGCGTTAAACCTATATAATGTCTTTTCTGCTGAAAAGGTGGTTACTTTCGTGAACTAAATTTAAATATTTATTTAATAAAACGTGAAACACTTTTCAAATTTCAACATCAGACAAAAGACATATAAAATTCTTCTTTTCAATATTTAGGACAAAAATAACACGCCATGGTCATCTGTACGCTACTAAAACATTCAAAATCTTCCACGTCCCACCATACGTGATTTACTTTATTTCTCTTCGAACAGAGCAAATCCGTAACAAACAATCCAGTTCTACTGGATAAACAGCTGAAACGTTATCGCAGACAGCTGAAATAACACGGTAGCCGTAGGCAGGAAAATCTTCCATTAAAAAGATGGTCACTTAAAAGGAAAAATCGTGCGTCTTGTTGTAACAGAGAGAGAGACTTTCGTTCTTTTTCTGCATTTAAAAAAAAAAAAAAAAAAAAAAAAAAAGAAAATTCAATTTTTGCCATCTTAGTTAGAACAAAAGATTTTAGAAGAACGAACAGGGAAGTTGTTGCTTGTTCTAAAAAGAATACCAGGCTCGTTTCAGGAACTGAAATGAATTGAGAACCGGCATTGAAGCGTGACTGACTGAAAGCTAGATTTTTTTTTTTTTTTTTTTTTTTTTTTTTTTTTTTTTATTTATTACTATTTTGTTTTGATTCAGAGGTTTAAAATTCTTACTTTGAGGAAGACTTTTGCTAGTTCAATTTCTGAGAAAATATGAAAATAAGAGCAATGTTCTAGTTCGTTTCGATTTCATGATACGTGCAAATTCTGTACGAATATTACTGTAATTATAAAAAGAAAAATCTATAAATGCTGTATTAATGTCTAGTAGAATAGAACAAATAAGAATTTATAAACATAGCAATTTTTAGAAATGCAGCAATTTAAAAAAAAATAGGAAATGGGGCATTTAAATTTTATTTTAGAAACAAAATTGTTACATCAACATACAAAATTCAAAATTAATAAAAAAAAGAGATTTATTCAACATATTTTGCCTTTAGTAAGATTATTTCAACGTTCGGTACCTAGGATGCTGTACCTCTGGGTTACGAATAAAATTGGTTATTTCTGTACTGTTTATATTTCTGAAACTTATTTTTTATTTATTTATTTTTTTTTTTTTTTTTTTTTTATTTTTATTTTTTTTTTTTTTGCTTTTGCTTGCAATATTTATAAATTATTTTTCTATAATCATAACTCAAAACTGTTCTTTGAAAAGAAATAACTCTCCAATGTGCATTTTTAACTGTAAAATAATACATATGAATTTCTCGAAAGGCTTAATAACACTTTATGCCATTACAATGTTAATTAATATATTGGTATATTATGAGCACACCTACCGGATAAATGGAACCATCCAAAATAGTCCAATAAAATATTTTCAATAACTATGAGCTTAGCCAAAATGATAAAAAATTATCTTTAAAAATACGTTGATTCCAAAATTAGAAAATAATTAAAATTTTATAATCGTCTGCAAAAAAAAGACCAAAAAAATTATTTTAAATTATAAATTAAAAAATTTATTATAATTAAACTTTAATTATTAATTAAAATATAATTAAAAAATTATTTAAATTATTTTAAACTAGCTTTGATATTTTATTATTTGCAAATAAAATTCGATAAAAGAAAATTATTTTCTATTTATTTTTTCACGACTGCTGTATAGAACGAACTACATTACGAAATAACAAATCAACTCAGACCTTACGATGAATGATTCTTTATCGTGGCTCGTTAAATATTACATAAACTTTTATTCGAAAATTTCCAAATCTTCGTGAATTTAGTACTTATTTAACATACGCACACATACACACACAATATATATATATATATATAATTTGATTTGAAATCTCCATTGAAGACTTCCAAAAGATTAACGATACTCATTGGAATAAATGGAACCGGACAAATTATCATAGGCATAAGAAAACGATTAAATGAGAAACGATAACTTCAAAATTAAATATCTTATTCGATTTGAAAATCAATAACAAATCTGAAGAAAACTTCATCTTTGCTAACTGTTGAATTATTTAAGAAAATATCAGATTCCCAATAAGTGCAAAGACAGTTAGAAGGAGATTTACAAAGGGTTAATCTTAAAGTCCTAAAACGTTGTAGCTGCCTGTGAAAAACATACATTTTACTATGAAAGGTTGGTAAGTTTTGATTTCATATGAATCAAATTTAAGATCAGTTTTATTTTAATTAAATTACACAAATGAAAATGCTTCAAGAGGGGTAAAGATTTTTAGTAACATTAAAGCTTCTTAAAAAGTATGTTTTTACTTGTAACTTTTTCAGTACAAGTAGCGTACTCCAAACGAAACGGCGTCCAGAAAAGAGTATGAGAGAGGCGATTTGATCTCATTTCGAGTCTCTCCATTTGACCGCTAGCAGTAAGTCACATTAGAGAGTTTTTACATAACGTTTTTTTATCGTCCGATATTTTTCTACCTAGCGCGCATGCTCAATAGGAATAGCTCAGTAGTTCAGTATCGATACGCATGCGCAATAGGTACAATGTTTCCTATGAGCATGCACGCTAGGTCATAACCCATAAAAGTCCTCCGAGAAGGCACTGACACCCCCTCCTCAACACCCCGTCCGTAGTATATACGAGGTTCACTGATGTCCCCCCGCCTGACCTTTCTAACTAGTAGGGGGATGCATAACCCTAGATACAGGGGGTGAGGTTTGAAGGAAAACAAAAGAAACTACCCTGGTCCTATAGTTACATTCAACAAACATTTACACTCATTCTAATAAAAGTAATACAAAAATTTTTTTACTTTTGTATGATAAAAATTATACAGAGATATTTAATTTCAAAGTTTAGGGGGTTCGATTTTTTCCCCTTCTTTCATTAAGGGGTCGGTTATAAAATGAATTACATCTATTTATCAACATTTGGGTACTACATCTCTTTTATAGGGAAAAAAATCACAATCCTCGACCATTAATACGTATATCTTTAGTAAAGTGGACCATGCACTGAATACCGTTGCAGTGCCCTCAGCGGCGGAACACGGAAATTTTTCAAGTTATCGATCATGATCGAATTATGTAAAATCGATACCTTGGAAAAAAATAATGCTCAAGGAGAATATAATGAACTGTTGAAGTATTATGGACTATTTATTCGTTTACTGATTTCATGGTTTTTATTGTAAACAAACTTTTCTTCCAATGCAGATGAATTATGTAACTTTTACAGCTGCCTATCCGAGAATGTTGTGAGAACTTCCAACATGATGGAGTCCCTCCACATAAAACAGCAGATGTCCGTGCGTATCTAGCTAAGGAATTTGCTCGACAGATCATCGGATAGATGGTCGAGTAAAGGTCCTCATTCGCAAAGACTTGACACCCATGAACTTCTTCTTCAGAGGTTACATCAAGGAACAGGTCTTTTGGGAACTCTCTGGAAGATCTGAAACTGCATGCAAGTCTTGCTTGTCACACAATTACACCAGCTATGCTTAAACATGTCCATGACTCAAGCATTTTGAGCATTGCTATCAATGGGATATATTTTGAGCAATAGCTCCAGTAGAATCTTCCGCGTTATATATTTAAGCTGTATGCTTAATAGCATAACTTATGATACTTGTAAAATGCATGCGTTTCCTTTGATTTACGAATTTGTGTCCTAATTTCTTGAGCATTTTTCATTTTCAGGGTATTGATTTTACACTATTCGACATTTTTAGATTTTTGGATTTCAAACTGCTATGTTTTGCAACTGGGGGACGTTGCAATGGTACTCACTCAGTGCCTCACATTACTATAGAGGCATCTTATTGTTTATCGTCGATTAACCCAGCACCCCTTTCCTCATTAAAGAACATTCTATCCTGATTTCATTTTCCATTAATTTAATTAATTTTTACGAAAGACCCTTCAATGAAAGATAAAAAAAAATTTTTTAACTTTGAAATGAAATATCTTAGTTAATTTTTGTCACACATTAGTGAGTATTTTTTGGATTACGTTTGTTACAATGAGGATAAAATTTTTACTAAGCATAACTATAGGAAAGGGAGGTATCTAAAAAGTTAGATTGATTACTTTCTCCAATATTGATCTTTTAAGTATAAAAATACCGAAGATTACCTCTTTTAAACATTTTTGTGAATGGAAATATATGTCTACCACCATCAGTTGCTGAAATAAAGGCAGAGTATAGACTTTATATTGCACCCTGTATATAAAAGGTTTTTTTTTTATTAAAATGAAAGTTATTTAAGTTTAAAAAGAAAATCAAATCTGTTAAAGAACTGTTTTTTACCTAGCCTCTTAACAATTAATAATAAATATAAATTGCATACGCAATCTTTTAACTAAGAAGTGTGAATGTTTGAAATACATATGTATTTTCGATCGTCATTTTTATTAAATTTAAAATATGTTTTGAATTTTGAACAAATTTTAAAGACTTAGTTACCATAATATTCCAAATGAAGATTAAAATTTTCAAAGACAAGTGATCATTAAAAGCATTTCATACGATATTATCCAATTTATTTCATTATCATTTTTTTTACAAATGTGATTTTCTACTTCAAAAGATTTACAAAAATGCGACTGTAAAATTTTTTTTCTCAAAGCAATTTGTCTTTTTTTTTTTTTTTTTGGATTTGAAATATGCAGCCTTTTTTTATTTAATTTCACTAGAGTAAAACTGAGCTAAACTTCTTCAATGAAATGCGTAAAGAGTTTCTATCGCATCACAACTTCTTGGAGACAAAAAGTTGCCAATAAGTAAATAAAATTGTGGAACAAGTTTTACGCCTGATAAACAAAGATCGATGGGACAATGTTCTTTCAGCAAAATAGAATGGCAATGAACCATTTCATCAACAATATTCTTTCACAAGAAACCGGATTGTTTTAAGCTGCAGTCGTCCGTAGAATTTTTTACAGAGTTCACGTATTCTTTTTTTTTCCGAGAAGTAATAAATACAGCTAGTCCTCGATTTACGACAACTGAGTTATAATGATTCACATTGCGAATTTATATGCCCTAAAAAAATCTTGATATAGTAGTTTGGTTCATTTTTTTTTATTATAGTTAAACTAACTTCATAAACTTCCATTTATAGTTATTATTTTCTGAATGGCAACGTATCTAATTCATAAACTTCCATTTATAATTATTATTTTCTGAATGGCAACGTATCTAATATATGGAAATGGCTTTTTAAGAATATTAAGAATAATCCATCAGGGCAAAATGGTCAGTGGTTACTCGTCTCACGCAGAAATTCAATACTCAATTTAGAATTCTCCATCCTTTAATCAATAGAAATTCAGCTTTACCTCTTAATCTCAAAATTCTAATATATCTTTCTTATCTTCGTCCAGTATTAGCTTATGCAAGCCCAGTTTGGGGTTCTCACGCACGTGCAAATTTTGAAATTATTCAAAGGCTTGCGAACAAAACTCTAAGAATGTTAACGAATTCACCCTGGTACTTTCGTAATGACGATATAGACGAGCTCCCTCGGTTCCAAGTTTAAGACAATTTGTTTACAAAATTTCTAAATTCTATAATGGTATGTGAAACATCAATAACCCGGTTTTAATTATCCTACAAAAATTACGATTATGATATTTCTTCCCGCAAACATAGCAAAAGACCTCGCACTGTTGTAAATATTTTAAATTAATTCCTTACAACTGCCTAGATGAAAAAGTTCGCTTCCGTTATTATTATTATTATTATTTTAATAAATTAACTATTATAATAAATTATTAATTATTAAATAATATACTATTTTTCTTATTAACTCAAAGGGCATGAGACCACCGCTATGTTTCAAAATTTTACAGTGAAGGAGCTAGTGGCCGCTACGCGGCCAAGGATCTCCGTGTTAATCTACAATAAAATGAGAATAATCCATCTTTTCAACTGAAAACATCCTTACTAAATTTGTCAGTTGTACTTATGTGAGTTTAAATTTAAAGAAATTTAAGAAAAAGAAATAAGCTTAAATAATCATTTGTTCTTTTATTTCGTGAATACATTTTACAGATGCTTATTTAGTAAAGAAGATAAAAACTTCTGTAATATGCTGTAATAAAAGTATACTATATAGATTATTTTTAAATGTAAGTTGATGAATCAAAAAATAAGTATAGCTTTAACAGACTTACAATCCATTGGACTTATTTTCCTTTAATTAAATACTACTAATAAAAAGGAAAATATTTTGTGATCTAATGTTAAATGCTCTGAAATTTAAGAACAGTTTTAAATAAATAAATAAAATCGTTTGCAAAAAATATTTACTGCAATATCAAAAATATTCAAGAATAGTTGCCAAAATATTGTCATACTTTTTAAATAACATGTCATAAATAAAATACCAATTAATCTGTCTTTATTAAATATATTAATTACATTGACATTTAAAAATTACCATAATTTCTAGCCTGTAATTTGCAGTGATATATAATATTCGTCGATAAAAAAAAAAAGGCGATTGGTGCCTTTTCACTTTTATTTCACCATAATTAAGTTCTTTTTTTTTTCTGTGGTTGATGTTTTTAATTAGCCTAATTTTTTAATTTTAAGAACATTTTAATGACATAATGATATGAAAGATTATGATATACTTTTAAGTAAGTTATCCGGAAAGATATGCGTATAAACCACGACAAAATATTTTGTTTTGTTTGTTTATATTTTTTTTTTTTTTGTTATATTTGACAAATTTATGAGGCAAATTCCATGAAAGAGTTGAAATTTATAGGAGTACTCAATCTAAATCATTCGACACTAGAATGTAGATAGGCGTTCTGAATATTCCATGAAAATAACAAAAACAGTACAAGAATCAATACAAGAATCCATTTTACTTCTATAAGTAGAGAAAAATATAAATATTGAAAAGACATTTATATAAATAAAAATAAAAAAAAAATATTTAAAAAAAGAATACATTTAAAAAGAGTTTAAATATATTATAGAATAAAAAAAGAATTTAAATTTAAATTTAAATTTAAATATATATATAATATAAAACAGAGAGAGAGAGAGATGTCCCTTGTTCATTATAGAATTCATTATTAACCATAAAATTATGGGTATCATTTTGGTAAATGGGATTCTTCGTGTCCTTGGTCATTTTCAATTTTTCATGTCCTTTACTACTTTCATTTTTTGAATTTCTTTCGAGTGCTTTTTTTATGCATAATATTTACTTTAATTTATTTCACATGTTAATAATTATACAATTAAATAATGCAAAATTGTCCTAAAAGATCGTCTGGTAAAAGCAAAACGATTTTTTTTCAAAGTGAAACGAGATTTTTCAAGAAAAGAAAAATCGTTTGGAATTTTATAGTTGTTGTTTTTTTAAAGATTACTGCTATGTGTTTTGATCTTACAATAAATCCTAAAATTTATGAGTAACCTGTATTACCTAGCCGATTACAATTTTGTTTTTTCAATTTATTTTAATTTCAATCTACATATTTATTTCGGTTCTTTTTTATTTATTTAATGATACGCCAATTGTCGCCAAATTTTAAGTTTGTCATAAAATTTATACAAAAATACTGATATCAACTCTAATGTTATACAAGATTGTTAATCCATATTTCCCTTTAGCAAAACAAATTCAATCTTCTCAAAATTAGGGATTATTAATTTTATTAGAGAGTTTTTGCATAACGTTTTTATCGCCCGATATTTTTTTCTTCCTAGCACGCATGCTCATAGGAAACATTGTACTTATTGCGCATGCATTTCTGTAATACGCACTACAATCTCTACTGCACTACATAATCTCTCTCCTTCATTTTTATATGTGTGGCAACGACATAAAAATTTTTTTTCTTTTCACAATAATTTTGTTTTTTGTTTCTGAATGAAGACTGTTGATGTGATTAATCCTTAGAGTCCTGCAGCTCGGGACGGACATGAGCATGCGCACTAGGAAGAAAAAAATATGGGACGATAAAAAAAACGTTATGCAAAAACTCTTGGAAATCGTTATTTTATTCCAGATCCTTTTTAATCATTTGCCGCTAATTTATTTAATGAAGATATTAAAATTGAAAACAAATAGAACGAAAATTTAAAAAAGAACAAGAACTTCGTCTTACTAATGTAATAATGAAATAATGAAATAATGAAGCAGAACCTTTCATTACATCGAAGAATACTTCCACTCAACAATAGAGAAAAAAATCCCTTCTCTAAATCAACACTCAAAACAATACTTCTTTTTTATGTACCCAGTAAAAAATGTTAAGGTGTGTCTGTTAAATATTGCGGCATTCCTTAAAGACGCCTTTATGGACGCGCAGACAAAACAGTATCGTAAAGCGCACGCTATTTGCATACATATTAGCGAAAAGCAGGCAAGAAAATTTACGAGACGTTTTTATAAGCGGGGAATTAAGCAGCTCGGTCCCATTCCAGCCATTGTGGGGAAAGAATGGAAATCTGTATTCATTGTTGACTTGTTTGCTGACCTATCAAACAGGCCATAAAGTTAGGCGGAAATTAGATCCCTTGAATAATCTTCCGTGAAATATGGTTGCGAATAACTGTTCGATACGTATATCACAAGAATCCTGGAGTTTACATCAGGTACAAATATTCATAGAGTACTTGTTTTACTATTAAGGGTAATTTATTAATTGTACCATTTTCTTTGAAAATGGTGCAAGTCCATTTTTAATAAAAAGTTAGTTAATGATAAAGAATGCAATCTGCTATAAGCTTTTTATCTATAAAGAGTTCCCAAAAAAATCCTTCAAAATGTTCATCATTTTGTCAATATAAATTTACGTAGTTAATGAAATTACAAATACAATTACTTTGAAAACTGTTAAGTTCACTTTCAGCAAAGATATAATATTTAGTTTAAAAATAATACTACATAATCTCCTTCATTTCTATATGTGTAGCAATGACATAAAAATTTTCGTTCTTTCACAATAGTTTTGTTGTTTATTTCTGAATGAAAACTGTTGTTGTGACTAATGCTCAGAGTCCTGCAGCTCGGGACGGCAACCCATATACTCATGGATGGAAGTAGAGGGGCAGCTTCTGTTATGATGGACCACAAGTCTGGTTTGGTTCCGGGTGGTTGTAGAACGGAACAAGGGCCTTCCGGGAAGACTTTTAGGCGGACCTATCCCGCATTTGCGCATCGTATGAGAGAAAAATCTTCTACTAAAGGTAGTCTGACTAACGAGGCAAAAGCTGAATATCCCAAATGCCATCGAGTCGACTCGTTTTTGAAACGACAATGCAACCAGCGGATAGAACCTCAACCTTCACAGGCACCAAAGTGCCTGTTGTTGACATGCCCCTTATCTATGGCTGGGATGGACACGACGAATCCATTGGCCGAAAAGTCCTTTCTTTATTCAATTCCTTCTATTAGCTGACTCTCTCCCCATACATATCTTGTTCAAATTTTTCAATCGTGAATAAAATACATTTTATTCATCCACTCAATTTCAAATACATTTTTTTAACTTGTAGTGGATGACACTGGATGTTAATACAGTCTTTTCAAACATTAATTCAGTAATTAAATTTAATTAATTAATTTTATTTTTTTTTAGATTTAAGTTGCATGTATCTACCAATAGATGGCGCCATATAAACTTTAAAAATGAATGAAAATTATTTATAAAGGACTTTCTGCAATATAGAGAAAAAAAAAGGAAGGAATTGACTTTAAAAAAAATTATTTTATATTACTTGTGATCGAATAGGGATCGGAACCCCTGTGGTCATGCAACGCTGAATCTGTAACGTATTTACCGTTTCTAGTGGCAAATAACCTCAGGTCAATGAACCCTGCATTTGCAAATAATAAGCGATTGACATTTGCTTTCACTACATCAATATTTAAATCTAATTTGCCTGTTTAATGAAAATTTATTTGATTTTTAAAGAAAATTCGCGCAATTTCAATCGAGATATTTATCAGAATTTATAAAAGTTAGAAAGAGGCTCTAAAACCAAATATTACCATTACATTTTTAAGGAGTTATAGTGCAGTTAGATATAGAAATAGAAAAATATATATATAAGATTTGAATGAACATATACAGTAAGTGTAAAAAAAAAACGGCACATACGTTACAGATTCAGCGTTGCACCACAGTGGTTCAGATCCACTTCGATCCTAAAGATAGGATCGGCCTATGGATTCGTCTGAGCATTCTAGCCATATACACTACACACCAAAGTGCCTACTATTGAGATGCATCTTTGCAATGATGTGTATGAAGTTGTGGCATAGCAATTTTAAATATCCACAAGGATATCTGTGGAGAAGATTGGCACTTTTCAATTCCTTCTATTAGCTCACACTCTCCCTATATATATCTTGTTCAAATTTTCAATCGTTTCATAAAATACTTTTTATTCATCCACTCAAGTTCAAATACATTTTTTTTTAACTTGTAGGGGAGGACACTTGGTATTAATACAGTTTTTTCAAATATTAATTCAGTAATTAAATTTAATTAATTAATTTTAGGTTTTTTTTTAGATTTAAGTTGCATATATCTACCAATAGATGGCGCCACATAAACTTAAAAAAATAAATGAAAATTATTTATAAAGGACTTTCTGCAATAGAGTGAAAAAAAAGTAGGAATTGACTTTAAAATTTTTTTTTTATATTACTTTTTTATTTCGCCTTTAGCCCAAAGGAAGAACTTTCCGTCCTACGGATTTCTTATGCCCATCGCCAGCATAGAAACTAAAACTATTAATCTCCCCCACACCACTATGACTAGAGCTGAGATGTTTCTTTACAGTTTTTGGAATGATATACATGAAATTGTGACATCGAAAATATGAATGAATATTAAGGATATATGTGGAGAAGGGACCGGGATCGTACCTTTATCTCCTTCTCCTTTAATCAATAGGAAGGACTTTCGGTTTTATGGAAATATAATATAAATATCCGTACATTAACGGTATATAACGAACGTTTATATTATTTAATAAAGGGCATATTTCATGAAAACAATTAGCAAAAGTTCCAAAACTATATGAACTTAGAATTTTTAAATTAGTTTGTCAAAATATTTATACATTTTTTAAAAGTTAAAAAAAAGTAAGACCAAGGAAATTTGAAGGCGTAAAAAAGTATCCGTACACCCAAAACAAAACAATGTAGGTGTATTGACGTGATTTACAATTATTTTAAACATGAAAGCCTACAAATTATTTTAGAGACTTTCCAATACGTATGCTGAAATAAGAATTGAATTTGAAATTTGTATTTGTGAAGTGTAATTCTCAGAAGTGGAAGAAAAAGTTTCTTAATTAAAAAACAGTTAATTGCAAGTAAGAATGCAAAGTCGCGGCCTACTATCAATTATACTGAAAGTTATTTTTGCTTGATTTCACTTGGACCTTAAGTGAAGATTATTCTTTTCCGCTATGTAGTATGTGGATGTAAATGGCAAATGAAGTATTACTTCATCACCTTAAATTGAGCAAACAGTTTGCATAATCCATTCTAATTACAAGAACAATTGCAACACATGGTTTTAATTACATTTCACCTAATTTACAAAATAAATCTTTTTCTTTTTTTTTTTTCAAGAGATGAATTGTTTGAACAGTAAACGAAAGCAGCAAAATTTCTTAAAAGTATAGTGACTGTTTCTGATGAAGCTCAAATCACTTCTAATCAAGTCTCAGAGCAAAAAAAAATATGAAAGCTCATGTTTTGGGGAATCACTTATTTTGCCTGCATGCAGAAAAATGGTTATAGCAATGCTAGGAAATGAAACAGCAATGAAAATAAACAAGATTCCTCTGTCCAAAGGTACATTTAACAGATAGTGTATAGGCCTGATGGACGAGTGGCTAGCGCTCGGTACCAGAGGTTTAGGGTTCGAGTCCCGCCGGTGCCGTGGTTGTTTGTAGGGGTTCGAATCCACTTTAAACTGTGGGTTCCGGTCTGTTTAGCCCTCGTGTGCACAAAATGACCGTAAAGGAACAAACCAAACAGATCATGTCAATGACATGAAAAGATCTGTTAAAGATATTGATTGTGTTATATAAAGATCCTATATTTGTTTAAATTTCCTAGATCGTGTTATAGAAATATTTTGTGACATCGAGAAAAAAATTTATTCAGTGATAAACTTCAGTATTCAAATTTTTGCATTGACAATTTTATTCATTTCACAATATGTGTTTTGATAATAGAGTTAATTACTTAGTGTGTCTCTAATGATAATTAACAATTAGAATTGTATCAAGTTTTAGTTTGGGAAATTAAAAAAATAGTATGCAAATAAAATTATATATATAGATATTTTTTTACAGTGGTCTAATTTTTTGCTATAATTGAGAAGTTTATTTTACTAATATTGTTTTAACATAAACTGAAATTTGCTTTTTTTTTATTTATATCTGGTACATAAAAAAAAAAAAAAAAGAACACAAAAATTTAATTGCACATTTTTTTTTTTAATTAAATATAAGAAATTGAATTAGTTTTGTTGCAATGCATGACGGCCGATACAAAAACACTAAATCTCGATTTCGGAAAATGTGATTAGAAGACGTTTAAAATTAATCACAATTTCGAGTTCATTTCAATTTCTTAAATCTATTTTTACTACAGCTTTTTTTTTTTTACAATTACGAATTTTTTTAATTCCAAATTTCAATTTATTTTGAATCAAACGATAGAATGATTATAGTATTTGATGCATTCTGTAAAAAAAAAACCTCTTAAAAATATGTTAATTAAATTTAAGATAAGAAAAAAAAAATTATATAAACTATATATTGTATTTATATATCTTTAAATAAAAAAAAAATAATAACAGTAATTAATATAATTCCATTATATTGTTATAATAACTTACATTAAAGACAAGTTTTTTTTTTTTTTTTTGCGCGCTTAAATCACAGTCATTTAACTTTTGACATAAACGTCTCTTAACAACCATTTACAGCTAGATTTTTTTTTTTTTAATATAATTTTTACCAACACTTCACAAAGCAGTAAATCGAGATCCCGAATTCTTAAGTGACTGAAAACTGGTTCAGCCAGATCGTTTCTTTGCGTAAAGAATAAAATCTGACTGCCTCGCTTTTATAACACACTTGGAAAGCAGTAAGTCTGCGATCTGTTATTATCACTTTTCTGTCAAGTCTAGTTAGTTGTAACTGCAAAAAAATTTCTTATTGTAGATTATTACGGAGATCCTTGTCCGCGTAGCGGCCACTAGCTCCTTCATTGTAAAATGTTGAAACATAGCGGTGGTCCTTTGAGTTAATAAGCAAAATAGATAATTAAATGCCCTTTTTTTTTTTGAAAAAAAAAAAGAATTATTTATTTAATAAAATTATAAAAGGAAAAATAACAAAGATTTCAAAAATGTAAATGTTGATGAAATCAGTTGCATGTAATAAAACAGAATGAGCAAAGGTCAAATTAGGATAAAAAATAGCTTAGGAGAAAAGCGAACTTTTTCCATCCAGGCAGTTAGTTGTAAGGAATTATTTTAAAATTTTTAAAACAGTGCGAGGTCTTTTGCTATGTTTGCGGGAAGAAATATCATAATCGTAATTTTATAGGATATTTAATACAGGGCTATTGATGTTTATAAAAACAGGGTTTAAACTTAGAGCATTAGACCTCTTGGTCATTCTGACTTCAAAAACAATTTCTGAACGATTATGTATTGAAATGAATTACCTATAACAGGTAAAATTAGAGAAATACTTGAGAAATTTTTATTCTATTGTGAGAATAAATATATTAAATTTATTCAAAACTGCAAGGCCTGAATGGCCGAGTGGCTAGAGCTCTGGCGCTCGGTACCACAGGTTTCGAGTCCCGGCGGTGCCATGGATGTGTGTAGTGGTTTGGAATCCACTTTTAAACCTGTAGGTCCCGGTCCTAATAGGATCGTAGAGCGTTGCGGGGGCATTGTTACTCCGCGTCCGTGGCTTATATTCAAGATACACGAGTCCACTAGGTAATGCAAAAGTGAGTAACGTCTGTGCGATGCTGGCCTTAAGGCATCCAAGACAATTGTCGATGTGTTTGCCAGATGCATTAGAAAAAAAAATTCAAAATTGCAATATAAAATCTTCCTATATGGATCCGAGTTCGAATAGCCCGACTGTAGCCCATGCACGTAAAAGACGACTAAAATGGGTACCCAGTGTCAGGGTATAATCAAGCGGGTAAAGTCAGACTTTTCCCTTTTGATGACCTATGTCTTTCTGCCGCAAGGACAAAAAAGAAGTTGCATTTTTTTACCCTTTATCATGATAACGGGTTCATGGGTTTGGTCTAGATGTTGCTGTCGATCAAGTGGAATAAGAAACAACATATGAAATAAATTCTATGACTAAAAGAAATACTTTTACCTATATATTTATGTATACCACGAATTATCCTCCTACAGGAAAGGAAAAAATACACCTTGCAAGGAAAGGTTGGTATTTTCCGTTCTTTCTGGGCCAAAACCTTGTACACGCACGGAAGCCTTTTTATTAAATGTAAATTTCGGGTTTCAAACCAAGATCCTTTAGATCGATAATCCATCATACTCTCTAAACCTCAGTTAGCCGATTTTGAAGTCAACCAAAAAAAAAAAAAAAAACGAAATTGTAAAAGGAATATTTTTTTTTTTTCTTTAATGGCGCAATATCGCCATGGTGTGCCAAGGCCGTCTGCCTATTGGAAGATTTCGAGACCGGAGATGTTTTCTTTTTACGGGGTTGGGTTATCATCCCTACGTCTTACAGTTATATGAGATCGGAATACGGTTTAAAGTGGATTCCGAACCACTACGAACATCCATGGCACTGCTGGAACATGAACCCTGTGGCCCGAGCACCAGAGCGCTAGTCACTCAGCTATCAGGGCCCTAAAGGACTATTTACGTGTTAAAATTACATCCGCAATCGTCTGTTATTAAGATTCGTTATAGAGATGTTAGAGTTGTTTAAGATTTAAAATTCTAACATCCTATTAACCATGGTCTTTTATCTTGTTCAGTTTTATCTATTAGCTCACACTCTCCCTATATATATCTTGTTCAAATTTTCAATCGTTCATAAAATACTTTTTATTCATCCACTCAAGTTCAAATACATTTTTTTTTTTTTTTTTTGAACTTGTAGTGGATGACACTGGATGTTAATACAACTTTTTTTCAAATATTAATTCAGTAATTAAATTTAATTAATTAATTTTAGTTTTTTTTTTTTTTTTTTTTTTTTAGATTTAAGTTGCATGTATCTACCAATAGATGGAGCCAGATAAATTTTAAAAAAAAGATTGAAAATTATTTATAAAGGACTTTCTGCAATAGAGTGATAAAAAAAGTAGGAATTGACTTAAAAAAAAAATTTATATTACTTGTTTTATTATTTGGAGATATACTTTGAAATAAGCGTAGTATCCTTGATTTAATACATTTTTTTTTTTCATATAAATGCATGCATAATCGATGCAAATGCTGAGGCGTGCACTAAGTCTTATGCAAGACATTTCAGGTTATAAAATACAAACTACAGCTCACCATGTTGGGATGTCCTACTATAGCGTCTGTAGGATATTGCGTGAAAACCACAAGCAAACTAGATATAACCATGGTGGGATTGTACTGTTACAGCATCTGGAGGATTTTGCATGCATAGATTGCAAACTCGCTATCCACCAAGCCACTTCATCACAAAAGTACTATGCATACTATAAATACGAATAACAGTAAATTAAATTAGGTTGTTGTTGTTCTAATGCAGCTGTCAATACAGACAGTTAATCTTTATGCCATAAGCTAGGGGCTGCACAGCAGGGGGGGGGCACGTGTAGCTTGAAGATATGCTACGGACGCGAGTTTCGATTTGATTTATGTTGTCTGGTTTTGTGTCATTCCGAAATCCAACACTTTATTCGCCAGGACTCTTCAGCCCCGCAGAAGGTGGGTTTCCACCAAATACTAAAAACGTCTTGAACACAATCATTTGGAAGCGTGAGTGGGCAGGAGATCAAACTTCCGATTTGCTGGCGTACTACGACATTATATTTTAGTATCTGGTAGAGACCCACCACAGCCTTGTATTAAAACTAAAGTATGCATAAAATTACAGTAAAGCGACAAAACCAAAAGGAAAAAAAAAACGTCTCGTAATATTGGACAAATTTCTATCTAGCCAATTTCATATATTCGCGATAAATTAAAAAAAAAAAAAAAAAATGTGTAATGCCATTGACAATATAGTTCTTAAATGCATGTCAAACATTTTCGTGCTTCATATTTAAATTTTTGGCCACTCAATTATTAAAAATTAAAATTTAGAATTTAAATTTTTCAAAAAAATTGTCTTCATATGTCCTTGATTTTTTTTTTTTTCTTGTTATTCTTGTTTAATAATTTTAGGGAAAAAAACATCTTATTGTACATTTTTACAATTTACAACGTCATTAAAGAAAGTTCAATACAAATACAAATGTCTTTTTACTTCATTTTTTAGCGTTTTTTCATATAGTAATTCAACTATTAAAAATAATAAAGCCAAAAACAATTTGCATAAAGAAGACGTGATTATCAAGAAAAATTATATACGTGGCATGAATTAGGGTCATGTAAACTATTTGTTTAAAAAAACCATTCTTCCTTGTTATTCTTAAATGCCAACACGCAATAATTTGCGTAACTGCAGTAGAAAAACATACATATTTGTTTTTCATCCGTCTTTCATAGAAGTAGTCAAAACGCACATATTTTTTTTTTTCTGCCTTTCATAGAAACAAAACGATTATCTTGTTCTGCTATGTTTGTTTACTTTTTCTTTTTTATATTATATTTTATTTATTTATTCCAATTACCATCATCTGATCTGAACTCTCACGTTTTATGGCATTTGTAAGCATGAAGTATAATTATGAAGGTGATTATTAGGCTTATTTACTTCAATGCTAATTCGATGACTGTAAGATTATTGACAGTAAAATTGAATAGAACTCAGTTTGTTTCTGAGGCTATACAATTACTTCACTATAATTTCTGTATATTTCTAACAGCCTAAAAACTAATGTTGTTGTTTTTAAATTCAGACATTTTTTATCCTATTTCATTCGAAAAGCAAATTGAGAATTAAGCAGGGGTCTGATGGCCAATTGGTTAGTGCTCTGGTCTTTGGTACTGCAAACCTCAGGTTCGAATTCTGAAGGTGACATGGATATTTTCGAGTGGTTTGGAATCCATATTAAACTGTTGGTCCCGGTCTAATTAGCCTAAACTATACAGAAAAGACGGTAGAGCGACAAACCAAACCAAATCGGAGTTACGCAGGTGGAGCATGCTACACTGCGTTTATATTTTGTCACCACAATTTTAAAACAAATACTTTAAGGGGTGGCATCTCTTGCAGCCAAGAGAAAGAGTAACTATATTTATTCAATTCCTTCTATTAGCTTACACTCTCCCTATCTGTATCTTGTTCAAATTTTCAGTCGTTCATAAAATACTTTTTATTCATCCACTCAAGTTCAAATACATTTTTTTTTTTGAACTTGTAGTGGATGACACAGGATGTTAATACAGTTTTTGCAAATATTAATTCATTCATTAAATTTAATTAATTAATTTTAGTTTTTTTTTTATTAGATTTAAGTTGCATATATCTACCAATAGATGGTGCCAGATAAACTTAAAAAATGAATGAAAATTATTTATAAAGGACTTTCTGCATTATAATGAACAAAAAGTAGGAATTGATTTAAAAAAAAAAAAAATTTTTTTATTACTTGTTTTTAAATCTGGTTACATATTTCTCTGAAATACCAACGTGCATCCGGAAATCATCCAGGAAGCACCAATGCATCCTTTGAAAATTACTGTATTAGAGGAATTTAGCCTTCTGAGAAATGTTTTCAATTCTGATCAATTTCAAATACTCGTGGAAAAGTGGCAACGTGTGCAGCTAACGTGCAGGAGAATTCAGGTTTAATCAACGTATATAAAAAGCGCCTCGCATAGACAATCAGATTACCTGGAAAGTGTTTTTTTTTTTTGTTTTCGCCAAGAGAAAGTTATGAAAATATATTTAAGTAAAATGCAGTTGAATTTAAATCAGCAATAAAATTTTTTTGTTTATTTCCTCGCAATAAAATTATAAAAAATATATAGCGATTAGGATAAGGAGCGTAAAACGTGTCTAACAACGACAATCAGGTGGCCTTGTGGAATTTTTCTGGATTTCTCCAATACGAAACGCAAATGCAGAATAGTTACCTTTAAAAGTTTTTCGCACAACACTGCCCTCTCATCGGTGGGCTACACAAGAAAAATACGAAGCCCACTAAGGTTTTAAAAAAAAAATTATTTTCGATTGTTTCATTGCAGAACTAGATTTATGGGCCAAATATGTTTGGTTCGAAACTCGACAAGCAATGTCGAACCGAAAGCTTCTATGTTTATATCGGGAATGGGCACATTAAATCTGATTGAAGCTAATTGTTCATTCAGCGGAATAATTCAAAATTTTAGGCTTGATGCCTGAGTGACTGGTGCTCGGAGCCAACAGGTTTCGGACTCGAGTCCCGGCTGTGCCATGGATATTTCTAGTGTTTCGGAATCCACTTTAAACCATAAGTCCCGGTCTCATATGACTTTTGGGCGTATGGCTGGCAACCCTGTCCCGTAAAAAGAAAACATCTCCTGTCTCGAAATCTACCAGTAGATAGACGGCCTTGGCCCACCATGGAACTGTTGCAACAATGAAAAAAAAAAAAAAAGAAGAATTCAAGATTATAGTAGCAAAATGTGCTTGCAGTGCAGCATCAATAGCCCCCATAATACCTTCTGGGTAAAGTTGAGTTTGTTTTATTTCCAACATTCAAGTGAAATAAGTGAAAGTATCCAATACTCAAAAACAATATTTCATTCCAGAAATTAGCACATAATCCACTTCTCATATCGGAATCTTTTATAAAAGTCCTTTTTATGAGGTTTGATTTGTCACTCTACGGTCATTTTTGCACACTTTAGGCAAATTAGGGGGCCTACAATTTACCGTGGATTCCGAACTACTCACAAACATCCATGCCCCCCACCATGATTCGAACCAATTTTAAGATCACTAGCCAATTGGCTATCAAGCGTCCCTTTTATGAGATAGAACAGTACGTTTCCTTCCGTCGTCAACAAATCTTAAAAAGTTTTCTTTTATGTTTTAAAAAATTATTTTATCTCACAAAATTCAGTCTATTATCTTCTGCAAAAAGCATTTTATATAAATAATTCTTATCGAAATTTCTGGAAAAATATCCGTAAATTATACGCAAAGGCCTATAATTTACACTAAAGAATTCAAAGGTTTTCTATCATTTAATATATACACTTATAGTAGTTCAGATACCGAATGGATAGAGTAAGTCATTGAATAAACAATTTCTCTACTGTGTATCAAAATTAGTAATACGCCGATGGACATGAGGTTACAGTTTTAAAGATAAAACTGTGGATTACTAAAATAGACGTCTTGATCTGATAAATCGTAATTGTTTTAAGGATAAGCTTCGTCAGCATGACAAAATGCAGGATAAGAACAGTTATCTTTTACATTCTCTTTTATCACTTTATACAACAAGTACTTTAAAATTTTGTTTATTCAACAAATATTTGCGACATGTTTAAATAAGGATTCATAAATTATATCCCTCGAAACTTTTTGCACACATACACACACAAAAACTGATATGAACAAAGTCGGAAGCCTAAGAAAGCAGCAGGTTAAGCTTTCGATTGGCTGTCTTTCTACAGCGTGGTATTTTGGTATCAGTTGGAAACTCGCCTTTAATAGCAAACTACTATGGGGAAAGATGTCAGCATTAAAAACAATATGTATTCTGGAATTCTTGTTTTTATTGTGTCCAATCCTCAGTATTCTACATTGCGGGACGGACATCCTATGAGTTGTTTACTCATGGATTGAGGGAAAAGGGGAAGCTTTCGTTGTGATGAAGCACCGTAGGTAGAAGTCTGACTTGGCTCCGTGATGCTGAAGAAGGAGGGCAGTGTTTTCCGTGAGGACATTTAAGTGAAATTACCCCGCTTTTATGTATCGTATGGGAGAAAAACCCGAAAATCTCCCACCAGGTAGTCCAACTCACGAAACGAAATACTGAACATCATAGACGCCATCGAGTCTCCTAGTTTTTGAAATAGTTGTCTACAACAAAACCGCCAGCGGATTGTCGGACCTCAGCCCTAATGCTCACCAGCGGCGAACGCTGCCACTGAGTCACGAGTTGGGCAAGTTGAAACATGTGTTCATTTTTTTTATCTATTAATGAATAATGGTTATAAACTTCAACACAGAAATACATATATAGTAACAGAGTTGCTTTTTTCAATTCTTGTAAATTTTTGTATTTACTTCCATAAGTACTTATTTTGGTTATTTTATTTAATCAACAATTATCAATTTTTTTACAGGCAAATTTTTATAAAAATTGAGTAACCTATCTTTTGAATAAATTCTGGCTATCGGTGCCACAGGTTTCGGGTTCGAGTCTCGGTTGTGCCATAATGTAGTGGCTCGGCATATTTGTAGTGGTTCGGAATTCACTTAAGTCATATAGGGTAGCTAACTGTCCTATATGACTGTGGGGCTGGCAGTCTTACACCGTAAAACGAAAACATCTCTTATTCCAGAATCAGCCAGTTGGGAGATGGTCATGGTCGAACATGAACTGTAGTACCGAGGAGTTGGTTAGTTGTGAGTTTTTGAATAAAATATGTATATACACCATTCTAATCCAGAAGAGAAGCTCAAAGTGCTATTATTGCACTTCGTGATGCACTCCCTCTTCTGCTGATAAAAGATTAATTTCAAGAAATAGATATTTCGATATAAAAGCAAATAATAACCGCATGCCTATATTTGCGCAAGTAATATTTCTCGTATGTAGAAAATAATAGAAATGGATACAAGTTTTATGTCTTACAATCACTTAAACACTCACAAGCTTCGACTGCTTCAGAAGATATTCAACTGTGAAGCATGGAACGTTTTGAAACACTATGTGTATTTTGCCATTCCACTTTCTCCCATGGCCATTACTTCTGTTACTGCATGATCCAGCTCATTTCAGGAACGTTTTTGGATGCCAAAATAGAATTCAAACTAGTCTAATGATATATATATATATATATATATATATATATATTGTTGTTGCAGCTTATGCGCACTTCGGATCTTAAACAATGTTCTTTGATTCACATTATTGTTTTTAGTGAATTTAATGTGAGGCACTTTAAAGTTTTTATAAAGTAACTCCCTGGTACTACAGTACATGATGGACCATTGTCGTCTGCCAGATTCGAAGCAGGAGATGTTTTCTTTTTACAGGATAGGGTTGGAAGCTCTACACACAACTCTCTACAATCATATTACTCCGGAACATACGGTGTAAAGTGGATTCGAATCTCTACAAACATCCATGGCATCGCCTACAATCGATAGTGAGTGAGTGGTGAGGGTTCCTCTTTTCCAGTACTTTTTCAAATTCGTAAAAGGATCAGTAGTATCTGACAACAGGAATAAGCAATCTTTCACATTTGATAAAATGTAAATTATTTGAAAAGAAAACAAAACCAAGCCTAGTCAGAACGTCTTCTCGCCCATCCTTATTTTCGAAATAAGAGATTGTGCGTTTATAGATCCGTACACATTAGAATTTTTTTATGCATCGCTCACTCCATTCGCTTTCAAGTGTGGACGCAGTAAAGAACTTACGATTTACTGAATTAAGGCCGATTTCTCGCTTATAGAGTGTTATAATAGGATCTGGGAGCCGAGTAGCTAACGCTCTGGCGCTCGGTACCACAGGTTTCGGGTTCGAGTCCCGGCGGTGCGATGGATGTTTGTAGTTGTTCGGAATCCACTTTAAACCGTAGGTCCCGGTCTAACAGGATCATAGAGTGCTGAGGAGGTATTGTTACTCCGCGTCCGTAGCTTATCTTCAAGCTACACGCACCTCCTGAATAGTGCTAAGTGAGTAATGTCGGTGCAGCGCTTGCCTTAAGGCATAAAAAGGCAATTGTCTAAGTGTTTGCCAGTTGCATTAGAACAAAAAAAAAAATCATTTGAAGCAGGTAACATTACAAAGCCTAGCCGGAGCAACTTTTCGCCTATCTTTATTTTCGAAATAGGAGAGAGCGTGTGTTTATAGATCCATACACATTAAAAAAAAAAAAAAAAAAAAAAATTTCGGCGTCGCTCACTCCATTTCGCTTTCAAGTGTGAACGCAGCTAAAGAATTTACAATTTACCGAATTTTGGACGATTACTCGCTTACAAAGTGATATAATTGGATTGTTTGAATTTCTTCTACAGTGCACAGGAACAGACGAACCCAGAACGTGGCTTTTGCACGTGTGCGCCATAACCGCTAAAAAGTGAATAAAATTAACAAATCGATGTATCACTGTATAATGTGATTTCGAAACATACAAAACTCACAACGCGTGGCAACTTTCATTTATATGCACTTTCTGCACGTGCAAAATGATTTGACATTTTTTGATAACACAAAAAGGAAACCAAACTGATAATAATAATCAAAAGGGAAGAAAGAAAAAGGGATATCGGACTTAAATACCAGAAATTTTAACTCCAATATCATAATAATATCAGCATTTAAAATTATTATCAGACGACTACCTATCAGTATTTCAATAATATTTTTCCTTCTTGCAACAAAACAAGAAAAATTTATCACAACCTAAAAAGAAAAGGAAACGGATAAAAAATATCTGCTTATAAATACATTAGTTATAATTTCAATTTATTTCTGCTGTTTAAATCCATTGTTAACAATTATACAGGATGATTATAATAAAAGTCCCACTTTCAAAATGCTGTAGAAAAAAAATTAAAAATAAATAAATAAAAAGAAAAAAAAAAAAAAAGAAACACTCATAACGATGAGTTCAAATTTGAACTGAAGATACTTGAAGAAGGAGGAAACGGTACGGCATCGAAAAAAAGTTCCAAATTGTATTAATAGATGGCGATGTAAGCGGCATAAAGAAAGGGAATTCGGCTGCCAATGATATTTTGAATTAAAATTACAACGTATTTGGCATGAGTTGCACATTACAAAAGTTAAACAAACTGTAGTGTTCAATGTGCTTGATTGTTTCGGTTTTTGATGGAAAAAAAATGACTTCCAAGTCATTCAACAGTTGTGACACTGTTAGTGGAAAGTCCAACCACCACGGCAAGGTCATACCAAATTGGATGGATAAAATCGGTGGAACTTTTTTTTTTTTTTTTTTTTGATGTCATACTGTTTCCCCCTTCGTAATAAAAAAAAGAAATTTAGGCAGTAGTAATAAAAAAAAAAAAAAATTTTTTTTAATATTTTCCCCCATTTCTCCTATGAATCAGATATCACTTATCAGTATATTACTTGAAACATACTCAATATATCATTTTGAACAAAACAAATTTAAACTGTTAAAAATTTTAAAAACAAGCTGATGCAAGAACTATGAATTTAACAAGTTAGTTAAAATGTTATTCATTATTTAAAATCATCTTCAAATTCCAAATAGTACGAGCAAAAACTGAAATTTTTTAATTAATACTTATTTCTAAAAACATTTAAACATTCTAAAAATTATTAAACATTAGAATAACTTTTTATTAGCACAGTAAGATTTCAAAAATTCTGCATGCAAATTAAAATTAATGTATATTTCTTGATTAAAACTTTGATTGACCTTAAAACATACAAATATTAACAAAAATCACTTTATGACTCTCAGATACACCTTTTTAAGTTAAGAAAAAAATTAATTAATTAATTAAATACAAAATTAGAACATATATTTAATAAAACTTCATAAAATTTTTGAAATTAATCTTTTTATAAATGAAAGTATTGATTTAATAATATATTAATAATTCATTAGTTTCCTTTCAACTATTTACAATTAGTTATTTTCCACAAATTATTTTTAAAATGCATCTAGAAATTTTATACAAATAATACATTATACAAATAATATTTACTTGCTTCTTTTAAGAAGCAAGTAAATTTTAATATTGAATAATGTGGAGCAGTTTTTCCCCAAGTAGGCAAGGAAAGAATTATTTTGAAAAGAAAAAGTTGCAAATTTAAAAATTGTTATACAATCACCTCAATGTAAACTCCTTAAATAATATTTAATATATTTATGTCACTGTTTATAAAAAAAAAAAAAAAAAAAAAAATTGCTGCTACCAAACATGCTTCTCCAAGTTTTAAATCTAATAAATCCAGATCATATTTTCTAATATAAACAAATTTATATGGGAATTTTCAATTGAAAAAATAAATGTTTGTTGAATTTTGTTTTTAAAAAAAATGCAAAAATCTATTAAGTAATTTGTCACATTTTCTTCAACATCATTAATTTGAGTTTTAAGCTCAAATTACATTTATTTATTTTTAATTTATTTCTCCTATTACAAATTGTATATTTGAAAATCATTATTTTATATTTATAATGTATAATAAAATGATTTAAAAGTGTATGTTTATACATATTATGTCACTAGTAATGTTATTAAATATAATAAATTAATAAAGCAAAACTTGGGTACACACACACAACTTTCATTTTGATGCCTTACATTTTACCATTTCAAATGTTCATGAATCGAAACATATGTTGCGAACCTGATTTACATTCTAGTTATATACACCTAGTGTGATATTTATTACAGAATAGATAACAAATAATGTCCTTTTTAACTTACTATAAGAAGTTCATAGCATTTCTCATGTAATCATTGATATTTATCACATAACAAAGTATTTTCACTAATTTAGAATTATATCACACATTTTTTTGTAATATCAGTTTATGTTGCATTTCATATTTAATTTTTTTAATTCATCAGGAATAATTTCACAGTATTCTTATGTTGATTTGGATTATATTGTCTCTGATCATTTGGATTAATTATATAATTCATCTTTATTATGCAATAAAATAGATATTGCTCAGGATTCATCAGAACATAACATATATTATGAAATTGTCACTTTGTTTTACTATACTGATTTCTACTATGATGTTGCTTTTATTTTCTAGATATTTATATTAATTTAACATCAAAACTTTTTGTTATTTTGATTCTTCTAAAATGAATATTTAATTAGTGATTAATTTATATATATATATATATTAATTATTAATATTTATATGATATTTATTTGCAAATATAGTTTTGCAAATATGTTTTGACATGAAAGAATATAGCATAAAAATGAAAAATAATTACCATCAATATTTTAGTGTCACTACTATATAGTTTAAAGGAATGGAAATATCTTTAATTGAATATGCAGTATTTAACCACAGAAAAAATTTTATATTTTAATTAAAGTAGAAACAAAAACTGCTTTAAAAAATGAGAAATAAATTATAAGTGCTCTATAATGTTACATATTTTTTTATTTCATTATCAAGATAGTAATTTAAATAAAATCAATAAATAAGTTAAATTTATCTATTTAAAACAACAATGTATATGTTGGAGATAAAAAAAAAAATTGTTAATATTTCTATTCATTTTTAAATAAATATTTTAGTTGGTTTGAGACGAGGACCAGATTTGACGATGTTGTGACAACAATACAGTTATATTTTTCAATATAAAAATGATTCAAATTGAAATATTTTTCAAATACTTTTTGTTAAGATGAAAGAGGACAGTGCCTTCTGAAAGGATTTTTGTGGAATTGCCCACATTTGCATGCCATATGGAAGAAAATCTGGAAAATCCCACAGACAGTCTGACGACATACCACAATCGCCATTGATGTCCTTGATTCTGAAAGCAGTAACTACAATAATGCCACCAGCAAATTTAAATCTCAGCTTTCTTGTTCACTAGCTGTACAAATTGCCACGAATTGGAAAATAAATATTTTAATAATCATTATTATTGCTATTTCATAATGCTTTTATGTAACTTTATAATCAAATACAATATATATCCTCAGTGTTAATTGCAATATACAATATAAATGGATTTTCTATAAAACAGATTATCACAAATGATTACTATTATTATTTTAATCCATAACAGTCGTTCAATTTGCAACTATTATTTAAACTTTTTTTTTTTTTTTAACAAATTCAATATTTTGGTTGAAGGTAACTAAATAATATTCAAAGATTTTTTTTAGAGAGTTAATATGAATATGATTTTTTATGATTAATACCAATAAATTATTACTATTATAATTATCATCAATTTTACATGTTATTTTTGTTATTAAATGTAATGTTTTTATTGATGATAGGCAGTAGAGACTGAACAAAAAAATTTTATGTTATATGTGAAATAAATAAAGAGAAAAAATATACAGAATGAGCCAAAAATTTACACACAAAACATATTTTTATTAGAGGAGACATACACATTGTATTAATCTGCATACACTAAAATTGTGCAGACAAATAACTCATACATATCATACACATAAGCCCGACATTCATGTTAGGAAAACAATGACATAGGAATCATTAAAGGGCTTAAATTTTTCACCAATGAATACGTAACAATAAAAAGGCTTCCAAACATAAATATAAACAATAAAAAATAATGTACTCCTAAGTACTGCATCATTAATTTTAAAGGATTTGATACAAAATAGATTTAGCTCAAATAATAAATATTAAAATTGCGGAAAGGAATTACACAAATCCATAAAAAAAAATTTAAGTAGCTACAATTTATCATGCACAGTTAAAACATCAATAAAGTATATTAAAAATTTTACAACACACATATCTCAACATAAAATTGTATCTACGTAATTTTTTTTCCCTCCGAAAATATCTTACAATTAAATGTATTCAGTTTTATAATTACTCAGCACATAGCAAATGTCTTGTAAATATAACAATGTATTTTAGATTTTAGCAAAAATAAAATTAGCTTACACTGATAAATTGACAAGTCATTTAATAACATTTTGTTTGTAATGTCAAAACAACAAAATTGGTTTTTACTAAAATATTTATAATCTGCAATATGATTCGAAAAAAAATAGGATATTAACATGAATATTTATTATAGACTATATTAGTAAAAACAAGTATACAATTTATTAAAAAAAAAATGATAAATTTCAGGAAAATTTATTTTTACAGTTTGTCCTTTTTTTAGTTTACAAAATTAAATAGAGAAGTATAAAAAGAATATATATCAAATAAAAAAAAAACTATAGAAAACTCGTTGACCTCAATTTTTAAAAAATAAAGAAATTATATTTGCATTATTTATATGAATCTTTCAATTTGTTACATTTTATTTGCATAATTTTGGTATCACAACAGTACAAATTGATGCACTACTTTGAATCTTGTACTATTTTACCATAAAATAAATTACACAATCAAAATTTTTAATTTTCTTTATTTTTATGAGTACTCAGATAATAATCTCAACAATCACACATAAAAACTCTCAATAAAATTTAAATGTTTTAAAATTAATATTATCATTTGTTCTTTTTTTTCATAATTTGGAAAAAAAAAAAATTTAATTAGGATTTTTATTAAAATGAGAATTACTTAAAATATTCCCCTTAAATTTATTAAAATAATTAAACAGGAAAATTTTTCTTTTAAGACTATACTTTTGAAATCATTTAAAGAAACATTCATAGTTATAAAGAGATTAAAAAAAATATTTAGACATAAAATATTCACATATAAATTACTTAAATGTAATTACATCCATAACATTTTTAAATCACTAAAAACAGAAGAGATTACTTAGCTAAAACGAACACAGCAATTTTGCAATTTATGCACACAAATTCAGCTTTTTCTCATTAAATAAAATATGTATTACGTGAATTGATTTTACTCATATTTGAAGATTTTCTACATAAAAATATGATCAAATATGTACGGATCCAACCACTATGATTGCATACTAAATCTTAATTTCTCTGTACATTAAATCTATTCATTTATAACTGCCCAAACCTGCTAAACATCACAAAGGCATTACAATAAAACATGTTCAAGTAAATGAAAATAATGTACATACAACTAATCATGCAAAAAAGAAAATCTACTCCACCAAATGCATAAAGTAGTTCAATATAAAATAATATCACATTTCCTCAAAAAATTGCAAGAAAAAAATCAGATAACTTTTCACTCAACTGAAGGTTTGAAATTCAAAGCAAAGGCCTTCCTTCAGCAACTGCAGAGTAAAACAAGCTTTTGCTATTTACAGTATGAATCAACAGAAGATCCCAATTTGAGGAGAGGGAGAGAAGCTTTATCTTTTGCATATTTACAATCTCATCCAGGTGATTCCATTTTTAACTTTGTTTAATATTACTAGCGACATACTAGAGTGCAGAGATCAAAAAAGTCTAAGTCCTAATAAAAACCTATACTGGGGGAGTGCTGTTAACGCGGTTCTCGGCTTCGAAGTTGGTCTGTGCTTGCTGTTTTGGATCGCATGCTCATTAAATTACTCTTAGCCTAAAAAAAAAAAGGATAATAAACTTTAAAATAAATAAATTAATGTCAATAAAAAATCTTAATACTTATTCTCTTGTCAAATTATTAGAAAGCAATATTATTAGTAAAATGTTACTTAAACACAATGTTTTCTTTTTAATTTTTGAAATACATCTTTTTTACCAAACTTTAAACATTTTTAAAAACACCTATTTTTTTTAAAAGTATAATAACTGAAAACAGTTTTGTGTATTAACATTCAATTAACAAATATTTATTTATATATTTAAATCAAAAAATTATGATTGGCATTATTTCTAGAAAAATATTTATCAATAATATCACTTAATTAGAAATTTTAATAACATTACTATAATTTGAATGACCTTTCACAAATTCTTTTTCTCAGTGAAAAATGAAAAAAAAAAAAATTGTACATATTAAAGATAAATTTTTAATAATTTAAACCTGTTACATCAAAGTACTTCAATAAGTATTATTATTTCATCTTTTTTCTCATTAATTGATATCCGTTCATTCTTTATTTAATAACAATTCTAATGAAATTTTAACCAATTTATTTTTAAAAACTTTAAAATACTTTTTTTCTAAATTTAGTTAAAATGCTAATAAAATTTATAAGAATATGCTTTAGCATAATTTCATTTCTTGATGAAAATGATGATTTGTTTTTAAATTAAATTAATCATTAATAATAAATTACAATGCTTATTTTGTGTTATGAGAAATGTTTTTCCTAACTAAAAACAAATTAACAAAACATTAAAACGTCTATTCAAATAAAATTGCAATAATAACTTTTAGAAATAAATCTGCAAGAAAAATGAAAATTAAAAAAAAAAAAAAAATTCTAATATATGTATTTGATTTGATTCCTAGTGCAAATATCTAATAAACTGAATTTAAAAATAAAACAATCTAATAGGTAACAATATATTCATTTAAATTAAAACAGAAATCATAATTATTATATATGATGAACTGAAAAATAATTCAATTAATAACTCTAATAACATACAGTTAATAAGTGCATTACTATGAATGCTACAAAAAAAACAAACTTTGCCATATTATTTAAACAATGAGAGCATCAATCCATACTTCATAAAAAAAAATTATAAATGAAAAAATAAATTTAAACTTGTAAATAAAAGTGCAGCCTTCCTGGCAAATGCATGCACATGATACAAAGTGAATTAAAAAGACAAATACCTGTTCTTCGGAATTAAGCATTGACATTGAGCTGGCTCGTTTCATTCTAAGAGAATAAAAATACATTTAAGTGATTCAATTTTACAAAATTATTTTGTAAACAAGGGATACAAAATAAAAGAAAAGAAAATGTAAAAAAAATGCAAAATAGAGAGAAAACTATTCACTAATTACAAAATGAAAGAACTAAAACTAGCAAGAAATTATTAGAAAAAGATAACTTATTTTCTTCCTAATTCGATGATCCCCGTGCCTATCTGTCCAGCAATAAAAACCTTAAATTCATAAAGATGATCTAATACTTGTTATACAAAACAGAAAAGCATGTGTTGTGTGCATTTGTGGCAAAAATTAAAATAAAATGCATGCATAAATAATTTTAAAAACATAATATAAAATATAATCAAGTTCATAATAATAGAAATTTGTGCATAAAATATCTAAATTTTATTCAGAATTACCAATTCAACTGCATTAAAACAAAATTATAAATTTTATGTACTACTTATCTATATTTTAAATACAATACAGATAAATATTTGTTTATGATTTTTCTTATTATGTTTTCGGAGACAATTTTCAAATAAAATAAAATAAAATTCTCTTAAAGCATTGGAGGGGAAAAAAAAAGGCAATATTAATGTAAAACTGAAAAATATATTCTGGTAATTGCTCTAAAATTTTAGCAAATATATTCATTAAAAATAATGCCTTCAAATAATTTTTCATATAAAATTATCTTTTGTTATATTTGTTAATAAGTATTGGTTGTATATAAAATATATAAAAATAAAATTAAATTAATTAATTAAATTACAAAATAAAAATACTAAAAAAAGGAGTAAGGAGCTAATTGACTGCATAACAATTTTAGAAATACTTATATGCATTTTATATCTTTTAAGAAGTGGATTTTATCCAACACAATTATTGATTTAACAAGATGTTTTTAATGAGCAGTGCAAAGCTAGTGCATAAAAGCATTTTTTTTTTTTTTTTTTTACAAAAAAAAAAAAAAAAAAAAAAAACATTATATAATTTGAATTAAAGCAATAGCCGCATTGAAAATTAAGAATTTCAATAAATTTTAAATAATTTTTATTTTTATATGAATACATCAATTTATCATATTCAAAGTAATTTTGCTACTTTTCATTTTAATACTTTTAGGTTCAAAACTTAATAGTTAATTTTTATTACATTTTATACATATGTAGATAAAAACTTAATGTAATTTGTAACGAGAAGGAAATTAAAACTATAGAAAAGGATTTTATATTAAATAAATAAAATTTCCATTATTTTATAAATAAAAAAACTAGCATCTGAATACAGAAATTATTTTTTCTATTAAAATGTATTTAATAGCAAATTTTTTTGAAAGCAGAAATAAATTTTAAATGGATAACTTCAAGAAAATTTAATTTATCATTACTAATTATTTACTAACTTACAAATTTAATCCTAAGGCCTTTTCTTTATGGCAAATTTAATAAATGCAAAAGCTTTTGAATATTGAATAATTTAACATATACTAAAATTAAAATATTTTTTACGTACTAAGAATAAATTTTTAGAACCTACAACTGAAGTTTATATATATTGTGGTAACTTTTGAAAGTTTAGTCATTGCCTACCAAACAAAAACAAAATTAAGTAAAAATATTAAATAATTCCTGTTTTCACTTTGAAAATTTAATCCAACTATATTATATCAACAAGCAATCACTAATACTATATTTACTATTTTAACTAATCTACCAAAACTAATTTTTCAAAATTTTCTACTATTGGCCTTTTTTAAGTACACATTAAAAAACAAAGATTATTAAAAAAAGGACAATAGTAAAAAATATTTCAGTTGTTTCAATTATTTATAAAATTTTTTAATTTGGCGGCATTTATTTATAAGTATATGTTTCACTTAAGTTATATATATATATATATTTTGCTGTATACAAGAAAAAAAAAAGAAGTTTTATTCAATATTCCTATTAAAAAGTATTACAAAAACATTAAAGCATGTCTGTTTAATTTATTTTGTAATAATAGAAAATAGAAATTAAAAAAATTTTCTAATCATTTATTTTTCTAGTTAAAAATTATGTTGTAGCATGTCAAGCCAAATAAATAAAGTTTAAGCTACTATAGTATTATTGTTATTATATATTAACATAATAATAATAACAATATGATCACAGTATATGATCTATTGATAATATATCTTTACCTATCTATTATCAATAGATCATATACTGTTGCCATTGGTAGAAATGATGTCAAATGAAAGTGATGTCTGTAAGGAGATATTCAATATATCAGCAGATTCATGCCATAAATGCTGATAAAGCAAAAGTGTTCCCATATCGATGAGAATTTTTTTTTTCTTGTTTAATCATGTTTATTAATTAACACAAGAAAAAAATAGAGAAAGATTTTAAGACAAAATTTTTAAAAATGGCAAAATCTCCATAAAATTGTCTTACATGTTAACTTAAAAAGAAAAGTGAAATCTAAATGTTAATTACTTCAGAAATGGCTCATTTTTGTTGGACTGTCTGTATGAAGACTTTTCTTGTTTTCCTCTCAGTCAATATGAGATATCTTTAAAAAAGTTCTCCACAAAGGTCATTGTTAGAATATTAAGAGATTTTACTTCTTTAGATAAAGAATGGCAAAATCTAAAGGATTTTCTGAAGATATATTAACTTAAATTTCTTATATCTTAATTCTTTTAAATCTTAAATTTTCCAAAGTATTTTCTTTTTAGTATACAATGTAATTAACAATGAATTATTTAATAAAAATAAACTGCTAGAAATTAAATTTACAGAATAATAAAAAAATTACTTATTGTTGTACAACAATTGTTGTTAATTGTCTTATTTATTAATTGTTGTACAACAATTAATAAATGTATACATATGTAAAATTGCTAATAAATTGTAATTTTTCTTCTCTTGAAAATCATTTAGATTTTACCATTCTTTATCTGTATTTAAAGAAATAAAACCTCTTTATATTCTAACAATGATTTGAGATAACTTTGTGGACAACTTTGTTAAAGATATCTCATATTGACTAAGAGGAAAACAAGGACGGTCTTCATACAGACAGTTCAACAAAAATGAGCCATTTCTGAAGTATTCTAAATCTTATCATTTTAAGCATTTTTATTTCAACAAATAACAAATCTGAAAATTTCAGTGACTTACACAATAAGTAATATATAATTAATTTATCCTAAATATTTTTAGAATTGCTAAATTTTTCAATTAAAAAAATCAGCTGAAGATAATATTTTATACACTTTCTCTTTTTTTGGTTAATTTACACAAATCTTAAGAGTTGGTAGAAGTACGAACGATATGCTAATGATCAAAGATGTATTTGGCTCAAAAAAAAGGGAGGGAAATTAGTGGCATCAAAGGATAATAGACAGCTAACTTTTACGGATAATTAAAACTTTGAATTGCAGAAAATCTGCAAAATTCATACAATGCCTCACATTCCCTGACATGAAAGCTATCACGACTTATAAAATGAGAGGATCAGATTGAACTAAGAGATGCAGGTGCATCACTTTGATAAACTATAGTGCCAGTTAGGCAAGACATTAGGTGCAACATAGAGTGTCTCAATGATTGCAATAACAGCAACAAACTTGAACTACAGAGATATATGCACAAAGGCAAACTTTACAATGGATCAACAATCTCATTAGGAGGTAGTCTCATGCGATCCCTTTCATTACTGTGAATAATAACACAATCTGAATCTAGAATATCCAATTCTGTCTGTACAAAGAATCGGGCATTTGAATGAAATTAGACTACAAACTAGATGCCCATTACTGGTATTCCAATATTTTCATCACTCAAACGTTAGCATGGTGCAGAACAAGCATCTAATGGATTTTAGAATAAAAAAAACCATCCTCTTCAGTGATGAATCTCAATTTTGACTCAGATTCAATTATATTTAAAGATTGGAATGAAGATCACATAGCCCAACCATGAACAGACTTTTGCCTGCACACACTATTTAGTCACACTTGCCCTTAATCACAAAATATGATTTGGGTGGCTTTGTGTTTGGTAGATGATCCTCTCTAATCGTCATTTAGAATACTTTACTTGTCTGTGTTATATTGATTTCATCAGTAACCGACTGGTATGCATATTTCTCAGAGATAACCCTAGAGCCATGTTTCAGTAAGACAACACCAGACCACCTGTTGTTCATGTTACTGTCCAGTCTACCATAACAATCAATCATAGAACAAGTCCAGGATATCATAGGTTGGGAATTTCAAAGAAAAACACCTGCAAGGGATTTTGATGATAAAATGTTCCTCAGGAAATTAGAAAAATTCATACTAAAAATTGAATACATCGAGTGGATTTAAATGTTTTAGTCTTTATTATTTTTTCATAATTTTTGTATCAGTAACATATCTACTGATCCTGTGAATTTCAATGTTTTTGAAAATTTTTTAATGCACCTTCAATGCTGACGATGCATAATCTGAAACCATTTATGCCATCTGTTTTATATAAACTATAAGCAATTAATACGAATGTTACTTATAAAAGTCAAGATTTTTTTATCAAATACCACAATTAAAAATATCTTTGTTAAAATTTTAATGTGATTCAAAAACAATATAATATGTTTCTAAAAAATTTAGCAATTTCATTCATGGCTGCGAATTAATTTTCACATTATACAAATTTTGCATTTTTTGTAATACAAAACGTTTTTCATATTATCATGCTTATGTAAATTATCCCAAATAAAAAAAAATTCAAACATATTTTGTCAATTTATTTGGAAAAAATATCTAGATAAAAAATTTTTTGGGGGTATCCAAATTCATATTTGCCTTTTGAAAATACTTTTGGCATTTATTTAAACAATAAAAAATTTAATTACTTCTCAAGATATTTTATTTGTATTTTTTAAGTTTGATATAAGATTAAAAAAAGCTTTAATTTTAATTGCTACATTTTGGAACATTTATAAGCAACAATCTAAATTGATTTTAAAAATTACATAATGATGATTTATAACAAAATATATTTCAGCAAAGAATTTCCTTGAAAATAATTTTATTTTGATGTCTGAATTAAAATAAATGTTTATAAAGCATTAATAAAAAAAAAAATTTCAAATTAAAATGAATGCTAGAACATATTTAACTTAAAAAAACTATGCAAATATGAAATAAAATAATTTATAACTGATATATGAGCAAAAAAACAAATTAATAACAAAAGCTCCAGAATTCATGCAATGCCACAACAACACATCCTTTTCTGTGAGAAAACAAAACCATACAAGAGCATACCTTGCAGCATAATCCATGTCATAAGCTGTAGGATCCCCTTTCAGTTTTAGAAGAAGCTTGGCACTACTGTGTCGAATAGTAGCCCTCAATTTGCTGAAGCTGCTACTTCGTTTGAGTTTTCCATTTGTCTAAGGGTTTAAGCGTAGGCAACACATAAGGGTGCATTAAAATAATGTTGGTTTAATGGAGGAGAGACTGTCCCTTATTAACAAAATTTTTCTTTTTCCTAGTGATGTTTCAGAGCCATGCACACAGTACAAACCAATAAGACAGGACATAACAAATTATAAAGATGTTTGTCTTTATTTAGCACAATTAGTACACAAAAGGAAATGAAGACATAACTAATACATTTAAAGAACTAAAAACTATTACTCTAGGTTCTAAATTTACATTAGTAAAACTATTGAGAAAACATATCAGTAGAAAAGTAGGAATTTAACAAAATCTTCAAAGATTTTTAATATATTAATTTATCTATACTTCTAACAAGAGCCAATACTGCAAAGTTCAATTGAAAAGTCAACGTATGCTCATTTCAATAGTTGATTTGCATTTCTTTTTCTTATAAGTGAAAACAATTTACTGAACATAAATAAAAGAAAATTCAGGACTAAAATAAAGCTCATGAACATATGAAAGTATAAAACATTTTTCATAACACTAAAAAGATTCAAGTGATTTTTTTATTATAAAGAATGCCTTTTGTATTAGTTTAATATAAACATAAAAATATGATCTAATCAAATATGCTTTTAGCCAAATTTTAAAAAATTAAAATTTTTAAAGTTAAAAACACAACTTTAATTAATATTATGAAAAGTAAATAATTCTTTAATTCTTGCAAAGCCGCATGAACTAAACAAAAGCATTTACATTTGCTGTCGAAAAATCAAATAACCAAAATTTTCTCATAAAACATTCTATTTAAAAACAAAGAAATTTAAAGTTTCACTGCTTTTATTTTATTTTACAAGCATGTATCAATTTGGAAATCCTCAATGAAAGCAATTCATAACACAGAGGATTTTATAATTAAAAGGTTGCATCTTAAATAACATGCAACCAAATAGCAATGTTTTCTCATTAGTTCAAGAAACACATATGAGGAAAAATACATTCCTTATGGAGAATAAATTCCTTGCAAAGGAAAACATTTTTATAATAGTACTAATCTTTATTTTCGACAGCATATAAATAGCACAAATAGAAAGAATTTCGCCCCATAACTGTTCCAAAAGAATAATGTAGGCATAGGTGGCTATCTATAAGAGGAAGAAAAGGAGAAATAAAAAAAACTAGAAAGGGAATTCATTTCAGAAATATAACTACTTATACAGTAAAGAAATGCAATCAACAAAGATTTTGAAGATTTTGCTTATCAACAATTATCTAATATTTAGAAATAAATAACTAAAAAGTATTTTTCTAATTGAAATAAAATATCTTAAATAGACGTTTTAATAATGATTATGTAGTAAAAGAGAGAAAAAGAAACATCTCTCTCTTCCATAGAGATTTAATTTAGAAGAGAGGGATGCAGATGGAAAAATAAAAAACTGTCCCCAAGCTGATAAAAAAAAAAAAACAAAGTTATATTAAAATATTAATTAAAACTCCACTTATCATGGCTTCAAATATTCAACATAAAACTGTACTTATGGGAACTTAAAAAAAAAAATCATTAAAGAGGATTTAAGTTTTAATAATTTTTTTTTTCTCAATATTTTCCAGATTCCCTATACACATATGCAAATTTGTTTAATTTTTATTAAAATAAAAAAAATTATATTTCTACTGTGATTGTTTAGTTCATGTTTCATAAAAAATTAATTCATGAAGACAATATATAAGAAAAATAAGTATTCATAAAAATGCACATCAAATGAAAGCAAGCAATAAAAGCAAACAAGCTAATCATAAAAGAAATGATTTATTTTTTAAGTAAGCTAATTTAAAAGGTGGGGCTCGATGGCCAAGTGACTAGCGCTCTGATGCTTGAAGCCACAGGTTTTGGGTTCAAGTTCCAGGGGTGATATGGATGTAAACCATAGGTCCCAGTCTAATATGACCATAGTGCATTGGGCTGACAACTCTATCCCGTAAAAAAGAAAAACATCTTGTATATCAAAATCTGCCAGTAGACAATGGCCTTGGCCATGGGACTATTGTGCCACTGAAGAAGAATTAAAAGGTAACACAGTTGTTCATTTTTGAAATTCTTGCAAAGAGAGGCAAAATTGACAACCTCTAATTGATATATTGACTATACGCTCTAAACATTGTTGCAGATACTTATAATACAATCAAAATCAATATGAATTCAAAATAGAACTCTTCCATACCATGATTTATAGGGACATCATCAGACCTATATCCGAATTGTAAAGAAGCCAAATTACTTCAAATAGTAGCAAGATTCAGAAGTGTGAATGTCAGAAATTTATTGCATTGATCTTGTGCTGCTAATTACTTACACCACATTGATATCTTTATGTAGCTTATGTCACAGTTGAGTATTATGCTATTAGTGAATTTCTTTTAAGATGGTCTTTGTGGTCTATTGGATTTGCGCTGTTACTCCTCAACCAGGAGGATAACTAATAGAATATATAATTTTTCATTTTATAAAAGCATTAATTTTGCTCAACTAATGTAATTAGACCATAACTGAATGAGAAAAAAATCACTGAAAAAGATTTTCCGAAAAATGTAATATTAATTAAATTTTCAGCAGTTTCATACTTAAATTTTAAATATATTTATAATTTAATCACTTAATTTATGTTTTTTTTTTTAAAAATAGTAATGCTCTATTTTTAATCTATAAAAAAAAAAAGCAAAAATTTAATGAAAAGAATAGAATATAACCAATAAAAATGCTTTTTATTTTTAATTTTTTCGATTCAAAAACTATTTTTAATTTTAAAGGATTAAATCAAATTTAAGACTAAACAAAATATTCAGAAAGTTCTTTTGATAATGAAGACTGGAAAATTATAAAACAACAGCAAAAGGTTAGTAAAGGGTATGAAAAAGGTTATTAAGAACAAAAAGAAAGCAGAAAAGATTTTAAAACAAACAGACATGCATTTAAAGACAAATTTTAAAAGTCCCAGAATGAATACCACATCCTCTTCAAAACATAGATAGCATAATTACTGAACACAAATGCAATAAAGAACATTTTTATAAATTGTGCATGGCTCTAGTTCTTAACTCCTGCCACAGGTGTGTTATTCACATAAATTTCATAATAAAGTAAAGAAAAGGTAACATGCTTTTATAGCCAATAAGAAAATAAGACTTTGGATGCAGGTTATTACATAATAGAAAGCTTCATAAATTACAAGAATCCCAAGCTTTTATAGTAAGATAAGAGATAGAAAAGTTTAACAAATTCAATTTCAAATGTGTAGCACAAAATGTTTTTACAAAAAAAAATTAAATAAATATAAAAGTTTAATTAATTAACAGTTTAAATTATTCAGTGAATATAATTTTAAAAATAATTTTATTTTAGAAATACATCAATATTATACTGTACATATTAAAAGTTGAAATTCTACATATTTGCATTATCAACCATAAGTAGATATTTTCTAAGATACTTCTACAAAAAAAAATATTTATTTTTTATTTTTATATAGAGAGAGATAATTTAATTTAATTTAATTTTAATGATAATCTTTCCATTCTTCCATTTCTGAATTTGATTTCAGTAAGCAACTATATGAAGATTTTTTTAATTGTATATGTTGAAGTAAAACGTATAAAAGTTAATTGTATGTGTTATAACTAAAAGCTGAAGCTTAATAACTTTATATTTGGAATAAAACTGAATTGTTTTATTGAGAAATCCATATATAAATAAATTAAAAAATACATATTGAAACAATAAGTATATTTCATATTATTTTATTCAGTTTATAAATTAATATTTTATGTAATTGCAAACATTTTTATTTAAATTACTACTTCATTTCCAACTTTATAAACATAAAATAAATTTTTAAAAATTATACTAGATCTTTTTCAAGCATTATATATATCTATATATTTTTTTCATTTATTTTTTAACACATTTTGTTCTACATTTCACCTTTTATCACTAAAAAATTTTATAAAATACCAAATTAATAAAGAAATTCACATTTTTGTCGAAGTAGTTTAAATTTCATACCGTGTGCAGGCTTTAAAACAATGCATTGCTTTGGAAGTAGCAGCAATAGCACCAGTTAAACAAGTTTAGTGACTTATATAATTTTGAAGTTCTGTATAGAAAACAAATTGAATAATAGTAAGAATAAAATAACATTTTCAGATTGAAAAAAGGAAATAGGGATAAATGCATGACAAACATGCTTAATCAAATTAAAAATAAAGGGTGAAAGAAGAAAAAGAAGAAGAAACTAAAATTCACAAAAAACAGATCGAATTCAAAAAGGGCTCAAAAATCAATGCAAAAAGAAATTCTCATCAGTTTTTATTTTAATATACTTTTGTGTCAAATTCTTTTTTAAAAGATATAATGGAGAAATAATTTCAGAAGATAAAAAGAGAAGTGGCTTTTCTTTTAGTTAAAGTGATGAGAGGAAATGGTTAAATAAAAAAAAGTATTTTTATCAATAAAAACTTTTAAAAAATTTGTCTAATTGAAATATTGAATATACTGGTTTTTTAGACTGTTGCTCTCATTAATTTAAATAAATTAATTTACAAGTTTCAGATTATTTAGAACATGATCGTTAACACACATTTAAGTGTTATAACACACCTGATGGTCAGAAGAGAACTATTCTGATCAATAAATTTTAGACTTTATTGTTTTTTTAATTAAACTTTTGAAGCCTCTCCTCTAAAAACAAAATAATAGATAATGAATGCAATAAAAATAAAACATAAACTCAAAATGGTTGAGGAAAAAAATCATGCTTTCAAATTCACAATACACAGGAAAAGGAGAGACATAAACAGCAATATATAAAATGCAATAGAATACTCCAATAAATTTTTACATAAATTAAAACAATGGAGTATTGAAATTGAATTTACATTTCTAAAAAACACATTTATTTGAACAATTTTTAGTGAAATTCCATCCTGAATTGATAACAACACTTAAGGTATTATATATGAAAATTAAAACTATTTTTTTAGATGTTCATATTTTTCAATATAAGCAAGTACACAATAAATACTTATGACATGAGTAATTTTTTACCTTAAATATGTTTGCAGCACATACATAGCTACAACTACTTGCAATTACAAATTATAGAGAACTTCGCATTTTTGCAGCACAGATGATTAATCATGCATGATAGAAATCCTATTTCTTCAAAAAATTGCTTTTCCTGTATTTAAAGAAAATCTACTAGAAATTTATTTAATAAACAGATAGGCTTTAACATGCATTATTGTAAAGTTCTCCTAATTTTTTTTTCTTTTGTATAAATACATTAAAAATAAATGCTCAACATATACATGCCTATTTAGTTTTTAATTCATTTATTGTGAGCGCTGAAAGAATAAAACATGCATATCAGGGAAAAATAATTAATAGCACATAATAATTGACAAACATGCCTTTAGATAATAATTAGGGAAACTTTATATACCAGTATTTCTCAGTTTTTTTAACCCAAGGCATGTTAAATTTATGTAAACTGATAATAAGTAGTTGATTTAGAAATTTCCTTAAAACATACAGTTAGCTATTAACTTCAAAAATCTAGAAAAGATAAGACATCAATGTTCATCCACTATAAAATAAAGTTTTGAGGTACAATCATATTTGATTTTGTCTGTTGGATTATAAATTATTCTACAGCAAAGGGCAGACAGTAAGGAAACATCAAATAATTAATCAATTAATAAGAAATAACGCTTTTAGAGTTAGCTATGGAAAGCAGCTATTAACCTTGAAGCACAAAATTTTACAAAAATAAATAAAAATTCTGATCAAGTAAAAAAATATTGATCCGATACAACAATTTCTGATCATTCAATCAACCCTATTTACACAACCACCAGTTGTTCGTCATGTACTTTTACCAATCACCATCACAATTCTTTTATGTCCACACAATTGAATTAAATAATATGTACATTCACACTCACCTAATAAATGCAGAAATATTTCAGTAAGATTGTACTTAAACTATTCTTTTCTATGGATTTTAACAGGTTTTAAGAGGGTTCTTGCAGGCGCTTTGAAGGGTTCTAAAAGTTTTTTTGGTCCTAAAAAGTTGTTGGAAAAATTAGAAAAATGTTAATAAACCCAAGAAAGGTTTGGTTAGTTATGAAAACAAATAAAGGTTAAACTAAAAATAAAATCATAGTAAATAATAAAGGGATATAAAACCATATCAAAAAATAAAATTAAAAAATAATAACTTAAGAATTAAAATCATAAATTCCTTTTTAAAATAAACCACAGGGGCCCATTTTGAAAGAATGAAAGAAAAGGTATTAGAAGCTTTCCTTACAAGCTTAAATTTCCCAACAATGAAAATCGGCATCATCATAAACAATAACATTCAATGTTCAAACCAAACACAAATATGCATCTAACAATCACCAAATTCAACATATATTGTAAAAATAACATTATCCTAGAAGCTATTCAAAAATATTTTTGAGTTTTACATCATATTTCAAGTACACATGTTTTCTCAAAAATTTAGAAATATCTAGCTATCAACTCGCTTTGATAAAACTATCTTTTCATCATCTTCTAATACATCATAAGATAATTCACCTATAAGCTAAATCTTCTATCTTCATAATAAGCTAATTCATCTATCACATTAATTTCTTTATAAGCTCTTATCTATATATTTTCTTTATAAGCTCTTATCTATATATTATCTTCTTTATAAGCTCTTTATCATCAATTCAAATTGAAACTTTAAATGAATAATCCCCTTTAAGGCCATGCAGAATGAGTTATCAAAATCTACAGATAATAATCAATGATAAATTTTAAAAAAATAAATATGATTATGCCAAATATTCCAAGATCAATTTTTAACATTTTTAATAGCATAAATGGATTTAATAAAATTATTAATAAAGAAAATTATACTCAGCTATTTTTTTTTTGTCCATTAATTTTTTTAATAAAGAATAATTTTGCTATTACAATAACAAATGAATTATCATACATGAACTTTATTAAAACAAAATGCATAGTCTGAAGAATTCCAAAACCAAATATATTATTTTTACTTTGAACAAAAACTTGAGAATTACCAAAAATTAATACAGAAACAGTGCATGCAGAATCAACTATCAAATCCACAGAGAATGTCCAGCAATAAATCAAAATGATCAACCTATTCTTTAAATATGTTTTTGGCAAATAGCTTAAAACCTTTTTCATTGTAGAAGTAAAATTTAAAAAGATGAAAAACAACACATCTAATATTTCAATAAGCTCATTCTATAAAACAATGACAACGGAAATTGGAAGAAGATACAATTTTGAACTTTACAAACTTTAATAAGTTTGGCATTCTAAAATTTGCTAAACTGAACAGAATGAGATGGGCTGGTCATCTGAGAATGGAAAGTGATAGGCTGCTTTTTGAAGGTTTTCAATGTAACCTTTTGGACAACAAAGGGAAGACCAAAAAAGAGATGGGTTGACTGTTTAGACTCTGATTTTAATATTATTAAGATCAAAAGCTGAAAGGTCCGCGGTCAAGAGGAGAACACAGCATGACTGGATCTTTTAAAAAGGCCAAGGCCCCACGGGCTGTCGAGCCAGTTATGATGATGAAGAATTTCATAAAATTTGCATAAAGAAATATTTTTAGTTGAATTTAAGTTATATTCATCTTGATTTTTGAAAAATATATAATAAAATTAATGATAGACTATAAGTAAACTTTAATGATCAAATTTATTAGAAAAGCTGTCTTTGAATAATTCAATATAGCATTTATTTCAAGATTATAATATATTTTCAGAAAATTTTACTCAATTCTTAAAAATGTATTGAATTATTAGATATGCATTAATAAAGGTAAAATTTATGTAAAAAATGGTATGCCACGAAGATTAATTTAATAACTTACTACCTCGATATTAAAACTGACTATTGAAATTAAAAATTTCATTATTCATAAACAGTTACATAAAAAATATCTATTTATAAAAAAATTATTTTCTACACATTCAATTGAAGTTGCAGTTTTTCATTTCCACATACACACCAGAAAGAATTTAAAAATTTAAAAAAACTTTTAATATTACCGAGTTAAATATTAACCAAGGAATAACATAAAATTCAAAAAACCAAAACCACAATTTTGAGCATTAATAATAATAATTAAATAGGTATTTTAAATAAAAAAATATAAAACATAAAAAATTTTTTTAAAAAATAATCAAAAAAAAAAAAAAAAAAAAAAATGGAATATGGAATATATATATATTACAAATATATTATAATCCATTTAAGGAGAATAAAAGTTCATCATCATAATTATAATACATAACAGCCTATAACAACATAAAAAAAGAAAAAAATAGAATGTTTCCTTTACTGTCTACCCTCTACCACAGAGCAATAAATACCTGGATGGACATTTAGAACATAAGATTTTTCAAAAACAAAACTTGCGTCATCAGCTTCACTACAATGGTCATAAGCCATGCTGTCCAGAGATTCACGAGAGCCTCTTCGGCTGAAGTCTTTGGATCTCCGCTTGTCTTTAGGGATTGCAGTCAAGTCAGCACTTAAAAAATGAGGTGACTTACCCTGCCGTCCTGAATCTAGAGCCTTAAAAAAATTTTAAGTTTTGAATTTATCATAAAAAATTTTTAGGTACATTAAATAATTTAGTAATGAAAATATCTGCACTATTTTCTTATTTTATGTCCCAAATACTTCAAAATAGAAACTCTTCAGGATATATATTTAAAAAAAATTTCTTGTAAAAAAGCTTTGAATTTTATTTTTAATAGAATATAATTTAAAAGAATTGAATTTCAATCATGAAATATGTGATTAAGCCATTTTTACATTTAAATTATCAATTTAAGTACAGACATTATTCTGTGTTGATTAATAAATAGCTTTTTTTTTTTTTTTTTTTTTTTTACATTTAAAAATATTGACCCAATAGGGACATACCTCTTTCCTAGCTCTCAATGCACAATCTTCAAGTGTGTCAGCTGCTTCATATTTACCCTGCCTTCTGTACAGGGCTCCTAAGTTTTTTAGAGTAGTTGCTACTGTGGGACTAAAAATAAAATTATTTTATTAGGAATTCTCTAAATAAATAGGATATAAAATAAAGATTTAATAATCCATCAAAAGTGCTAAAAGTAGCAAATAAATATGTAACAATTAACAATCGCCTAAATTAATGATACTATAATTAGCAAATACTTATTTTAAAAGAAAACAATAGGAGAAAAAAATAAGCATTAATTGAAAACAATTTTTTTGTCTATACAAAATTAAAAAAAAAAAAAAAATCGCAGAAGAATCAATGATTCACACTTAAAAATAAAGTAAATGGTCAACAAAGTTAAGTAATAAAACACAGCCCTTTATAATAAGGTTTTTAAAAAAAGGTGCGAGAAATTTACAAAGGATTGCAGAAAATTTTGGGGATTTTTTTTACTTATTTTTTTAATTAGTAGGATTTTTTCTGCTAATTGGAAGTATATTAAAAGATTGGAAGTACTAGCCATGTATAATCCATTTATAAAAATATTTTTGCCAAAATAGGAATATAAATTTCTTAAATTAAATTCATACAAAACATAAAAATTAAGAATAATACATGAAAAACAGCTTTCATACCTATCCACTTTCGCAGCTTTATGCCATCCTCCATATTCACCATAAGGAGAGTTTTCTTTTTGCTTATTTTTATTTTCTTCTCTTTCTTCAGCTACTTGCCAAATTGGTTTATTTTCTCCTAAAAATTTAGTAATGAAATAATTAAAAATTATAAAGAATTTTAAAATGTCATGTTAGATATGATAAAAATAAATTTTAAAAACTGAAAATATTTAATAATAACAAATGAAAGTTTTAATACAAATTCATCTGCTTTTTTTAAAAGCAATTAATCAAATAAGGTAACATTTTAGCATTTAATGTGCTAATAATTTATGACCATTGATTAAAAATTACTTGGCATAAAAACTAAAACAAGTATGCATTCCATCTATATAGATAGTTTGTTTTTTTTAAACAATATGATTCAAGTTAAAAAAAATATTAGTTTCATATCCTAAATTTTCTGATAGCTCCTTTTTCGAGGTTATTAATCGGCATATAGATTTTTAAAGTAGAAAGATGAATTATTCTTTTCATCATAAAAAGTAACATTTTCAAAAAAACATTTCTAGTTTCAATACTTCACTATATTTTAGATAAAATGATGTTTTTCATTTATAAAGAATTAAAATTTTGCTTCACAAAGAAATGTTGCATAAGGTGACTCAAGTATACAATACAATATCAAATCTTTCATTCATTTTCTTCTTATAAAAGATCCATTATATTTAAAAAGAAACATGAAAGTTTAATGAAATCAAATATAAGATTATTGATTGTTTTAGAAATAGATTAAACTGATTGTGATAGTCTAACTTTTGCAAATTTTATATCAAAAGTTGATCAGAAATTTTCCACAGATATATTAACAGCAGCAAATCTGTATTGTTTAAATCTAATTTGCAATTATTTCCTACCATTTATATTACATTACCAACAATTACACTAGCATTACAGTATTAAAAAGAAATAATATTTGTATTATTTGAATACAGTTCAGGTAATAAATTTCTTCATGATATGAGAATTGCATGGTTAATATAAATGCTATGTAATAATTTTTAGTGCAAAGATTTTGAATTTTATATCATTTCAAAACTTTATTATTCAAATATTGTTAATACAATTAACCAGGACTTTTCCTCCAATAATTTATCTAATAGGAGAGTTTATTTACTTAACACTAGGTTTATGGAACCCATCATTTTGATGGATTTCAGCAAAAACATGAATGTATAAACAGCAAAAAATTTATGTTTATTTATGCAATTGTAACATATCATAAATAAGACTTAGTTAAATTGTTAATTAAGTCTTACTTCTAAAATAACTTAAGAATTAATTAACTTGTAATAATGCAAGGCTTAATTAACTAATATTAAGTCTGTTAAGATTGTAATAGTTTTTAAATTAAAATCGTTTTTTCTTAAGAAAATACATGGTTTCCTGTACCCATCAATTTGAAGGGTATCTATAAAGATAGGTATATAAAATGTCTGTAAACATAATGTTAAAAATATCAAATCCTCAATTGATAACAATGCTCAAAATTTATCAACTTTCATCAAATAGTGAGTATATTTATCAGCAATAAAAGATAAGTAATAAATATGTAACAACAGACAATAATTTCTATTTGTTTTATGATAATGATTCAAAAATAGGAAAACATTCTCAAAGTTCAATGATTTTTTATAATTTTATATTTTGTAAAAACTTGAATTTTTTTATTACAAAATTTTAATTTTACATTTATTTTTATGTTTTGGATATTAAAAACAGATGTTTGGCAAACCTTCATTAAATGTATAAATTTTAGAAATACTATTCATCTAATCCAAATTTATAATTTTATCCTCCAAGTCAAAATACAAAATTATTAAAATTTTTTTACAACCTATTTCATCACCTTTTGAAATACATTACTAAATTATAGTATTTTTATATTAAAAATCAACAGATGATGAGGTGAATTCCTATTTAATAAATATACTTGTTAAAAAGCTTTATTTAAAAATATCATCAAATTAAAATCATATTCTGAATTGAGCATTTACATGTCAAGTTTCCTTTATCCATGTAACATATACTTCTTTTAATTGTTGTTGTTTCAAGTGAGAATTCTTTATTTTCAGAATAAAGTCGCACACCAATGAGAAATTATCAGCATTTGAAAACTACATTTTATTATTATTTACAGATTATACTATACAATCTTTATTCCCTTTTATACATTAGGAAAGTGGCTAATGCAGACTTGGACAACTAAATTAGAAAGAACTTATACAATTCAGACTAGCAGTACTATATATCATGAAACCAATACAGACTATTCATAGCTTATTTGATAATTTTATTAGAGACAACTGAAAACATAGTTTTCAAAAAATTTTCATCAAGTTTTTAAAATTGAATATTAAATAATTAAATTTTTTACATTTGAAACACAAATATGCTTTTTTTTTTTTTTTAAATAAAACCTTTTATTTTAATTAAGATTTTTACTCTCCATGGGTCATAAATTCTTCACGTTAAAATTTTTTTAGTATATTTCTTAAAAATATTAACATTTTTACTTTAAAATTACAAAACAATAGTAGATTCTTAATTTTAAAAATCATATCAGTTTAAAGTATTGAATACAATTTTAATATTATAAATAATTAATAAATATTTTATATTTAAAAATTTTAATATATAAATAATAATAGCAGCTAGATTATTTTTTTATCCAATAGGTTAATAATTAGTAATAGCAATGAGAAGTTGTATACAGAGAATGAAAATACATTAAATTGAGAGATTAAGAATAGTTAATCAATCATTCCATTGAATAAATATGATTAAAAAAAGTTAATAAATGATTATATTAACAAAGAGTAATATTTTTAATACCTCTTTTTCATCTTTTGAAAATCAGCACAACTGATAAATCTTTAAAAAGTAATCACTACATTTTATTATTTTGCAATGAATATCAGAATTGGGATGATAAACAAAACTGTTTTACGAATATCTATTTTACTAGTACCTAACTAAAAATAGTAATAATAAGGTTTTTATTCCCATAAAGTATATGAATTTGTAATATTTTTGATGACATTCCTCATGAATGATAAAAATTATTGACAGTTGATATCTTTATGTGATATAGTTTTTTTTTTTTCCCCGCCACGTCAGATATGCATGGAGAGAAAACAGTTAATTTCCATTAAAAATGTGTGAAAAACTTTTCATCTCACATATATTACTTTTATCCTTTCTATATTTTAATTGACTTTATTTTATTAAAAGAAAAAAACTCAAAAATGAGTTTTACATATATTTTAAATGCTTCTACGAGCAGCAATTTGAATCTGTTATAAAATAAATGATACTAAGAGCTCTGCTACTATTTTTTTCCCTACATAATGCCATATAAAGTCTGTTGAAAAATCTCATCAAATTAAATTATGCAAAAATTCAAGGTTTTATTTTAAAAGAAATATCTTTGTTTTGTGGTATTTCAACAATAAAATTTTGAAATCAATTAAATTTAAATTTAAATCATCACTACTTAGTACCAACCAATTAATTAAATTCTTGGTGTTTACACTTCAAGATAAAGAAAAAAAAAAGCTATGCAATTTTCATAGCATGAAATATTGGCAATTGAAACATTTGTTGAAAATTCAAGTTTGAAGGAAATGTAAATAATCAAGTTAAATAGCTATAAAGCATTAAAAATACCTACAATATTTTCGAAAGGAACTATATATTTGGTGACCTATTTGCTATAATTAGAATATTATGATATCACAAAATTTGATGTTTAAATATTTTACCAATTTACCAGCATGTTTGAATAATGTTTATATAATGCCCTCTCAGTATTCAATTTAACATCAAATAAGAAATTCTGTGAATTGTTTAAATATACTTTTCCATTTTTTATAAACTGCACATAAACAAAGATTTAAGATTTGTAGAACTTAAGATTTGAAAAAATCCATTCAATAGCAGGAACTTTAAACATCTAATAAAAATCATTTGTTAAATAATACCAAGCTTAATGTTGTGCTATAACATGACTAAACAAAACTTATATTTTGTAATTAATTTGCCACATAAAAATAACATCTGATATCCTGTATGATTTTTTGTTTCAATTTTAATGCAAATATTATATGATAAAACAACAAAATTCATAAGTTTTGGTAATATAAGCTTTATATATAAATTAATCCTATAGTTTTACACAATTTTAACTTCCATTAATTGTTATTCACATTAAATAATTACGCCTTTAGAAATGTATATGATTAAAAATAACTGTTAGAATTGAAGTACAATCATTATTAGTTAGAGCAAAATTTTTTATACACAAATCATATTAACAATTTTTTATTTAATGAAGTACAGAAGTACATGTTAAAATATTTGAATAATAATTGGTTTATAAAAAATTAATTTTCTAAAATAATATTAAATCAGTAATTACTGTAGAAATTTCAGCAACAAGCTTTAAAAATAAGATTTAATAATAAATATCACACATATTTGTAATGCCTAATAAAAGAATAAATGAAAATGTGTCATAAGAAAACAATAATTATTAATATACAATTGCAGATAGTGAATGAAAAAAACAAGTGAAAAATCACCTAAATATTAGTTGAAAATATAACAGAACTAAACATTATCAGAAAAATGTTAAATATATAAATGAGAAGAAACATTAAATTTAACTGCAGATATATGTATTTTTTTTACAGGCACATTTTCATGATCAAAAACATTCTCGGACAGAGATTATCAGGGTATATAAATGTAATTTAATCCGGGACCATGGCCATGCTGAATCATCGAGTGTTAATATTGTTCAATTGGGAATACCAAAGATAAATCACTCTTTTGATAAAAATTAAATAATTAAGACACATAGAATTTAACATGTTTACACACATTCTCAACTTCTGTAGGCAATATAAATATCCAACTAAATATTTTGTCATTCTAATCAGTGTACCTATTTGCAAAGGAACATTTACTTTAATTGAATACTCTTGTATCGATTAAAAAACACAATATGCTCTACAATATTTAAAATAAATTGTAACAAGCTATTTTAAGGTAAAAAAAAAAAAATTAAAATTAAATAAAATACACGAGTCTGTTTTATTGTTTAAAAAAAGTTGTTTGATATTGCGTTACTCACATGAATCAGATCTCCTCTTCAAAATCGTTATTTAAACTTATAAGCTCTATAGATTTATGAGTTTTAAACTGTATATTATTAGTTATGGCAACCACTAGCAAAAATGCCAGCAACATTGAGTCGCGTGACTCATGGTCAAGTTCAACAAACAAACAAATCCACACGAAATAAATTTGAAATTGAACAACTCGATCAGTACCTATTAAGGAGCATAATTAAATTCATACCAATATCATGTAATTTTTTAAAAGTTAAACATTTAAATATAAAAATAATTATTTTATTATTTTGATGCCTTCTTTAAAAAGAAAAAAAAAAAAGGGGAGAGGGGGAGAATAAATTTTTTATAAAATTACATCAATTAACTAACAATATTCTAGGGAATTAAGTTAACAGCAAGAAAAATACTCTTGAGAAATATAAAGAACCTAATGAATTTACATATTATCAATACTATAAAATATATCAGAAAAAAACTGAAAAGATGCAGCATTAAATTTATTATTAAATAATATCAGATCTGTTAAATATATTACACCTGCATCCAATCTTGGTAATCACTCATTTCTGTAATAGAGAAATTAAGATTTTAAAAATTGTATTTTGCATCACTTTTTAACAAATTACTTTTAATTTTAAAAATTTATAAAATATTTTTTATAAAATCCTTTCATTTTTTAACAATATTATTGAGAATGTTAAAAATTTAGAAATTATTTTTAAAAGAATAAATATTTATCATTAAGTAATATTAAAAAAATTAAATTTTAAGTCAATAATTAATCTATAAAATACATTCTGTTAATAGAAATTTAATAAACTTGAAACTGCTATAAAAATTTATAACTAAACCATTTAAATTTATAACCCTATTTCAACTGCTTGAAAGTTACTTTTATTAAGCTAATTATAAAAATTCCTGCTTGTTCAAAAATTTGAGAGAGAAAAAGGATATTAAACAAGGAAATAAAACTATTAAGATAATTATTTTTAAGCAAATTTGAAACTTTAAAAGAGATTGTCAAAAAAAAGACAAATGAATAAATCCATTAATCTTTCATCATATGAATAAAAACTTATAAATTTTCAGTTAATTTTATAAGAAACTTAAAAACTTATAATTTAATAACTTTTACTTTAATTGTAATAAAACTTATAATTTTATAAGTTTTAACTTAATTAAATAAAATATAATACAATTAATTATAAGTTTTCATTAATTAATTAAAAATACAATATTAATTAAATTTAGTATTAAATAATTAATTAATACAAAAAATAGTTTTAAAATCTAATAGTTTTATATAGCTTACAATTATCAGTAACACTTTTCAAGCACATAAATATAGTGAAGTGCACCTTTTAAAATTTCTAACATTTAAAGATATCATGGTACAATAATATGGTATGCACATTCAGGATCACGACTGTGCCAGCATATTGAGCGGCAATATGACTTTAAGGAGGATATTAAAGACAAAAATTTAAATGATTAAAACATGTACATATTAAACAAGAAAGACTATACTGAAACCAAAACTGATGCTAAAAATAAGCACTGGACAAAAAATTGCACACAGAAAAGTGTTGCCATTTGGTTGTCAATAAATGCTCGAATCCACACACAAAAAAATGCAAATACTCAATATTGAATGCCAGATTAAAGAGAGGTTACTATTGTATGTTGTATTATTATATCACTAATTTTACATATGAAATACTGTTTTCCTATAAAACAAAAATATAAATCTTAGTTCTTAATTTTATTTTATAATTACTAAAAAGTTGACAAGTTACTAATGTAATAATAAATAGTGATTTATATGATGAAATATTTTTAATATACTTACTCTAATTTAAAACTAACACAATAATATAAAATAAACATAAATATTTAAGATAGACTAGTTAAAAGAAAACCATAACTAAACTTAATACATCAGAAGTTATTTTTCCTGCTATTAAATTCTACATTTAAAAAAAAAAATGTGTATTAATTAAATAAATAACATTTTATAAGTTTGATAATCTTTTTTTTAACACAAAAAAAAAAAATATTCATTTATTTAAGATATACACAATTTCTGCACAGTATATTGAAATTGATTATTATTATTGTTTATTTTCTTACAGTATTTTTATATATTTAAAGGTTAATCACATTTAATTTTAAAAAGTTCTTATAGTCATCTAGCAATGGGATAATTTCTTTTACAAGTAAAAATGAAATACAGTAAAAAATACATTTACATCAATGTACATTATTAAACAAAGAAAGAAAAAAAAAGCAGATGATTATTTATGTATAAAAGTATTTTGCGTATCTTAGGATGTTTTTAAAATAAATGAAATCAAAGATAAAATGAAACATATTCAGGAAACAGAACAAAAATAAATGAATGAATAAAATTAAAATTAAAATTTAACAAATATTTAAACATAATACCTGTTTATAAACAATGCATAATTTATAAGATATTGTACAGAAATAACGTTATTACTTACCATCAATACTCCCAAATTCTCTTTCGTGTGCTCTTGTCAAAACTTGTTTATATAAAATTTCAGCTTCTTTATATTTTCCTTGTTTCAGGTATGCAGATGCCTAAAACAGTTATAACTATTACGAAAAATTTAAACAAATACATTTCTAAACATAGTGAAGAAAACTAAAATTTCTTTGATTAGAAAGTTATATCACAATCTCATGAAATCTTGAGATCAAGTTAATAACAATATTTCCTTTTATTATCAATGTCAACAAAAACTTAACACCAATAAAAAAAAATTTATTATTATTCATTCCTAAATTTTCATTTTTAAGAATTTTACCAAATTATTTTTTGTTTTGGCAACATTAGGATCATCAGGTCCTAGAGTTTTTTCATATATTTCAAGAGCACGTTGATAGTATCTTTCTACTTCTTCGTATTTCCCTTGATTCTGACACAGTAATGCTAAGTTGTTTAATTGTTTTGCTACATCGGGATGATCTTTACCAAGAACCTTAACAGAGAAATAAAATAAATTTTATTTTAACAAAAGGCTACATTTTTTAATTATATAATTAAACAAAATTGACAAATACATACTCTTTCTCTGATTTCTAAAGCCCTCTTACACAACGGTTCTGCTTCTCTGTACTTCCCTCGCTTTCCATATAATACAGCCAAGTTGTTTAATGTAGCAGCAACCTAAGCAATAATAAATAGACAATCATTAGGTTTTATTTTTTTACTAAAACAATAGTTAAGTTTTGCTTTTTCAATAAAAAATTTGTTTTCTTTGAAAAAAAAAGTACATCAGATAATCCAATTCAAATATTTAAAGAATATAATGCATTTCTTTAATATTGAGTATATCATTAATTAAATTAAAAATCCTAGTTTTAATATATTATTAGAAATTTTCATTTTTAAAATAACTCTATTTAAGTTTTTATTGTATGCCCAAAATTATTACAAAATAACAGTTTAGCAAATTATTAAAAAGATATACTAAAGATATCAAAAGATTATTAAAAGATATCAAATATTTTTAATGCAAGGAAAACTATAGATATAAACAATTTAGAAATCATACTATTTCAATGTAGCAATATTTCATTCTTAATCCATTCCCTTTTTAAATTAATAGTTGTTAAATTTTGAAAACAGAATATCAAACTTTTAAAAGGTCTAATTCATGTCAGTGGCAAGATGCGCAGCTAGTATACCAGAGGGCTATGGTTCAAATCTACTGGTGAAGAAGTACTTTCAAAATGAGACAACTTCATGCCAATTGTGATAATGTGTAAAAACATCTTGCATCGATGATCTGTTACCCTGGTGGGAGTGGTCTGGGTTTTCTACCATGTGACACACAGATTCATGGCAGTTACCCCTAAAGTCCTTCCCTTCATGACCAGTCTATATGTTCATGGGGTACATTAGACCCATCAATGTTCAACAAAAAAACTAAGTTTTACAAGTAGAGCATATTAAAAATGTCCTTTTTAACTTGGAGAGAGTAAATGCAAATATTTGAAAAAAAGCATAATTTTGCAACATAACAACTTAATTAAAAATAAAATAATTGAGTTTGGTTTGGTTTGTCGCTTTCATGGAACATTTCTTGCACACGGGCTAATTAGGCAGGGATCTACGGTTTAAAGTGGATTTCGAATCTCTACAAATATCCATGGCACTGCCGGGATTCAAACCCAAAATTTGCGATACCGAGTGCCAGAGTGTTAACTACTTGACCAGGTCCCTAAATGATTGAGAACATAGATTCCGTATAAATTCACTTATACCTGAAATTTTCGTCTAATTTGATAAATGTGATCTTCATTCGACATACCTTCTACAAATGTTCTTTTTAAAAAAACGCTGCATTTTAATACAGAAGTTTTTACACTGCATAAAAATTCAATTTCATTATTTTAAAAACTCAATAAAAGATCAAAAGTTTTAGGAATTGCAATTATCAAAAAGCTATGGTAAAAGTAGATCTCCAACAGACAATACAAACAAAAAAAAAAAATAAGCATCAAACAAAAAATCATTTCTGAATAAAAATGTAAAAAATTTTAGGAATTACAGATAATTTTGTAAATATAAGACTTTCATATATAATGATAAAATTAAAATATTTAAACTTGATACATACAGCAGGATGATTTTCTCCTAACGTTTTTTCTCTGATAGCTAAGGCATCATTCAGCAAATTAGCAGCCTCTTTATATTTATTTTGATCTCTATAATATAAATGTAAAACATAATTATGTTTAATTAAATCTAAGCATATGAATAAATATGAATTACATTTAATAAATATACAGCATAAGACATTGTATAAGCAAAAAGTTCTCCCTTTCAAATTGGTATTGAATTTACCTGTAGACTAAGGCGAGTATGTTAAGCATAGTTGCAACATCAGGATGATCATGTCCACTAGTTTTTTCAAGATCTTCCAGAGCTTGCTTACAGAGAGGGACTGCAACTTCATATCGACCTTGAGAAGCATATTGTATCACTAGGTTATGTAACGTTCGTAACCGAGCAGGTATCTCATAACCTGCATTAGCAGATACAGACATCTGTGTTGAAGGAGTTGGTGAAAGTGCTGTAACAGAAAATAAATTAATATTTCAAACAATAATTCATATCAAAAACAAAATTATCCATTATTTCTTTTTCAGAGGTACCTCTTTAATTTCATATGTAACATATTTTTATTAATTGTTTGTTCAAATTATTTATTTCTCTTAATGATTGATTTTCTTAAAAAACTATTAAAGCTATTTAGCCTATATTAGGATTAACATGTGAAACACCTATAAAGTGAGTCAGCGTAGAAAAGAATACTTAAGTGCATGTTAAAAACAGTAGGAATTTTGGAACATGCCAACAATGTCACAGTTTGTTTGCTTTTTTCCCTCAGTAATGCATTAACCCATTTACTTAGGTGAGATAACAGATGCAAGACATATACCTATTAAGGAATACATTTTTTATGCACGGGAATACATTTCATTCAAGATAAACATATTGCTCTGAGTCAACAGCAATTATAAATATAGCACTCAAATTCTTTTTTTCCATGTCTTTTCTTTAACAAAAATTATTACAAATTTGGAATGCAAAAAATGTTAATATTAAACATACAAACTCAACATATCTAATCATTAAATATTAACTCCCTTTATTCATCAAAATAAAATGTATTTCTTTAAAATTTTGATTTACCTTCGTGATGAGCACTGTCGTCATCATCTTCAGGAAAGCCTAGATTCAAAGGTTCGTCACTATCTGGTTTCTTTTCAGATACATTTTCTTCACTACCCTGTGATTGAAAAAATAAAGCTTATAATAATTTCCCCCAAAAGTTAAAATCTACAAACTATGTGATTAAAACTTCATTACAAAGCAAAATGATCAAGAAGCATAAATTAAAAATACAATAGCAATTTATCTTTGCAAAAAAAGGAACATTTGCTATCTTTTGAAATAAAACATAGTTATGAATGTTTTTAACTTGCAATGAAAAACAATACAGCAACAGAATAGAATTTTAAAATAGCCATTAAAAACGTCAATATGATAAATCACAAAAAAACAATAGAAAGATTACCGTTTCATTGTCATATTTCTTTAAAGCATTCATAAATTCAAGATGTTTCTTGTCTTCTTCTAGCTGTGCTACCATTTGCTCAGACACTTGCAGTTTTTGCTGTGTATTAGCCAATTCATCTCTCAGCCAAGCATTTTCTTGACAAAGCCGGCGAACTTGAGCTTTAAGTTTTTGTTTCTCAGCCTCAACAGTTTGCAGGTGGCCAGCAAGAGCCATCATTACCTGTACAAGAAAAAATATTTAAGAGTTAATATGTTTAAAAATATTTAGAGGTATATTTCTCACAGTACTTTATGTTTGTGGATAAAAATTAAACAATTTAATAATCAGTAAACAAATAATTATCATTTATCAAATTATAAGCTAAGCAATTTTATTTTTGCAAACAAATCACTATTTCTTAATGCATTTACCTAAATACTAACTTAAGCGAAACTGTTTTAAACACAGTTTTTAAAAAAGCTAATAAAAACTCAATATTTTTAATTTTTATACAAAAAAATATTTCATAATGTGAAGAACAATAAAAGACAGATTATAAAATATTTTACACTACTAAAGTCTTTAATAACTAGTAACTCTTTATGAGAAAAATATTTTTTGGAATTATGTAACTTTTTAATCCCAGACACTATTTTTTATCTTTAATGCGCCACTGGCATTACAAGTTTTGTAGCAGACTCAGTAGTTAGCAAGGATGCTCATGGGGGAAGAGGGTGCCAGTTATATTACACCCACAAGAATTAGGTAAAGTAGCAATGATGATATTTTCATGATGAACTACACTCTTTTGCTATATAGATGAAAACTAAAACATGTCAATTGCACAACCTGATTCTGATCCAATTTGCATGCTAGTTTGGAAACCATACACTTAGAAAATAAGTTCAATAGAAATTATGCATATGGCAAAAAGGACAAAAAGTTTATATGCATATGACTAATAAAAAAAATCCAGGTAAATCTTACTTTATGCATTAAAATATGGATTATTTTTAAATATATCAGGTCCCTTTTTTTTTTTTTTTTTTTTTTTTTTTTTCTTTTTTTTTTTTTTTTAATGATTCACTACAATCAGTTAGCGTGAAAAACTTTTGAATTGTTTCAAAGGAACTTTCCTAAATTTCCATTTTGTCATACAATTATAAATTTATAAGCGTACTTAAATTACAAAGCCATCTTTTGATGAAAGATTGACTAAAAAAAAAAAATTATAAAAAAAAAAGGAGTTAATCATTTTGAAGAGGTGGGGAGCAGAAATAATCACAATATATTGTCACCAAAATATGAAGAGAATAAAAAAAACCATAAACATTAAATGGTTTGAATATATGCCAGTATATATCAATGGTATTAAAATTTAAATATAAAATGACCAATAAAATTGGTATATTAACAAATTGCAAGCAGAACATTTTATTTACAATTCTTACACCCATTGAAATGCAACCAACAAATACTCAGACACAAGGTAAACCCAAATTAGATGGGCTGAATTAGATCCCAGCCTTCTACGATAATAAAGATAAAAAAAACAGATCATTTCATAGTAAACTTTTAGAAAACCATACTGTACATTATCCTTACAAAAAAAAAAAAAAAAATCAGCTAAAGTGAAAGAAAAAGAACTGTGTTGCTCTACTATGCATTTTTAATGCATCTAGAAATTACCATTATTACCTACCATTCTTAATGCACCTAGAAATTACCATTTTTTACCTACCATTTTTAATGCACCTTTACTGTGCATTTTTAATGTCTCTTTATTTGTCCAGCGATTTTCATTAAAAAAGCATAAAAATGTATAAAACATATTTTAAAGATCTACATCTCAATTATCCTTTTTTTTTTTTTAAATGTATAAAGTAATAATGCATTTATTAAATTTAGAAAGAATAAAATTTATTTTTTTACCTGAGCTTCCCCTAAGCCAAGTTCTATTGAATCTAAGGTTTTCTTAATGATAGAGGTTTTTTCTTCAACCACATTGCCATCGTTGGGCTTCTCTAGCTGAACAGCTTTCAGAGAAGTCAGAAGGCCATTTAAAATAGAATTATGTTCATTTTTTAATGCTTCTAAACCTTGTATCACCGTTTTGGTGTTGGTGATGATCTCTTCTTGCGTCATTTGAGTCATTTTGCCGATGTTTTCAATTTTCTTACTGAAAGAAAAAAAAAAGCATATTTAAACATATTAATCTTTAAACATTATTGATACAGAAAATTTACATCCAAAAATTACCAGCTTAAATAGTTATAATTCTAATATAGCCTTCACATTAAAAGTAACTTAAAACTTATATTTTAAATTATTTAATTTACAACTAAAAATAGTATGATTATTATTATTAATTAAATAACTTTCTATTTTAGTAATTTTCTAACATTTACTCACAACTAAACCAGAAATGATTTTTTATATTGCTAATCATTTTATCTAATACTTTTTTAAATTTCATATAACTTTTTAAAACAAAAATGAACAATTTTATTAAAATAGCTAAATAACAAGCATAAACTATAACAATCCTTTAAAATTAATAATTGTATTTAATTATTTACTTAATTTCATCTTGAATTGAAAAAAATAAATCTTTAGAAATTTCATGTTTGATTTCAATTAAAAAACAGAATGCATACAAAAATGAAGAGATTAAGAAATAGAAAAAAAAAAAAAAAAAAGGGAAAGTAAAAAAAAAAATATAAACAATTATTTCACTTTGGTCAATTCACTTAATAAAACTACAATAAAATGTTAGATAAAATGAAATATATCTTAAATACGGTTTTAGACCATTAGGGTATTAAAGAAAAATTTATAGAAATTTAAAGTTATTATTTATAATAAACTCTGCAGAATAAAATATAGTTTTATTTTCGTCACATCTATATAAATGAATTAATAAAAATATTTTATTTTTATTATTGAGAAGTGGAAAAGTTAATAAAATATTTTTATTAACATTTCTTTAATGCATAAAAAAATAAAAATTGAAAGAAATTTTTGTAATCGCTTAAACAATTATTTTTTATACAGAGAATGTACTGAAGAAAAATCCATGTCAAACTACCAAATGTAGCAAACAATTCTAAAACAAAATGAAAGCTTAATTAAAAAAAAAAAAAAAAAGATGTATAAAAACCCCCCAAGATTTCAAATTTAAGGAAATATATACACTCATTGATTGAGTTTATTTTTAAACTTTCAATTTTCAAGAAGAGAAAATAAAAAATTTTACTTGCTATTAAATTTAATCGATGTTGCCATAGTATTTCTCTACGCGGTAACTGTAATTGATTAAGGATGCAAAAATATATATATATATATTTGTAACTGATTATTTGCACAAAAAAATGTTTAAAAATGCTGCATTCCCAATCCTACCATAAAAATCTACCAACATTAAACATTTATACTTACATTCTATAAACTTTCAAGCTCTCAGACATGATTTATAAACAACAGAGACTAAAAACATACTGTTAATAAATTATCCTATATTCCTGTAAAACGGTTTCGACGGCAAATTAACTCTCCTTGCAGTGAAAACAACTTTCAGTAGTTGATGGTGTATATATAAAGCAACGAATTTTTTTTTTTTTTTCCCACGATGACACAGCAGCCAAGTAAAAACGACGATATGAAAGTTTCAAACAGGCAAGAACATTGCTCAAAAATATGATTTTTAAGAAGATTGCGCACAAAAATATCGATATATATACAGATATATCTCAAAGATCACATAGATGGGTTGGACAGAAGTGAGATCACAATAGAATTAAAAGCATACGGAGCTTAATTGACTTGACATTTTAAAAGCAGAGAAGCGTGGACGCAAACAGGCAGGAAAGATTCACAAACCAAACACTTAAATACACTTTTTTTTTTTTTTCGTTTACTTTTTACAAGTTTGTTTATCTTTAGAAAGATACAATGGTGTTTCGAAAGTTCATTAGATGAGAGACTATTCTAGAAGGCACTTGCTCGTCATAGACTTTGGACGTGGGGACTCGAACTTCCTAAAGATCAGATCGCTATAATGAAAAGGGATGGGGGAAGAGAAAATGGGGTCTTTTCGAATGAATTCCATTGCGCATGAGCATCGATGCAGGGTGTGTGCGAGTGGTATCCAGGGAGTGCTGGGGAGGGTACTTCCAGTACTTGGGGCGCCAGGGAGGAAAACATCAATGATATTGATCGGGCGAGCACTTGGCAGAAAATATAGAAACCAGACGGAGCGCGTGGTAAACATATTAAAGAGAGATGGGTTATAAAAAAAACAGCATCATCAATTGAATTCAGATAGGGGTAGGGAAAAGCGGAATCGAATTTCTCATGCTATTCTTCCGTCAACATGGGACTTATGGAACATTTACTATCCATTAAAGAGGTTCCGGTAGAAAAATGGGTACAAAAGAAAAAAAAAAAAATTCTGAAAGGGAGGAAGGAATCATAATTTAAAACTTTTGACATGAATTCTGAAATTTTTAAATACATGCAAAGTGCTATATAAAATAATCATAGATTGAGAATGAAAATTGTAAATTAATTATGGTTGAAATAAAAATTAATTATTTTTTTATTAAATATTGTAATTATTAATTATTTGTGAAAACAACAATAATAATGATACAAAGTTATATACAAAAAGCTACTAATTTTACAGATTAATCCCATTGTTAATATCAAGCAAAAATTAATATAACAAAAACGCCAATAAAATATATGCAAATAAAATCTGTCTAGTTAAATTTCATACTTAATTTTTTTTTTTCAATTTTACAGAAACGAATATAATCTTTTATCGTACATGAATAAGAAAGTCTGATAAATAAAAGCTTTTACAGAATACAACATGATTTAAGAAAATAACCACAAAGAAAACAAAAATAGAATGTGTCTCAAAAAACCACAAGTCTGATTCCATTCATTGCATCGTAAAGTAACGGAAGATAATAAAATTCTGTACTACTCACATTAGGGAAAATTACACTTTTCATAATGCAATACACACATTAAAAACGCATAAAAATCAACATGTAAAGGCATTTATTTTGAAACTTTTAAACAAATATATTAGCAAACAATTGAAAATATAATAACAATTAAACAAAAATCTCACGCAGCCCGTTGTAAATACATCACATAAAAGAATGTTTAAATTTTTCTGTATTGTAAGTTTAAAAAAAAAACACCACTTTTTAATTATGATAAATGAGAACCGCTTATTTAAATTTAATAAAATTGCACAAGAAAACCAAACGATATTTTTCTATCATTGTGGATCTATTGTTTATTGCTAGTTACAAACAACCTTATGCGTCTTTTTATTATTGAAAACAATTGATTATTAATCATTTTATAAATAAAAAACAAATAGATCAAATCAAATTTAATTTTATCAAGTAAAAAAAAAGTATGAAAAAAATGAGAAACTATTTTTTTGTCTTGGCTATAAATCTGCAGAAAGCTAGATTTATTGATATCCTATGTTATAAAAACTTGGTTTTTTTTTCTTTCATAGTTTTTAAGTGGTTCTTTTCGTTGTGTCGTAGTATTTCTAATCCTCTCAAATAATCCTGTTTGTTCCTGTGAAATTTGTTTTCCCTGAGTTGATATATCTATCTATCTAAATATATAAACATCGTGTTGTTATATATTTTATAATTTAATTAAAAAAATAATAAATAAACGTAGAATTTGATGCGAGATATATTGATTTAATAAATGTTTTAATATTTGGTTTAATTTTGTGGTAAATTGCTAGCCAAACGGTTTTTATTGATCGTTTTCTTTACAAGTATTTTTTTTTAATATTCATTATTGAAAAAATTTGCTCATATATATTAATTCAAATAAATGTGCATTTTAATGCATAATCAAACAACAATAGCAATTATATTGCTAAGCGCAAATTTAAATGAAATGGGGTTTTGGCAATTCCATAAAATAAATTATAAATTCTTCAAACATTAGCTAAAGTCTTCAAAGTGCTCCTTAAATGGCAGGAAATTATATTAAAAAAAAAAAATGTGGATAGGGAGCATTTAGTCAGGCTAATGCATAATTGAGGAAAAATTCTAATATTTTACTTAGCAGGAAATTAGAAAACATTAAATAAAATATTTTGTAATATTTAAATGATTGCTTTTTATTGAATTCAAGCCGGATCATTATTCAGGTTTTAATCTTAAATTAAATTTACTTGCCATACGACTTTTAAAGTTCTATTCTATACATATGACACACAAGAGTTCAGAAGAAAAAAATCTCATGACTCAAAAATTAATGTCTATCATTTTAGTGATGGTTAATGGGTTAAAAAACAACAACAAAGAAATGAGTAACAGGAGAACTATTCCAACAATGAAGGAATACCTACATAAAGGGGGCAGACTAGCTGGCAGACATAAACCAGACAAAATGATGAAACGGACTGGTTAAAACCATTTTATATCAATGTTAAGATGCAATCCTATAATTTCCTATTATAACCTGCATTTTAAATGTATTTCAAATCTTCGACAATTTACCCACTATTTAAACCAGACAATTTACTTAATTATTTAATTAATATTTACTTAACAATTTATTAGAACCAATACTGAATTTAGACAACAATTATTAAAATTCTTTTCGTTATGTTAATGTAAAAGTACGTTGAATTTGAAGTATAAAATATATATCATGGTATCGATTAATCGTTATATCAGATAATCTGCAACCTTTATTGGTGGACATAAAACGAGGCACTTCGTTGATTGATCTTATCCATAAATAGGAGATGGATAATAGAACAAATATGAGATTTCCTTGATAAGCTTGTTTATTATGTTTCTTTAATTGCGCATCTATATTCAATATTTACTGAATAAATGATTGACAAACAACAGTTTAACCTTTTTAGGATAAATATGGATTTTTAATAAGTATTACTTCAAGAAAAAAGTATCTACTACTAATAATTGTAACATTTTTAATATCACAATTTACAGTTCTCTAAAAAAAAGTAAATTTTCTTTGTTTTCATTCAATTTTTAATATATTAAAAAATCTGTATGAAAAAAAATTCTATATTAAAATATTTTGAATATGATTTTCATAAAAGGTTTAATTCCATATATTTTAAAATGAAAATGATACTGCGAACAAATCTCTCTAGATATATTTAAAAACCATTATTTAAACACGGATTTTTATTACAATATAAAAAATATCTTCAATAATTAGTAGCAACATCAAAAGCAGTAATTTTCAATTAAAAAAAAAACCATAGAGCACTAGCTCTCAAACAAGAGTCCACGGTCGCTACAGGACCGAAGGGAATCACTAAGAGAAATTTTATGCTTTCTGCGATTGTTGCCACCTACTTTCCTCTCTTCATGAGGAGATTTTCCTTTCTAAATGATGCTATTTATACTTTGGATGTTCTATTATCTTAAAGTACAGACATATTTAATGTAGTTTTAATTGATTAATTTAATTTCTGTAATATTGTCAGTTTAACAGTTTGCCTTACTTGTGGCTAAGTGATAATATGTGCAGGAGGCTGAAGTATGAATCCGCTGGCGGCATTGTTGTAGTTATTGCTTTCATAAACGGAGATTCGATGGCGATTGTGACAATGTGTATAAAAACCGTTCTCGCATCAATAATCAGGCAGCCTGGTGTGAGTTTTCCAGATTTTCTTCCATGGGACACGCAAATGCAGGATGGTTACCTCTAATTACCCTCCCCATCACCCGTTGGTGGATTCGTGGTTTTGCATGTATATAGTTAATGGCACGTATAAGTCTATAAGCTAATAACAGTTAATTTAAATTTTAAAAGTGTACGCGAACAATGAAACGAAATTTAAAGAGAACGCCACGACAGAAATCCTTAAATTTTTTTGAAGCATCTTGAATTTTTGTTATGTACATCTACAAGTACAGACTTGTATACAAGAAAATGCTCTTTTACTACTTTTTATTCACGGAGAAATCGACGCTCATATTTCACCACAGAACTCTTAAAACACTTCACATTTTCGTGTGATTCACAATAAACCACCTACACAGGCAGAAAGGTGATTTCATGATAAATTATCCTTTTCAAAAAAAAAAAAAAAGCAAACCTTTCATTTAAGAATACGACTCATTCACTATGCACGCTAACATATTTTTAAATAATCCCCTCCTGGTGAATACATTATCACAAATCAACAGGTGTGAACTTTTCAGATCACGACGGCGACGCAGAAAAGTTGGTCTCCCACTTTCTTATTAGGTCAAATAGTCTAAAAACGAGCCAGCCACTCAAATCTTGGCGCGGTGTTTTGTCTGCATTTAACCAGACATATCGATCGAGCCACTCTTACTCATCCGCCAGGCATAAATGGTGGTTAAGGATTACAAAATATAATTACGGAAGTGTTAGTATACAGCAATATCTTTAACTATGTTGCATGTATACGAGTTAATTACTCTGAAAAATTATTACAATGAATAAGAATTTCAACCGTTCACGAATTCTTTTTTTTAAAAAAAAAATTTATAAAAAAAAAAATGGTAGGGTGAACACCTCTATTTTTTATAACGGTAGATTTGATACTTTTATTCCAATTCATTTCGTATTAACAATACATAAATCTAAAAGATTATTAGTGGAAAATAAAGCATTCAAAATGTTAAGGCTGCAAAAAGAATATGTTTTATTATTGGTTTGGCAAGGATGAAATTTGTAGTTAATATTACAGCCAACTTGAACAGCTTATTATTTAATAGTAGCTCAATATTTTATCGTTTCTGTTGTTGGAAAATAGCACGTCATAAAAAATCATTGTAAGCTAAAAAAAAAAAAAAAAAATATTAAGAACTTTTTAAAAATTAGTTTTGTTGAAAATAGAACTGTCGGAAATTAACACTATTATGAAATATGAGTACTTGTGTGAAACTACGGCATTAGCAGACCGCGTGGGTGAAACATTAATAATGTATTTAGCTCTAATGTTAATAAGCAGCAGGCAGTATCAAAGTGGTTCGCCAAATTTCGTACAGGTAACTTTGACCTCACGTGAGCCACGAGGTCGACCGGAATCAAATGTCAATAATGAACTAAATGTCACCTTTGAGTCTGGCCCATCTCAGAGTGTCTATGAATTATCGTTGAAATTTGGTGTCAATAAACAAACAATATTAACTCAAATCGGTAAAGTGAAAAGTGCGTTCCACATGAACTCAATGAAAAGCAGAAATTTGGAAGCTTGTTGATGTTGCTTTCTCGTCACAAATCTGATCCATTTTTAATCGAATTGTCACTTGTGATGACAAATGGATCCCAATATGATAATAGCAAAAGTTTAGCATAATTGTCGGACAAGGATGAATCATCAAAGCACACTCCAAAGCGTAGTATTCATCAAAAGAAGCTGATGGCGATTGTTGATAGTCTAACGCAGGTGTGATCCATTAGGATTTCATGAAACCTGGCTCATTCGATCACAGCAAAACTGGAGGAAATTATGCAAAAACTTAAGGAAACACGGCTTAGATTAGTCAGCAGATCGACTCCTATCTTACTGCATGATAAAGCTATACCCCACACTGCACAAATGACTGTGACAAAACTATAGAAATTGGAGTTGGAACTTCATCATCATCTATACTCACCAGAAAGTCCCCGCTTTCTTCCTTAATTTGGACAAATTTTTAATAGAAAAACAATTTAATTCTGACAATACTGTAAAACTGGCTATCCAAAAATTCATTGTCTCTCGTCCGCCAGGGTTTTATGCCATCGGTCAGAACAACCTGTCACTTAAATGGCAAAAATATGCATACAATATGGGTGTATACTTTGATGAATAAAATAATTCCTTGTATGTGTAAGTTATCAATCGACTTTGCCTTTCTTTTTTTCTATAAATTGTATATTTGACGACCCGAGATTTGCAAGTAATCGATATGTGTATTTATGCATAAAATTAAGTAACTAAAAAAACTTCATTTTTAACGCAAAAATATTCATACAATTAAATGTCGTGAGCAGCTTTTTATGGAAATAGTTGTGAAACATATACCAATACATTTCTTAGAAATAGTTAGATTTTTTCCTCAATCATTATACATCAAAGAGTTTCAATTAACTAAAAAAATCAAGCTTAATGATAATCATTCAACAATTAAAGGATTCAATAATGATGTGTTAAAATCAAAATGACTATGTGGACAGATAGCAATATCTTGCATAATCCAGATAAGTTCCACTGACTTCAAATGTCTTAATTAAATATATATATGTATCGAAAAAAAACTCTTTTTCATTTTTTTTTTTTCTTAGGGGTTTTTTTCCCACATAAATTTCTTCAATTAACTTTATTGTTTATCGTTCGTGAATTGTAAGGCTACGTTCAATATTAAGATCAACTTCCACAATATGTTCTGACAAATTTCCAAATATTCCAATAATTTTATTATAGTTGTTGTAATTATAATTTAAATCCCATTAAACACGACTCATTTTTATTGTTACGTTTATATGTACGTCGAAAACTAATAGATCATAGAAATTAATCAACATTAAGGTCACAAATTTCCAATACTTCGAGATGCATTCATTGGCATTTCTACATAACGCTGAAAGGGGAACTACCGAAATATAATAATGAGTTTACATTCTGGTCGAATCTAGATGCAAACAAATACAACGGGGAACCCCGAAAAATTGAAATATCGTATTGCGTAATTTTAAAATATTTTTATTAGATTTAAAACCGGTTTGTTCGAAGCAAGATTATGCTAGGAATTGCTATATTAAAATAATAATAATATTAAAAAAAAAAAAAAAAAAAAAAAAATGCATTGTTAGAAAGATTCACCAGAAATGTTTGCTTTTCAAAAGTCAAAAAAAAAAAAAAAAAAAAAAAAAAGGAAAAAGCGTTATTGTTAAAGGAAACAGAATTTTTAAATAACTTTAGATTAAAAATCTGGAACTCCATATCGAATGAAATATTATTAATAATTCCAAAATTCATAATAATTCTTTAAAAATGTCACATTATAAGCCAACAATTTAAGGCAATTTTCTAAATGATTTAGGGTGACTTAATTTTTTGTCTGGGTGAAATACCTCATATCTTGAAGTTCTAGAATCGAAGGAAATAATCCTTTGACACTATACTGGATTTGAAAATTGTACTTCCTAATATTGTGCCTCACATAAAATATAATTAAATTAAAATATTTTTAAAGAATTTTTCAAACAATAAAAATAGAGAAAGCTTCTAAACATAATATCAGTAATATTTTTAATAACGATATTAAAAAAATAATATACAATATTTACAATAATATACATACATTACTTCATATATCCCAGTTGCTTAAACAACTATAAATTATGTTTGTTTTTAAAGCTTAGATTTAATCATTTATTTTATTTATATCATTATCAAAATTATGACCTACAATAAACTGTAAACAACATGTTTAAAACACATGTGTAAACACACTATTTAAGGCATAAGTGAATAAAGTAATTTTTTTTTCCCCCACAACAGTTATGTTTCCGCTGTTTTTAAAGCTTTAATAATAACAAAAATGCTTGCTGAACGAGATAATAAAAAATAACACGTCACTGTTTTTTTTTTTTTTTTTTTTTTTTTCTTTAATGCGATAATGTAGATCGTCATGCATCATCTTGAAAACATTACGTGACGTCATATTTATATCGTGCATAGAAAGGAAAAGATGAAGTCTTAAACTTTACAACAAGGCAACCCACGATTCTTCTACGTTTTTGTAATTTGTGTAAATCCACATTTCAAAATAATAAAACTACTAGCAAATTAATTTAACCATATATAACTTCAGCCATTTAATAAACTTTTATAATATATGTAATTTATACATTCAAAACCTCCAAAAAAAAAAAAAAAAAAATTCTCGTGACATATAAGGGATTCTACAAAACAAAATTAAAAAATACCAAATGTCAGTTTGTGGGAAGCCCCAACTGAAAATTAACACTTGAATCCTTTTATATAATATGGCATTTTACACAATAATATATTATCATAATATTAATATTAATATCAGACTTCAAAAAAAAATCCATAATAAATGTACAATGCCATGTCAACTTAAATGATAAAAACTTATGTGTAATATGCAATAAATCTTTCATATTAGTTGTTTTATGTATAAAAAGTTTTTTTTTTTTTTTTTCATAAATCTAAGTATTCAAAAACTTAAAAGTTACGTAAGTGTTCTTAAACTCTGCCCTCCCCGATCAAACTGACAGAGGTTATAAACTAAGCTAATGGTATCCGGTGCTGGACATCTGGATAAAGTTTGTTTTCGCCAGAAAAGAGTACTGGCGGGAGTTTTTTTGTGAATAAAGACTTAATATTGTCTCGATTGGCGAAATTTTATGCTGTATTTCTGTGTTGACGATCAATATTTATTTAATGGTGGGTTGCAGCCTTGCAAAGGTAGAGTTAAATCGAAGTAAGTATGTTCGCCACAGTAGAGGCCTTGCACATCTTTACAATGACCAATTAAGGTGGACTTAAAGAAATATTTATGTGACATATGAGAAAACTGACCAGCTGTGACATTGGGTGTGAGAAGTCAACCTTTGATCCTCGTCTCGTAGTTTGTCCAGAGTAAGAGTTGGTTCGTCTGTCATTTTTGTGCACACTTTGGGTTAATTATAATTAGACAGGGACCTATAATTTAACATGAATACCGAACCACTCACAAACATCCATGCCACCGCCATGATTCGAAGCTGAAGCCTGTGGTACCAACGGCCAGAACGCTAGGTAATTGGCCATCAGGCCGCCCGGAGTTTGTCCCGAGTGGGGGAATGATGACTGATAGACTACATAAAGTCATGGGATGACTCATGGAGAGAGAAAAGAAATTAAGGTGAGACTATGGACTACATAAGGTCAGGGGGTCAGCTCTATGTTACAGGAGAAATTATCTCGCATCCAAACCAATGAAGACTAACAGGCGGTCCCTAGACAATAATGCTGGCCAAACATTCAGAAGCAATAGGGGTCATTTATGACTGGGGAAAAAAAAAAAAAAGATGCAGGAGGAGAGGTGAAAAGGTGATCGCTGGGAGTAAGAAGATGGTGCAAAACCCGAAAGCTGAGTTAACACCAAAAGGCCGAAATCAGAGCAAGTTGATCCTAAGTGCCACAATGGAGAAAAAAAAGGAGGACAAAAAAGGGAAAGACGACTTAAGAAAAAGAAAAAAAAAAAGCAGCGGAAAAGAGTTGGAATATATATAGTAGCTGGAATCTATATAAACCTGCGGTGAGGGGAGCCTATGCCTTGGAGAGTGAAAAAGGCGAAGCAGAATGGGTTAGAAATGTGTTGAAAAGAAAAAGCCTGGTGGAGACTCTCTGCCTTAGTCGACATCCGGACGGTTACGACGGCTTCAGCAAGACGAGTGTGAACGTAATCACCATCACTAAAAGAAACTAACATCAGTGATTTTAAACCATTTCTCTGACAAGCTTCTCTATATGTGAGCGACTATTTTCAAAATTATTTTTATTTGGTGGATCCTCAATGTTTTGCCACCCATTGTTCAAAATTAAGGATAAAACCTTGCAGATTCGTACAACGGTATTCGCGATGGTGGAAAAAGAGTTCCTTTGATTGTTGTTAATTGTATATCCATCCTACTATTTTATAATTAGCATATTAAATGCAAAACGGATATCTTCTGTTATACAATTATTACCCGCTGCTTGTTGGTTGATCTGCCTTCGTTATTTTTGGTGCCATATGCTGATATTTGTATTTAATATATGTTTATTGTGGGTTGGTGTATAATTTTAACAACTGCATGCATAAATATAGAATAAATGTATTTAATTCAGAATAACACTAATTACTCAAAATATAAATAAATAAACATTTTTATTTTACATAAGTATTCTGAATATTTTATTACATGCGGGTGTGTTACTTTCTTCTTAATTGTAAACCATGGAGGCTTTCGGACCTGACTAGATAATTTGTGGTAATGGTGATATGACAAAGTTATTGCGGTGCATAACGCAGGGGGATTTACTTTTGTAATGTTTTGTTGGATTCATGGCAAACTACGGCTCGATTCTATCCAGCACACCACAAATTTAAAAAAAAAAATATTAAGTTTTTTATATATTTGTGTATTACTATACAATTTATTGTATAGCACGTGCCAAAATAGAAAGGGATGCCATGTAATTGGCGTGTAAAACGAGTTCACGTGGAAGAGGTCTGTTATAACATTTATTGACATTTACACTGCGCATTTTAAGCTCCGCCCAGTGCCTTTCTGCTGTGGCACGAGAACACACAAGTATAACATAACTTACAACAATTACTGGATTAATGGGCTACTTGCCAAATTTTTGTAATTATGATAAATTAAGAATTTGGTGAGGTATGCTTCATGAGATATATATAAGACAACACAACTAAATTAAAAAAATAATTGACGAATAAATATTTCATCTATAACAAAAACCATTTAAATGCCATTAAATCATTAGATAAAGCTATTGATGAAATTAAATTGCTTTTAATAAAAAAAAAATTTTCAAACGATCTAATATTGAGGAATCTCTAAAAAATATTCGCTTAATAATATTTTATCTTGAAATATGACTTCCTAGCAGCCAAAGGAAAGAAAAAAAGAAAGTGTGCTTTTAAGTACGTGTTGTCACGAATTGAAATCTGCAATTTTTATTTATTTATTTTTTTTTTCGAAAAGAGTAATTATTAATAATTTATAAATGCACAGTGATAAAAAAAAAAATACGGACCTGCATTTCATATAATTCATATCTGTATTTTGTTAGTAATTTATGATAATTTAATTTTGTCTATAGTAAATTAATAGCAATTAATTCTTATTAAAATATTCGCCCATAAATCACGCTCCACAATTTAAGAATTTTTTTCTCCCTGGTGCTACAACCCATGGCGAGCCAAAGTCATCCGCATACTGGCAGATTTCGAGCCGGGAGATGTTTTCCAGGGTAGGGTTATCAACACTACGCCCAATGCTCTACAGTCATATTGCACCAGGTTTGGTTTGTCCTGTACGGTCATTTTTTTGCACACTTTAGGCTAACTAGACCGGGACCCACAGTTTAAAGTGGATACCCAACCACTACAATCCATTCATGGCACCACCGGGACCCGAACATGAAACCTAATTTTTGCAGTAAAAAACTAAATGTTCAATCTGACACAAGACTTTATGCTGCTAATGTGCGGTCATAATAAATGATTTCCAGTAGTTGCACTTCAACATAACATGTAAGTCGTGACCATTAGAAAAACCCAAAATTTATTTATTTTTCACAAACAATAATACTTACATTTTAATTTCAAAATATGGCTATATTCAATTTTTCTGAAAACGTAATTAAAAAAAATGACAAAAAAAAAAAATCAGTTTCTTAAAAATCATAACAAACTTATATCAGTTTTAATAATCTTAAATGAAGAAATAAGGGAACAACAAAATGCCCTTTTGTAAAATGTACGAGATAATAAACTCTTTACTGAACAGTGATTTCGATTGCTTGAACGAGTTCATTACACTACCCTGACGACAAAAGCGAACACTTTGCTTTCATCTTCGGTGACATTCTTTATTCAAGTATGTCAATTTTCTCCTTGACCAATTAAAAGGTACGTCATTGAAGAACAAAAGCATTTTTTCCAGACGAACAATTTTAACAACTATTTAAAACTGGTTTATAATAAAGATCATTAGTTTACAAAAAGGAAGTGTTATGGAAAGTATTTTAATAAGAGACCCAAAATAGTTACAATGCAAATGCATCGCTTTATAGAATACTAATAAAGTTCTAAACTTTTTCAACGAAATAATAATTATCATTCATTTAATAACAAGTAATATACAAAAAAAAAATTTTTAAGTCAATTATTTTTCATTATATAGCAGAAAGTCCTTTGCAAAAATTTTCATTCTTTTTTTTTTAAGTTAAAAAAAATTCTCTCTCTCTCTCACACACACATTAGAACCCAGAAAGAAAAACGAATATGAAAAAGAAATTTTTTCCAGCGATCTACACGCTTCGCCACTGACGGTATTTATTCGTACATTTATATCCTGCTAAATATCTTATATAAGAGAATTTTTTCCCCATATAAAACTAAAATTAATTAATTTAATTTAATGAATAAATTAATATTTGAAAAAAACTGTATTAACATCAAGTTCATCCACTACAAGTTTAAAAAAAAATGTATTTGAACTTGAATGGGTGAATAAAAAGTATTTTATGAACGATTGAAAATTTGAAGATTATATATAAGGGAAGAGTGTGAACTAATAGTAGAATTGAAAAATAGTCAATTATTTCATCTCATCTTTTTTTTTTTTTTTTTTTTTTTTTTTAAATTAAGTTGCACAATTCTTAAATAATCATTTGAAAAAATCACCATGATGATATTATAACTAATGATAAATTTCGGGGAAATGTTTTTAAAAAGCTGATTAAAGCTAACCTTTAAGAATAAGTAAACCCAACTCATCGCTCAGTGATAACGTGCGCTGCTGGTGAGCAATTAGGGTTGAGTTCAGTTCGCTGCCGCTTTGTTGTAGACACTGTTTCAAAAAAAAAAAAAAAAACTCGATGGCGTTTGGGATGTTCAACCTTCTTGCCTCGTGAGTGGCAGTTTTCCTGGTTTTCTCTCACCATACGCAAATGCGGGGTAGTTGCCCCTAAAAATCCTCCCGGAAGACACTGCCCTCCGTCTTCACTGACTCGGAGCCAAGTCAGACTTCTACCTATGCTGAAGAAGCATAGCTGCTGTTGACCCCCTCTCTCTCTCCTTCGCTTTTACCATGAGACCACATGTGTTCATGGACTTGATCTAGATGTTGCTGTCGATCAAATGGGATAAGAAACAATAACAAATAAATAAATAAATCTGAAATTTATGCTACCATTATAAAATATTCAAAACAAAACTCCACACACAATCTTGACATTTAAGATGTACTAGAAAACATGAAAATTATTTATTTAATGGTGAAGAAAACCCACAGTTTTTTGAAAACTAATGCAGACAAACAAACAAGAAGTATAAATGGATTTCTAAAATATCAAAAGAACGGGAAAAATCGAAATTACAAAATCGAACTGCTTGAATCCTATGGCGCTTTTGTTATAAACACTGTTTCAAGAAACGAGGAAACACGATGGCGTCTGTGATGCTTACTGCGTTAGTCGTACTACTACTACACCACATCACTGTGCCTTGCACCTTTACAGTTTGGGAATGATGTGGGTGAGAAGTCTAACTGTGCTCAGTGACGCTCTACAGTCATATGAGATCGGGACCTATGACTTAAAGTGGATTCCGAACCACTACAAAAATCCATGGCACAGCCGGAACTTGAACCCGAAACCTGTGGCACCGAGCGTTAATCGGACTACATCGTGGGAGTTTTCCGGGTTTTTCTCCCATATGATATGCAAATCCTCCCGGAAGGCACTGCCCACCCTCTTCAGCGACTCGGAGCCAAGTCATGCTTCTACCAACAGATGCTCCAACACAACAGGCTTTGCCCCTTTACCTCCATTCATGATGGACTATTCATGGAATGTCCGTCCCACGCTGCAGAACACTGAAGAAGAGTCACAACAACAAGAATAAATAAAAAAAATATACCAAAGAAATACATCAAAATATTTGACTAAATAGAAATGCTGAATTACAATCGTATAATTAAATCGAAATTTTTAAACTACAAAGGAGAGCTTTGATTGTTGATTATTCAGTAAATAGCTTATAAAAAAGATCGTTAAATCAATTCGCTACAATTGTCAGTTATCAAAAAGCAATTTTCTTTTTCTTCTTTAAAAATCTCAATTTCCATCAAGCATCCAAATTCAATGCACCGAAAAACCTGAATAAGATTAGATTTTTCACTCACGATTTTAGGTAGAAGTACACAAGCGAATGAACTTTGGTTAATGTCACGATAAACGACCAAAATGAATCGCGTATAAGTTTACAAAAAACTGGAATCCATAACAGATTTTTTTTTTTTTTTATTCAACACAAAATTATACATTTTAATTTCAATTTTTTTAGGATATTTAAATTTTTTAAAATAATATTAATAAAATTAATGAAATTTGCACCGATTATTTTCAAAATAAATCATTTTTTAAAACCAATCATAGATTTCGTTAGAATTTTAAAATTTCATTCTTCACTACATTCAAATTTACAATCTTGCAGAAAGGAATTACACAAATGGTGTCACAATTATTAGTTACATAAAGATAATATCCAAGGCATATGCATTACTAAACATGTGTTGACAGAAAATCTTGAAATTTCTCGTTGATAATCGATGTTTTTGCAACGCAAGCAAAGAGAGGAGGGGAAATGCAGCATGAAATAAATATTAAAAAAAAAATAGCAATATTTTTTAACAAAGGCGCTTTCATTCTGCTGCAAACAAATCAAAACTTGAGTGATAAATCTGATGACAAACAAACTTATGAATAAAGTTCAATGACTTTTTTTTAATACAGCCTAATCAGTTACATCAATTTTTAAAAACTTATTTATGAAATATGATTAGTAAAGAAGGAAGTTTTTACTATTATTTAATGACAAACTAACTAATTCCCCGGCACTACAGTTTATGGTGGACCATGACCTCCCTAACAATATGATTCCAAAGTCATCTGTCTCGAGCTTTTGTTTTTCAATGTGTAATCTTTAGATTTTTCATATCCTTTTCCACTATATCAATCCACCTCCTTATTTTATTTGGTCATGGTACTTCTCCTTAAAAATCTTTTTTGTTCCTCTACTATCGACCATTCTCTCTATGTGTTCCAGGCAGTGGCGTAATTATACCATCTGAGGCACGTGGTAAATTTTTCGAATGAGGCAATGCAAAGTATCATCATTATGCTTTCTTTTTAATGAAGTACTACCTAAAATACGGATTATTTTTAATTGATACTAGGAAATTTTAATTTAAAAGGGGGTGCTGAATTAAAATATCTGTATTTTTAATAAAAATTTTATTAAAATTTTTCTTCGGGTTTTCTGATCAGCAGAAGTTGTCAATGACAGTCAAAGACATCAAAGTTGAAGTTCCGGTACATGGAATATTCGATGGATAGAATAGCAAAATTGCGTAATCTGTCTTTTTTTATTTCTTAAAAAGTTTTTATCAATGTCATATATAATAATAAATGCCAGGCCTTTCCTGTACTCATAGCCGCCGAGACCCGTGCAATTTTGCCCGTCTTGCCACCTTATTGTTAAGTCATTAGTCTTAGTCATTGAATTCTCTTTTGACTTTATATAATTTATGATATAATTTTCTCCAAACAATTTTGCGCGGCCTGATGGCCAATTGGCTAGCGCTGGCCTTTTTGGTACCACGGGCTTCAGCTTCAAATCTTGGCGATGGCAGGGATGTTTGTGTTTCGGAATCCACTTTGGGCTAGACCGGGACCTACAGTCTAAAGAAAAAAAAAATCGACAAAGAGCGACAAACTAAACCAAACGGTTCTGCAATTTCATGATTGGAACGTCTCCTCCAAGCATCACCCTCTCTCTAATAGGTCCAAATATAGCTCTTAAGATCTTTTTTCTCCCAGGTTTTCACCATCTGCTTTTGTGTTAAAGGTCCAGGTCTCTGACCCATAAATAATTGTTATTTAAAGATTAACCGTTTAAAATAACCAAAGATTGTTATCACCAGAATTAATTGAGAAAAAAAAAAACTGAATTAAAATAAACTTTAAATGATTCACGAATTCTGCTTAAATTAACCTATTCAAGAATAAGAATTAGTTGCCATATTAACCAAATACAACGAGATAAACTGAAATTTAATTCTTAACTTAACCCCATTCTTCAAAACAATACATTGGCTTAATTTTCTGTTATTGATACAAGTAGAGCAGTTTTAGATAACGCTATTGTTCTTTTTGGAATTTTTCCCTCCAGTCATTCCCAAAATTAGAAAAAGTAACATTTTTAAAAGTTTTTAGAACTGGTAGCAGTATATATATTATCATGGAGGTATTACTTCTCAATTCAATACTAAAATTAACATCGAAAATTTCTATACCTCCTAAACTGACATCAAATAACACTCAACAATATTCTATATAAATCAATAAAAGATACATTTTTGAAATCAAATCCACTAATGAAAAGGCGAGTCCTACAATCGAAGTAATATAATAATTAAAAAAGTAAAGGTTTGTTAATAACGGTTCCTTTGTTTTATTGTTAAAAATACAAAGGATCTCCAATTGCATCGACTCAGATATCTTCTGCCATTTTAAGAAAAAAAGGAAAAGAAATCAAAGAGGTAAGGAAAATGGGTCACCGATTCCTTTATATCGAACTTTATAAATCCGCTGACTTTCAATACACTGTGAAATTTGAGGGTAAAATAATGAGTTTCACGCTTTATTGCTGCAGTCCACGCAACTGTTTAATTAACAACGAAGTGTACAAACTTCACATCATTTTTCACCAAAGAATAGCTGCAAATTCTAGATTTACTGATGAAAAGTTGCCAATCAATGGATAGCTGCAAATTCTAAATTTACTGATGAAAAGTTGCCAATCAATGGATAGCTGCATCTAGATTTACTGATGAAAAGTTGCCAATCAATGGATAGCTGCAAATTCTAGATTTACTGATGAAAAGTTGCCAATCAATGGATAGCTGCAAATTCTAATTTACTGATGAAAAGTTGCCAATCAATGGATAGCTGCAAATTCTAGATTTACTGATGAAAAGTTGCCAATCAATGGATAGCTGCATCTAGATTTACTGATGAAAAGTTGCCAATCAATGGATAGCTGCAAATTCTAGATTTACTGATGAAAAGTTGCCAATCAATGGATAGCTGCAAATTCTAGATTTACTGATGAAAAGTTGCCAATCAATGGATAGCTGCAAATTCTAAATTTACTGATGAAAAGTTGCCAATCAATGGATAGCTGCATCTAGATTTACTGATGAAAAGTTGCCAATCAATGGATAGCTGCAAATTCTAGATTTACTGATGAAAAGTTGCCAATCAATGGATAGCTGCAAATTCTAGATTTACTGATGAAAAGTTGCCAATCAATGGATAGCTGCAAATTCTAGATTTACTGATGAAAAAAGTTGCCAATCAATGGATAGCTGCATCTAGATTTACTGATGAAAAGTTGCCAATCAATGGATAGCTGCAAATTCTAGATTTACTGATGAAAAGTTGCCAATCAATGGATAGCTGCAAATTCTAGATTTACTGATGAAAAGTTGCCAATCAATGGATAGCTGCAAATTCTAGATTTTACTGATGAAAAGTTGCCAATCAATGGATAGCTGCAAATTCTAGATTTACTGATTTACTGATAAAAAGTTGCCAATCAATGGATAGCTGCAAATTCTAGATTTACTGATGAAAAGTTGCCAATCAATGGATAGCTGCAAATTCTAGATTTACTGATGAAAAGTTGCCAATCAATGGATAGCTGCAAATTCTAGATTTACTGATGAAAAGTTGCCAATCAATGGATAGCTGCAAATTCTAGATTTACTGATGAAAAGTTGCCAATCAATGGATAGCTGCAAATTCTAGATTTACTGATGAAAAGTTGCCAATCAATGGATAGCTGCAAAGATTTACTGATGAAAAGTTGCCAATCAATGGATAGCTGCAAATTCTAGATTTACTGATGAAAAGTTGCCAATCAATGGATAGCTGCAAATTCTAGATTTATTTACTGATGAAAAGTTGCCAATCAATGGATAGCTGCAAATTCTAGATTTACTGATGAAAAGTTGCCAATCAATGGATAGCTGCAAATTCTAGATTTACTGATGAAAAGTTGCCAATCAATGGATAGCTGCAAATTCTAGATTTCTGATGAAAAGTTGCCAATCAATGGATAGCTGCAAATAGATTTACTGATGAAAAGTTGCCAATCAATGGATAGCTGCAAATTTCTAGATTTACTGATGAAAAGTTGCCAATCAATGGATAGCTGCAAATTCTAGATTTACTGATGAAAAGTTGCCAATCAATGGATAGCTGCAAATTCTAGATTTACTGATGAAAAGTTGCCAATCAATGGATAGCTGCAAATTCTAGATTTACTGATGAAAAGTTGCCAATCAATGCTGCAAATAGCTGCCAATCAAATATCTAGATTTACTGATGAAAAGTTGCCAATCAATGGATAGCTGCAAATTCTAGATTTACTGATGAAAAGTTGCCAATCAATGGATAGCTGCAAATTCTAGATTTACTGATGAAAAGTTGCCAATCAATGGATAGCTGCAAATTCTAGATTTACTGATGAAAAGTTGCCAATCAATGGATAGCTGCAAATTCTAGATTTACTGATGAAAAGTTGCCAATCAATGGATAGCTGCAAATTCTAGATTTACTGATGAAAAGTTGCCAATCAATGGATAGCTGCAAATTCTAGATTTACTGATGAAAAGTTGCCAATCAATGGATAGCTGCAAATTCTAGATTTACTGATGAAAAGTTGCCAATCAATGGATAGCTGCAAATTCTAGATTTACTGATGAAAAGTTGCCAATCAATGGATAGCTGCAAATCTAGATTTACTGATGAAAAGTTGCCAATCAATGGATAGCTGCAAATTCTAGATTTACTGATGAAAAGTTGCCAATCAATGGATAGCTGCAAAAGATTTACTGATAGATTTATTTACTGATGAAAAGTTGCCAATCAATGGATAGCTGCAAATTCTAGATTTACTGATGAAAAGTTGCCAATCAATGGATAGCTGCAAATTCTAGATTTACTGATGAAAAGTTGCCAATCAATGGATAGCTGCAAATTCTAGATTTACTGATGAAAAGTTGCCAATCAATGGATAGCTGCAAATTCTAGATTTACTGATGAAAAGTTGCCAATCAATGGATAGCTGCAAATTCTAGATTTACTGATGAAAAGTTGCCAATCAATGGATAGCTGCAAATTCTAGATTTACTGATGAAAAGTTGCCAATCAATGGATAGCTGCAAATTCTAGATTTACTGATGAAAAGTTGCCAATCAATGGATAGCTGCAAATTCTAGATTTACTGATGAAAAGTTGCCAATCAATGGATAGCTGCAAATTCTAGATTTACTGATGAAAAGTTGCCAATCAATGGATAGCTGCAAATTCTAGATTTACTGATGAAAAGTTGCCAATCAATGGATAGCTGCAAATTCTAGATTTACTGATGAAAAGTTGCCAATCAATGGATAGCTGCAAATTCTAGATTTACTGATGAAAAGTTGCCAATCAATGGATAGCTGCAAATTCTAGATTTACTGATGAAAAGTTGCCAATCAATGGATAGCTGCAAATTCTAGATTTACTGATGAAAAGTTGCCAATCAATGGATAGCTGCAAATTCTAGATTTACTGATGAAAAGTTGCCAATCAATGGATAGCTGCAAATTCTAGATTTACTGATGAAAAGTTGCCAATCAATGGATAGCTGCAAAATTTAGATTTACTGATGAAAAGTTGCCAATCAATGGATAGCTGCAAATTCTAAATTTACTGATGAAAAGTTGCCAATCAATGGATAGCTGCAAATTCTAGATTTACTGATGAAAAGTTGCCAATCAATGGATAGCTGCAAATTCTAGATTTACTGATGAAAAGTTGCCAATCAATGGATAGCTGCAAATTCTAGAATTTACTGATGAAAAGTTGCCAATCAATGGATAGCTGCAAATTCTAGATTTACTGATGAAAAGTTGCCAATCAATGGATAGCTGCATCTAGATTTACTGATGAAAAGTTGCCAATCAATGGATAGCTGCAAATTCTAGATTTACTGATGAAAAGTTGCCAATCAATGGATAGCTGCAAATTCTAGATTTACTGATGAAAAGTTGCCAATCAATGGATAGCTGCAAATTCTAGATTTACTGATGAAAAGTTGCCAATCAATGGATAGCTGCAAATTCTAGATTTACTGATGAAAAGTTTGCCAATCAATGGATAGCTGCAAATTCTAGATAAAAAGTTGCCAATCAATGGATAGCTGCAAATTCTAGATTTACTGATGAAAAGTTGCCAATCAATGGATAGCTGCAAATTCTAGATTTACTGATGAAAAGTTGCCAATCAATGGATAGCTGCAAATTCTAGATTTACTGATGAAAAGTTGCCAATCAATGGATAGCTGCAAATTCTAGATTTACTGATGAAAAGTTGCCAATCAATGGATAGCTGCAAATTCTAGATTTACTGATGAAAAGTTGCCAATCAATGGATAGCTGCAAATCTAGATTTACTGATGAAAAGTTGCCAATCAATGGATAGCCGCAAATCTAGATTTACTGATAAAAAGTTGCCAATCAATGGATAGCTGCAAATTCTTAGATTTACTGATGAAAAGTTGCCAATCAATGGATAGCTGCAAATTCTAGATTTACTGATGAAAAGTTGCCAATCAATGGATGATAGCTGCAAATTCTAGATTTACTGATAAAAAGTTGCCAATCAATGGATAGCTGCAAATTCTAGATTTACTGATGAAAAGTTGCCAATCAATGGATAGCTGCAAATTCTAGATTTACTGATGAAAAGTTGCCAATCAATGGATAGCTGCAAATTCTAGATTTACTGATGAAAAGTTACCAATCAATGGATAGCTGCAAATTCTAGATTTACTGATGAAAAGTTGCCAATCAATGGATAGCTGCAAATTCTAGATTTACTGATAAAAAGTTGCCAATCAATGGATAGCTGCAAATTCTAGATTTACTGATGAAAAGTTGCCAATCAATGGATAGCTGCAAATTCTAGATTTACTGATGAAAAAGTTGCCAATCAATGGATAGCTGCAAATTCTAGATTTACTGATAAAAAGTTGCCAATCAATGGATAGCTGCAAATTCTAGATTTACTGATGAAAAGTTGCCAATCAATGGATACAATATATAAAACTAACCACATCATGATCAAAGATTATTTAACCTCTTCTGCCTTTCATTAAAAGAAAGTAGAGAAAAAAAAACCTCTCAAAATAAAAAATATAAACATTTTGATCAAATCTATTTCATCGAACTTATTTTTTGAAGTAGAACGTAAACGAAGTATAATTCTTCGTGATTTGTAATATAGCCACACACAAAAAATGTTCTTTTTATTTTGTTTAATTTATCATTATCAGTTACAAAGAAAACAATCAGAAGTAAATCAAATAAAAATATTGCAGCGATTTAAAATTGGTTCTATTTTTGCAACAGCCAAACGCAAAATTAAATCTAAATTTCCATCCATCAAGGGTTGAGGTATTTTAATTCCTTAAGACGCTCGCAAAAAAATGTTTACTTTCAAATATAAGGTTATACATTGACCTCGATGAATGCTGGTCATATAGATTTGAGTACATTTTCAAGCACAATTACAAAAAATCTAGAAAACGTTTTTATTTTCATAAATTCAGAAGATTCCTTAAAAATGATTCTGCCAGCAAATCAATCTGCTTGTGATCGTTTGCTCCAATACATTCCTAAACTAAAGAATCTCTTTGCCTAACTATAGAAACCAGATAAGGAGTATCTAACTTTTCTTATCATAGGACCCCTGCTAGAAATTTTTGGAAATATTATCGACCCCATATATCTTATTATTACGCAATTATTTTAGTAAGACAAGCGAAAAGACGTACGTGTATTAAAAAGACATTTACGCGAGTTTTTTAGATTTAATTTATAGTATACTATATGCATAATATGGTATATTCAGGATAGAAGTCCAGATTATGCGAATTAAATATTGTTTAAAATGATGTAAATATATTTTCTATCTACCTCTAAGGTTATATTAATCGGCCGCGTCCAGATTCAAGTCTGATAGTTCTAAATGGCGCACAAAAACTGGATAACCGCAAATTGACGAAAATCGAAAGGCAAATTGTTTTGCTTATCATGAATCAGGTTTATCAGGTCAATGTTGATTATCATGATAAAATACCGCTCCGCATCAATGGATTTACAACAAGCCTAATGACGGCCGGTTGAATCTTCAGAAGGGGAGATAAAGGTCTTGCAGACTAAAACTTATGGGAATAGATGAAGATTCAGCATTATGTTTCCAGTACATATGCGGACGCCGCAGGAGTGCCATCAGCATCCTTGGGTGAATCCAAGATTTAGGTGTTTTGCTGCAAGTCCACGAAAGACAGGGAATGTTCTTACTAGGTTGGTAACGTAAGCAACTGTTAGGACGGACTATTTGGTTAAGACAGAGGTAATCACTGAGTCTAGCCGTGTTTTGGGAGTTGGCTGTACGAGTATTATACGTACTTGTTTGGGCATTTTAGCAAGGGAAAAATGCACACGAATATATATATTTACACATGTATGCAACAGGAATATATATACTATGATTTTAAATGTAAGAAATTAGATGATGTTGATGATTATACACACAAAATGCTTAGATAATTCATATAACATTCATTTTATAGCATAGTCTATGTTTTCCATTAGAAAAAGTAATAATTTTTAAAATTTTCTTTTTGCCTGGAATGATTTTGCAGTGGCCTTTGCCCAACTGCCATAAATATTTTCCACAGATTTTTGGAGATGATTGTTCTCAGTCAATGGGCAGGAGAATGTGTAGTGGTCTGATGATCCAGTAGACCCACACAGGCATTCATCTGTGTCTGTTACATTGAATTTCTGAGTAGCAGGAGAGGGGTTCATGTTCAGTAACAAAGAGATTAATACGTTGTTTGGTCGACATTTTCCTTGAAACAATGGGGAAGAATTGGAAAATCCTTCTTCCTGCTAAGCTTGTATCCTAGTCAATCTGCCATTGTTACATTGACAGAGTTTTAGAATTTTTTTTTAAGTAGAAGGGTGGAGTTGGCAACTGATCTGGATTATGGACATTTCCATAGCTGCTTCTTTGGCAAGCTTGGTTTTTGTTTTCATAATCATAAAATTAAGGAAAGATGAAGTTTAGTTTGTCGATCTACGGTCATTTTTTCACATTTAGGGTTAATTAGACCGGGCCTACAGTTTAACGTGGATTCTGAATCACCAACAAACATGCATGCCACCGCCAGTACGGAATGATGGACGCCGAAAAAAAAAGAGCAACATCTGTAATTGATTACACTGCTTCAATGTGTCCTATAGTTCTGAATCTTCCATTCGTCTTCCGGAAGCCATAGAAGTACATCTGTCTTGAAAACAAAACGTACGAAAGTTCTAAACACTTTTTATTAACACTTAACATGCAGCACCTGTAATCCTTCAGAATGAGGGCTTCTTATACGATTGCCTGTTTTTGCACATTTCACTACAAGAAGCTGGATTGGCTGTTACATGGCATATTTGCATACTTCCCTCTAACTCCACACAGTATTACTATCTCTTCAATTCAGACTGGCTTCCAGATATTAATATTTTCCTCTACGTGCTTAATTTTTGACAGTGAGTATAAACGCTTATTTTTTTTTTTTAAAACAATTCAAATACCACATCAATATCAGAAACGCTCGTCTAATACATTTACATAAGAACATTTCTATGAAATAAAAAATGCATTGCCACAATTATTTTAAGATTGTCTAACTTCAATAAAGGAAACGTTTTAAAGAATGTTTTGTTATAATCGGATATGAAGCAACATTTGAAAAATATCTATTAATAATAATAATAATCCATTCAGGTGAACAGCTGTAAGACCTCAATCAAAATATTACTTTGATCAAAAATTTAAAAAATAGGCATTATAGATGTGAATCAATACACTACTGTCGAACTATTATGACCAAGACAACTCGAGTTAAAAATATTTCAAATATCTGTTTTTGATTTTTCCATATAAAAGACACACTGGTTTAGTGTTGAAAAGCAAAAAGATTTTTTAATTCCTTTCGAAGAGATTTTAAAAGTCGAATTATATATTTACATTTATATAAAAATTTGAAAGTCCGACAAAACAAATTTCTCAAAGCGTGCTATTAAATTAAAGAACTTCAAAATTATTTTATTTATTAATTTATTTGGAAAAAATAGCAATATCAGCACAGAATACAAAATATTCAGCAAATGAAGAAGGGCTAATATTCAAAGTCAATGTTTTGAGTTCCTCCTCCCAAACTAATCATGCTGATATTCCTAAAACCATACAAATTTCAACGAATTCATGAACTTTAACAAAGATGTTATCTCCAACGATTGCCATATCAAAACGGATATAACACACACGCAAAAAAGGTACGTACTCAAAAAAGTGATATCATATCTCCATCTCAAACAAAGTATATCAACTCCCCAAATACTATTGTGATACCTTCAGCCATTTAACAAAAAAAAGGGATAGAGTAAATTATAAGCCTTAAAGCCACGATGCTACTTGCCATTCTTTCCACAAAGATAGACATAACATTCCATAGCATTAAAAGCTAGGTCATTAGCTCTGCACAGGAACTAGCGATGCTTTCAGTTCCAGTTTTATACATTTATTTTACTTGATTATTCCTACGCTTCACCGGAGACAGGGTCTTTTCGTCCACCGTGTTTTGTGGAATTTTCGCAACAGCGAACATGAGAAATGGTGGTGGAGTATAAAAGTGAAGAGGACTCACCAGACCATAGTACGTCCCGCTGGCTGCGCAAACTTCCATCTACTTAAGCCTATTGCCACATCTTTATAAAACGTTTGACCGTGAACTTCGTTTTTACACATTTAAGATTCCAATGTTCTAAGGCAGTGTTTTTTAAACTTTAGTTATTTATAGACCCCTAGCAAGGAAAAATTCTGTTACGACCTCCTAGGCTTTCTTTTTTTTACTCATTAAATACCATAGTAGCTTATTCAGTTTAGTTTAATTTAGTAATACATGAGAAAAAGAGTTATAAAAGATTTTTAATGAAAGATTATAACAGAGTAACAAAAAAATAAGTTTTGCGAATATGAATATGGCATGTCCATGTTTAATTAGTAACGATATAAGAACAAATTCGAGGCTACAACTGATATCTAAAGAATTCACAATTCAAATCTAAAACTTCTTTGTTTAAAAAAAAAAACTCTCATAAAGTGGAAAATTTTTATAAATTTATTCTTATAATATTAAATAATATCAAATAATAATATTATTAATTTTTTTATAATATTATTTAATGTTATATTATTTTCTTATAATAATATTATAATATGATAATAATTATTTATTTTTTAATTTACTATGAAATATTTTTAAACAAATAACATTTAAGAATTTTTTTCATTACGATTAACTCATTAACTATTTTTTTTAAAATTAGTCAGGTTTTCCAATAAAATTTTCGAATTTATAAAAAATTCATCTTTGGAAAACACTATGATACAATCGCAGAATCCTTTATTATAAAAGCATATTTTTAAAATTATTCTAATTTTAACCAAATCCATTTGAAGGAATGATTTTATATTAAATTAAAATAAAAACAATTTTTTATATGAAATAAGTCCAATTTTTTAAAAAAAATTACATCATTTTTCTTGAATAATCAAATAAAAAAAATAGGTTCCCATAAGAAGCAAACACTACTTCTATCTACCATTTTTTCAGCAGTCGAATAACTACAAATTTAAAAAAAAAAATTTTGCCTAAAATAATTTCTCTTAAAAACCATTTTAATTTCACAAAAAAATAAATAATTACAATTGTGTATATAGAGTTCAAAGAGAAATGGAACTTTCATGTATTTGTCATCACTAATTACACTTTTCAAAATATCATTTCTTTTTTTCCAAGGTCACATGAATGCATAAAAACAGTTATCAAGATATCTAACAGCGCAAAGACTTTTCTTGAAAGCTAATGGTCATCCTCTAATGCAAAAAACTTAAGTACATAAAAGACATAACCCTATCTAACTGACAAGTCATGCTTTTTTTTTTTCTTTCTGCGTGTATTCTGTTATTACACAACGTCAAATAGCGTAACCCTAACATCATCTTAGAGAACCGTCACACCTTCAGATTGCCTTGATTTTACAACATCCGTTTGACATACAAATTCATAATGTGCCAGGCTACTACGTAAATAACAGGTCCTTCGACAAGTTCATCATGACTTTGCTTCCTCTGACCATTATATAGCAGACTGAGAAATATGTATGAATGTTTTTTTTTTTTTTTTTTTTACAGTTCACCATTCATAGGCGGATAACAATAGAGTGAGTCATGCATTGTGAACTGCTGCAGGGTAAAAACGGATTTCTTCACAATACCTGCCGGCATTTTCGGCAAACTTCAGCAAAAATGTTACACTAACTCACAGGTAAAAAAAAAAAAAAAAAAAAATCAGTAACAATAGCTTTTGAAAAAAATGCAGAATGAAATACAAGAAAAAGTCTTCCAAAAAATAATCCCTGAAATTCGGTTATTAAAAGCATAAAAATTAAAATTGAGAAATTTTATTTAAAATTTAAACATACAAATATAATAATGACGTATTTTACCGCCGTTATGGCATTTAAAACACCAATTGGATTTATCACAATAAATCCTCTATAATCAAATCTAAAACTTAAGATATATATATTTGGTGCTGGTGAATATCAATAAATCATCTATAAATCATTTATCATTAACATCATAATTATTTATCATTTATTGGATTACAAGTAATTCAAAAATTAAGTTTATTTAAACAATTATTATAATGAAAACTCTAGATTAGATTTATTTCTGAAAGCAACATCGTAATGTTTATGTTCCTCTAAAAATATAAAATTATTTATTTAATATGATTTACTAGGACTAATATTTTTTTCCCAAAATGCTAATTTTAAAAGAACTCGATTAAATGATACTATCACGGAATTAAAGAATCTATGTAGTGCAATACACTATTAGCTACATTTTCTTGCTTAAAATTTTGGGTTATAACTTTTTTTTCACCCAATTCTATAAAAGTTAAAAAAGATATGTATGTTCTGGCTGTCCAAAAACGTCCTATTTATATTTTTAACGATTTTATTTATATTTTTTAAAGCAAATGTCTTATACAATAAAATGAAATTGCTTTTACACATTTATACATCGAATTTTGATCTTAATGCAATGCTTAGAGCAAGTTAGTTTTCATATTAATATTTGACTCTCAACAAGATAAAAATGTTTGCATGGTATCAGCACAATTTTTATTACATTCACCATTTTAAAAACAAATTGGTTTTAAGAAAAGAAAAGAAGAATACTCCTTTATATAAAGAAAATAATCCTGAATATAAAGAATAACTCTCTGCTTCCGGATATCTTTTGAAACTATTAGAAACAAATATACCAAAATATTTTACTGTTTTAGATTGTTTGTTAAAGTCCTTTCATCCCAGTGTTTGATCAATATAATCAATATTTTGATTCAATGATTCATTCCATGCATAATTCAAAACTCAATATTATGATACTTGCATATGAACTATAAAAAATGAAGGCATGTATTGCATTAACAGGAAGAAAACTTAAAACTTGTATTACTCAGACATAATAAACACAATGCTTGACTAATAACCGGAAATTTGAAGGAGAAAACAATACCTTTTTGAACAGACATCGACAATTACGAGCCTATTTTGCATTCATAAACAAACATAATAAATTTTCAAGGTCTTGGTACATTAATTAAATACCACAAAACATACCATACATAAACACAAGACTATTTTAAAAAGTTAAAGTTTGTATTATAAAATTAAATTTAATATACTTAATACTTTTATAATATATAGGACCAATATACTTTTTTTTTTCAATATATTTTATTTTTATTCTACTTTTATGCATTAGAAAATATATCTTAGAAATTAATGGTAATAAGTGCTAAAGAAATTAAGTGCTAGATATTGAAGTTTCAAATTCATTTCCTACAAGTTTAAAGGCATTATAATACTGAAGAATATTACTAAAATGATTTTTTCTTAAATTTCTTTTATTCCATAACTTGCCAAATTGATGTTAATTCGAAATAATATTTTTACTATCCGTATTAAATTAATATCATCCGTAATATTTTTATTTGAGTTTTTCTCATAAACACACAATTGGAATCAATAAAATCAGATTTATTGTTTTTATCTCAAAACATAAACTGTTATGAAACTTAAAATGGCAACTAACAATAACTCATTCATAAAAGCAGGTTTTAAAATGAAATTCTTGGTAGTGCGTGTTCATATTTCTTCACGTAAAATTTTATACTCAATTTATTTCATCCAGACGATAAGAAGAAATACCCTTAATCAGTATGCACTTAAGAGGAAGAGGAAAAAGTATTCAAGGTCAAACAATAGCATGAATTCCTTTTTTTTTTTTTTTTAAAAAAAATCGTTTACATAAAGAAAAATAAAATCTGGGCCAACGCGAAAGCCTTTTTTCACAGGTGGGAGATGTTAAGGTCACAGTAGCACAAGAATATTCAAAGTGAGTTGGCGAATAAATTCTTCACCAACAAAAACGCCAGCGGGATTTAATGTCGCTCTGCATTAATGAATTTAATTTAACAAGTGAAAGCTTCAATATATTATTAATGGTTGCTTTTCAAAGTCGAAATTAGAATAAAGTGGCAAAAAAAAGCACTTGCTTCGAGATATTATTAATGGTTGCTTTTCAAAGTCGAAATTAAAATGAAGCGACAGAAAACACTTATATGGACCCAAGAAACAAATTTATTTTAAAAATGCAATTCAAACAATATTTACTCTTACATTTTTAACGAATATAACATTCTGGAATTAAGTACAGATTAAATGTTCAGATGGAAATATTCAATTCGGATGTTTTAAATAATTTAGTATGCAAGAAGTTCAAAGAAGCAAGCAAAGCATTTCTAAGAAAACCACGTCCACATAAAATTTCTACATAACAAATATAAGATAATGCTGTTATCCTGTAGATAATACCCCTAGAGTCCACAATAAAAAAATTGGCTATGATCAAAGTATTATCTCAAAAATAATCCAAGGACAATGTTACGTACCCACATATATTCTCTCAATTGGATCTGTTTAAAGCAATATGTTCATAGGGAACAACAATTCCAAAATAAAAAATAATAATAATAATAAATAAAATTTAATATAATTCTAAAAATGTATTAATATCTCAACAAACATAACGCAAATAATACTGTACATTATAAGCAATGCAAACGATTCAAAAAAATGAAGATAATGTATTCGATTTTTATAAATAATAAGTTCTTTTTTCTTTCGTATTGTATTCAAATATCGTATAGAAAGTAATTCTAAAAAAATTGTAATAAAATATTTTTTCTATGATATAAGAAATGATGATGATTTCTATGATTCATAAGAAATATAAATTTTCACCATTTTTATTACAACATTGCTGGAAAACTTATACATCCAAAGAAATGTAAATAAAGTACTTTAATATCTTTACCTTTTGTTTAAATAAATAAAAATGGAAAGCTATTAAATATTTTAATTTTCTTTTTCAACAACAAAAAAGAAGATGTCAATATATTTTCCTATTGATTTTATTAAATCCTTCTTAATAATACCGAAAAAGAAAATCTCCATCAAACAAAAACTAATATTGCCATGAAATAAACCTTTACTTTCACATGTCAAGTTTAAAAATGAATATTAACAATCTTAACCGTGGGAAGTCCGCAAATGATGCTTTCTTGCTTATTTCTTTTGTTAGTGAACCATCTCGCATGACTTTCTTAAACCAACCGTCGCCATTTGAGGCAATCGACCTCAAATCACTTTTTTTTAAAAGTTCCTCTTTCGAAGGCGGTAATACCACAATAGGAAGAATCCATTTTATTTTTAAAAGGAAACGTCACAAAGAGGTTAACAGTCAAAGGTTCTTTAGCATTCAACAATGCAATTAGCTTCAATTAACACCGAAATGGAGCGTCATGTTGAGAGTCAAGAAAAATAGATTTGCAAACATTAAGTGCTTATCAGTTTAATTGTATACTATTACAGATAATAAAATACATATGCCGCACAAAAGAAAAAAAATTACTTGACTTTATGTTTACCTACTTGCAATATTAATATCAGTTATTGGATTTTTATATTTCAAAAATTTAATAAAATTTCGCTCTTTGAATCTGACTTATAATATACCTTTTCTTTTCAATTTGATTGGTAAAATTTTTAATACATGTATATTTTTAATACAAGTACACCTTTTGTATACTTTTTGAATTATAAACTTCAAACAAATACTAAAATTGCTGAATGCATCTTCGACGGCAAAAAGAAAAACAAGGCCAAAAGAAAGATTACTTTTTAAATATGTTGGAACGGCATTCTGACTGACAAAGGTTTAACAAAAGTGGATGAATCTAGGGAAAGAATGGATCGTTTTACAGGCTTTATAAAGCCGGTTGCGACACAAAAAAGAACTAACAACTATAAAAATCGGCACAAAAAAAAAAAAATGCGAGCAATCTAACTTTTTTTTTCCCCCTTTCATAGAAAGCACTTATTTTTTGAAATAATTGCATTTACTATTAATAGAATAAATGGAAGAGAATGATAATAACATGATCTATTTACAAGGCTCTAACAAATAAAAGATGTAATAAATTAATGCACGATTTACAACAGAAATATACATTAAAAGAAAATTAATATATTTTATTAAAGTTTGCATACTTCTTTTAACTGTGATGCCGAATATTTCATTATTAAAATTTAATAATTTTAGCTTTTATTGTACATTTATTTTTGATAACCAAACAAAATTTGTCTTATTCTATCATAATAAAACCGTTGAAATTTATTTCTAAAAAATACATCCAGAAATTATTATTATAATAAATATTAGTATATCACACACAGAAAATGAATTCACTGACCAAGAGTTATCAATCTTCGACAACAAAAGGTGCAGAAAAAATGGAAAATGATAAAGAAAATTATTAAATATTTATAATAAAAGATTAACTTCTATACTTTCTAAATCTAAATCAAGGTCAATGTTAAATAAAAATATAATTGAATTAAGAAGATGATTATTGTTTCTATTAAAGATTGAATCGTACATGAAACGCATCTTAAGATGTATAACCGAGACATACAAACTAAATCTTATCATTAATCAAAGATTATCTATTCAGAATTCGATTTTTTTTCCTCTTAATGTGAAATTTACCAATGTAGTATATTAGAATTTTTAAAAAACCGAAAAATTATAATATTTATCATTAACCTGTTTTTAATGTCCATCTAGGACTAATAATTTATTTTCTGGCATCACTTATAATTAAGAACATTGCATTAACAAAAAGTTGAAGTATAGCGATTTAAGGTGCTGTCATTTTATGTACTTGACGCCAACTTGAAGCAAGACAAAAAAAATTGCAGAATTCGAAAACAATCTAAGAATTCGGTAATATTTATTTACGAATTCTAACCAGAATTCTTTACCGAATTTCGAATTTAATAATTTCAAAAAATCTTCTAATGAAATTTTTCATATAACAAGAATTACACTATGTATAACTATAAATATTCACGCCGTCAAAATTAAAGAGTCATAAAAAACAATAACATTTTCAAATACACAACGATGCAAGTGTTGAGCAATAAGTTTTAAAACGTTACTTTTTCATACATTCTTAAAAATGGCGATCGAATCTTCAGTTTGCATTTCAAATAAGGTCGCCATTTGTTCGCCACAATAAAAAATAATCGATACAAACTTTCTGTTTCTGTGGTACGTGAAACTAAATGATGCGCATACTCAAGAAAAAGTAGAGACGCCTTAATAAAAGGAGAAAATCGATACAAAGGGTCTCTTTCGCTGGTGGCGGCCGTAGATGCGAGTTTTCGAAGATTCGATATTCTAGATGAAAATTTCGAAATATGCACGAAGTATTATTCCTAATAATAAAGCAAAATATATTTTCAATGGTTAGTAATCTATACATATTGTAAAACTAATATATTTTTAAAGTCATTGAAATAAAATAATAAATGATTAACCTAAATAAAAAATAATTTTAATTTTAATGTCTATATTTTATGCCCATTGGAATGAATTTTTTATAAATTTCATTTTGAATTAATTCAAGTAATTTACTTCACTAATGAAATCTCACACATTTTTTACGTATAGTTTCGGTAAAAATTTTTGTCCTGTCGCCACCCTGCACACATAGCTTTGAAAACAAGTAGACTCAATTGAAATTATGACTGACTGCTTAACTGTTTGGTTTCTCCAAAACAACATATAAATGTGAAAATTATTGCTGATTTGCAAGTTTTTTTTTAAGATTTTTGTATTTACTGTTTTGTTCAAATGATTCATTAAAATTAACTAAACTTTAATATTATAGCTCATGTATTTATCATCTAAATTTGTTCAAAGAAAATTTGTCCATAACAAACTTACAACCTCTTTAATTGAAATATTCCAAGTTAAGATTTTTTCAATTATTGGTGTATTATTATTTTCACTAATAAAAATCTTGCATGATGATATCATTTATATTGGCAACTATTTTTAAAATTTAACTTTTATTAATATAATGAAGTAAATGCTAACATCTTTATACAAGTGTGGATTTAATTACAATAAATGAAAAATTTATCATTATGGGAAAAATGTTCAATTTTTAATTAAAAAAACTGCTCTAAAGTTTAAATGTTACTGAAAATGAATTTCTGTACATGTTTTTTAATTATGTGTATTAAATTATTAAATTATTAAATTATTTATTATTACAAACCTTTTTATAAACCTTTCAAAAAATTTAGCAGATAAAGTATAAATAACAAATAAACAGGAAAATATTTTTTAAAGATTTGAAATATTTAAGTAGATAAAATTTGTGCATCTAAATTCAAATAAATAAAATCAATAGAGAAATATACAGACTTCCTTACAGTAAAAATTTAAAATATTTACGAGACTTTTCCAAGTGATAAATTCACATAATAAAAAATAAAAATAAATTAGGAGAGAAAATAAAGAATTATGAAAAATAGAAAATTAATAGTCATCTATTTATTAAAAAAATACCACTTAAAAATTTTATGAAAGTTAAAAACTGCAAATTAAGATTTAAAAATTAAAAGTCTTTTCTAAATAACTCTAGTGGGAATTATTGTTTTAAAAAGTTTCTTTGTTTAAACATCCTAAAAAAACACAATAACTCAAATGTTCATCTATAAAGTATCTTAATACATAAATAAATAGCAATTTAAAGAATTTATTTAGATTTAGGCCTCTTTGATACATCAATTTGTTTTATACTTTGGTAAAAAAAAAAAATTTGTATTTATTTAAAAATTTTAAATTTACAACTATACGTCAGGATTAAAATGTATTTTTGTTTAAGAAACAGATAAAAAGCACTGCAATTATTTTTGTTGTAGGAAAATTTCAAAATCTTCTAATGAAATTATTATTAATACCTTCTGTCAAACTCCTTCTCTTCCACGCCATTGGTTTCACTAAAAACGACGAAGAAATGATCTAAAAGCAACAGGGATAGCAGGATCATCACATACTACATCACTTTTTTCAGGTTCATTTTCATCTACTTTTTTACTCTCATTGCTTTAAAAGGTATGTTACTTTCAATTTCAGTATTAGGAGTCGGGTATCCAATGTTTCATTCACACATTCTACAAGTGTCGATACAGAGACATAAGTATTGTCTCCAAATTCTAATTCATGTAAGGATTTCATACTGTCTAATCTTTCAACTGCTTTTTAGTAGTCATATTTTCAAAGTACACATATAAATGATCACATAAATTATTTTTCAAAAATTTAGATTTTTCTTTTTTTAGAAATGAAGCAAAATAAGTATATAAAGTTTAAGCAATTTTAGCTAATTCATAATAATTATTTTACAGAAAAATTCAAGTAAACATGTTTATCCTAAAAGATGCAATAAATAAACATACAGAAAATTACGCCTCTCACAAACACAACCAAATCACAAGTTGGTCGATGTTGATAATGACAAAAGAAATGTGAGATATCTACAGAAAGAATGATAACAATGAACGTATCAGTGAAACAGTTACAGATTTTTATAGGTAACTAAGGAAACAGATAAATATATCTCCTAAAGCAACTAATAAAAATAATTCCCTAAATTTGATACTTTTATTCATTTTGTAAGAAAAAGAGAAATATGTATATAGAATTACGTATACATACAAAGAATTGATTTTATATAAACAACTTAAGTTCATATAAAAGAATTAAATTATTCGAATTAATCAAGGAGTTTTAAAAGAAAACCAGAAAAAGTAGTAGTGAAACAATTCAGTAAGTTACATATATAATTTTATACATATAGCTCAAATTTTAATAAATGTAGTATGAAGATATTATGAATATATTTCAGTTGTTAAACTCACAAATACGTTGAGTAATTCAATTTGACTAGGCTCTTTGTTAACTAAATATTTTATGATATTCTTAATGTAAAAAATCAACATTAAATAATTTGATACTTTTTAAGTAACAGTTAATTCTAAAAGTGTTTTAATAACTTTAATTGTATTTTAAATTAAATACTGGATATCAATAAATTCTCATTTCATTTATTATTCTTTTATTAAAAACAAATTTTCTCATAAAAAAAATGCTAAAACACAAAAATCATTTCAAAATCTTTTATAGTAATTTAAAATAATTGATGAAGAAAACAATTATTGCTAAAATTAATTTAAAATAAATGATGAAAACAATTATTGCTAAAAATACTTAATATTTTAAGAAGATACACTTAAACACATTTACAATAGAACTTGATAAATTGTAATAAATTTTCTAAATAGTATAAAATTTTAAAAAAATTTTAAGTTTTCTACAAAAATCTTTATTAATGAAGGTTTTGAATTCTTTTTTTTTTTTAAAAAACAAATGTAACTTAAATTATAAAAATGTGTTACAATTTTTGAATCCAGCATGCACCACATATGTATCGCATATGCATTACAAGAAACGGTACATGTAAATTATTAGTTAAGTTTCTTACTTTCACCAATATACTAACATTTTACATATGATATAGCAATTCTCTCTGCAAGAAACTTGATTAAGAAACATTATAGTACTTTAGATTGTTGTAAAGTACTGAATTAAGAAATTAAATTTTTAATCAATAACTAAAACATAAATTTAAAATTAATTAACTTTACTTCATTAAGTGAAGTAAATCAATACATATATTTCACATATAATTTGACTTTTTCATCAATCTTACATTTCCTTCTAGGTTTAACAACATAATTCTAAATTTAGTATATAGCCACCAGGAGAAAAAAATTTGGTCTCCTGCCAAAAAAGGAAAAAATAGTTCAATTTATTGTCAAGAAATTTGTTCAAAAACCTACCATTACACATATGAAGAAATTATTTCATATTTTTACACTTTCTTTATCAACTTCCATACTAATCCATTTATTTATTAATAAACTTTATCATAATTAAACAATAAAATTTAATTCGTTTTATATAAAATCGGTCAAATTTAAAAAAAAAAAAAAATTTATTGAAGGAAAGGAAAATTAATAACATTGCTTCATCTCTGACACACATTTTGAAATTTCAAAAGTGTGCTTATTGATGCAGAAAAAGAAAATTATCTTAACAATTAAACAAATACAATTAAATAGATGTAAAGAAAAAGGCCTTTGCCATTTCAAAAATAGATTTCAAAACCTTATAAACATATGAAACAGCTTGATAAAGTAAGCAATTTTTAGAAAATTATGAATGTTTTTTATTTGAATGAATAAAATTCTTTCACAACAATAGTTTTCTACATTAGTAAAATAAATATTTATAAATGTAAAAAAATTAATTAAAAAAATCTTTCTAGTGTAGTATGTAGTATCTTTTTAAAATTATTTGAAGATAAATAAAAAAATATTACTTTAAACCTGAAATATCGAAGCAAATGAAAAACTACTATTATTTCTTACTTATAAAAATTGCAGCTATTATTTCATTTTAAGAAATAATTTTAAAAAATTCATTAGTTTTGGTTATGTCTCAATTAATAGTTGTGAAAGATTGACAAAAAAATGAGGTACTTACGCATTAACGGTACCTTGGCGGTTTTTTAAGTGTCTCCAATCTAACAGCTACTAAGGTTACCAAACCAATATAATAGATTGGCGCCACTTAAAAACTGCCAAATCTGTAGCTGCGTTGGCACGTGTGCTCTTTATTGGCGCAACTGTCACCAAGGTACCGTTAATATGTAAGTACCAAAAATGAATTATAGGCTTTTATTATAAAAAATAAAGCATACACAAAACGTTGTCAATTTCCCTTGATTATTAATGGAAACAAAAATTAAATAAATACTTAATAGCACAATCTATTCTATTTTTCTAAATATGATTTCATATTTAAAATGCAATAATAGAAAAATTTGGATATCACAAGATTGTCTTACTTGTAATAGACAGATAACTCAAATTATGAATCATGTTACTGCTTTTACAGAAAACAAATACCAACCAAAATTACAAAATATATTCAACATGAAAATATTGATGAAGTACATGAATTTTGAAAATCTCTAGATAATGCTGAGTAAAAAAAAAAAAAAAAAAAAAATAATAATAAATAAAAAACAAATAATAAAAAAATACAACAATAAACAAATAATATGAAACAAAAATATAAAATATAACTATTTGTAACCACCCGTAATTGCCAAGATAGATGATAAATTTGTTATTCTGAGACCAGTATCTCAGTAAAAAAAAAAAAATACTGTAATAAAATAATATGTGCAGCATTGACAGATTTGGTTTGGTTTGTCACTCTACTGTAATTTTTGCTTACTATAGGCTAATTAGACAGGGACCTACTGTTTTAATATGGTTTTCGAACCACTAGCGAACATTCATACCACCACACAGATTCGAACCTAAAACCTGTGATATCAAAGGTCAGAGAGCTAGCCAATTGGCCATCAGCCCGCAGTATGTACAGAAGAATCCACCCTTGTGTGTACATGAGGAAGGATCTGATAGGAATATTCATTATAATAAAGAGCCTTTATTTAATAAATTAAACATTATTTATATAAACTTAATTTATTTATTGATGATTTAATGTTCATCAGCATTTGCAGAATTTTTACCCAAAAAAATCTCTATCAATAGCTAATATAATAAAAAAATGTATTATAAAATTTTGATATAATAAATCAAGAAATACAGTAGCTTAAATCAATTTCTTTCAGGGAGAAAAAAAAATATATATATTATCACATATGCCAAATTATATTTAACAATGTTTTTACTTTAAAACTTGACATTTTGTATAGCTGTAATACAATCATCTAAAAAAATATCCAAAATACTGACAAACTTTTTAATTCTAATAATGTATAATGTTACAGAATTGTACATTTAAATAGGATGTAAAAGATTGATCCAGAAAGATTTTGATTAAAATGATTGGTACCAGATTGATCAATAATGTACATTGTAATGTAATACTTAAAAAAGAATGATGTTAAAATTTTAGAGTGCTTTGTTTACACATGAAATAAATGTGTGAAATCCCATGACCTAGGGGAAAAAAATTGCAATTTTTAAGCATAACAATTAAACTGAAATAGATTCCAATTCAAATTGAAAATAATTTTTTAGTGTATCCCTGAAAATCATAATTACATACACATGATAAATATTATTCAGGAAATCTGTTACAATCAGGGAATATGATTCCAACATGATTATAATCAAAGGAAATGTTATGCATCTTATTGCTTCATAAAGTTTCAGAAGTTTATTTCGAAATTATTTCTTTCGAAGTGAGGAGAATTTTGTTTTATTAGTTAAAACTTTGTGGTATCTTTTCAGTGAATATTCCCATGTTGTCATAAGAAAAATATAATGTCATGCAAGAGAAAATTTGAAAAAAAATAAGATAAATAACATTATTAAAGATGTTTTATAACTAAAAATTTGCATTTGCATAAGAATATTCAAATGACAAATTAATATTAGTTGCATAAATATAAATAAATTTTTCACATTAATTAAGATAAAAATTAACACCTTTTAATTTGAATAACAATGCTTAGCTTTAATGTAGTTTCATAAAAAATTATGATATAAAGAATTTTGATAGTGAACTTATTCGGTATGTCTACATTACTTCCACAATTTCAGCTTTTGGAACATAAAAATGAAAATAAAAATAATAACTAAGACGATGAAATGAAATATAAAAATAAAGTAATCTCTCGTTAAGTAGATCACTTTACAAGAGATCTTAACTCTATATTAGCAAACATAAAAATTTGAGTAATTTTAAACACAAATAATAATAGTGAATAATTTTCATTGATAATAATTTACTGATGAGTTCACGCTGATCAAATGTCAACAAAATACAATTTTTAAGTTCAAATGAACATAAACTTTCTGAAAAAATATGAAAACATTTCACACTCATACGTAAGCTTCAAACATAAAATGATTTTTACTTACAAGTAATCAATCCAACAAAAGTCAAAAGCTAGAGGTTCATTTAAAGTTTTCTTTGGAGTTCTTGAAGTGAATTAATTTTTGAATAAATGATCGCTAAGCGTTCAACTTAGCGATTATGACTCACTCACAAAAACAAGATCATATCCTACAGATGGGAAATTTTCCATACACGAAAGCAGATTTTTAGGCTTCTACTTTGTAATGTCGGGAGGTTTTGAATAGGAGCCAAATAATTTTATTCACGAGGTACCGGCTGCTGTCATAGTTCAATCACAAGTCACAAATGGAAAAATTTTACACGACGAGATTTAATCACACCCAGAAGCTATGAAATTATTGTCTACACGAGATTAGCTTTCAAACAACGTAATTTTGTTAAGTGAGTGAACGAACGGAAAAAAAACCTGATGAGATCGGTGAAACACAAAACAGAGAGCTCATTCACGACTACCGCAATACCGAAAAGAAATCCGAAACTTTACATCTTCTAAACAATAGATGGCACAACATTCTAAGACAGTAATATGTGGTAATAATATTGCAAGAGTAATTTAATTATTAAGATATTAAAACTTTTTAAAAAGTTAATTAGTCAATTGTAAAAATAAAAATATTTTGGTAATTCAAGATTTTTCTTAATAAGACAAGAATGTAGAATTTTATAAAATATAGTAAATATTCAATTCAGGAAAACTATATTTTTAGAAAACCTTTACAAAAATTTGTAAGAATTCCATGTGTAATACACACAAGTTCATAAAACTAAAAATAAAAGTTAACTTTATTTTTTTTTAATTTCAAAATTTTGTGGAATCCTTCAATAATGTTTCGTTTTCTTTTACAGAATACCAGTTTTGATAAAAGAAACATGAAATAACGTTTGAAATTCTTCATCTTGTTTGGTTTGTTGAAACTAGAAGAAAAATTAGATCTGATATAGCTACTAAAATTATTAATTTTTAAATTAAAAGAAGTTCTTATAAGTAATAACAAATTTTTATTCATCAAATGTTTATTTATGTAAACATATCAAAGAAGAGTTCTTTTTTGTAATCAAGTAGATTATTTATAATACAATATAGTACATAATTTCGGCTGATCGATTCGAATTTCAAAATTTCCCTTTAAATATATATATATATATATATATATATATATATATATATATATATATATATAAATTATCCTTTATAATATATATATATATATATATATATTACTGTTTACCTGTCCATGATCAATAAAAGTTTTCATATAAATTTTCAGAGGAAAGGTACATGAAAAAATGGCACATAAACCCAAAAATCAAAGAAGAAAGGAACTTTGTTTTAAATAGCCTGCTTTGTGGACAGAAAATTAGAAAAACGACTATTTACACAACTAATACGACAACCGGTATAAGCTATACGCAAATCGTGTAACGAAACCACCATAGCATTTGTAATACAAAAACTCTACAGTGCTTCAGATTCAGATCTCTGAAAGAAAAAAAAAAAGCTCTGAAGAGCTCTTAAGCTCTAGAAACCGAAACTGAAAATTATTTAGCAAATACAAAAATGGAAAGGTTGAACGGCTAGAACTGCATTGACAAATCAAAAAAAAAAAAAAAAAAAAAAAAAAAGAAAAGAAAAAAAGTTTAAAAAAAAAAAAAAAGATGAAAATTTGTACAAAATAATATACTACAGCAAGCTGTAAAAACATGTTGTCCAAAGAATCCGTAAAATCGGAAGGAAATTTGTAAAATCAGAAGGAAGTATAAATAAAAACCCAAAAGAAATTAATTACAGCATACTAAGAAATACATCAAGGTATACGAACTTTCAGGATATTATAAACCACGTTATTTCAGCTAGCTAGATGACTAGAAACAAGTCAAAGATACATTTAGCGATGTATACCGATAAAATGTAGTACACATATTAACCTTGAATTTATAATGCAAGACATAGGAACGAAGAAAAACGACTTAGGAGTGTAGCCTGCTTTATAAAGCAAAAAATCGAGTCACGTGTTAGAATCTCGAGACTGTTTATAATAGTATGGCCACTAGGTAGGCGATTGGTTGATCGACTACGATCAATAATTTATCTAAAGTATCTTATCTTTAATATCTTATCTTATCTGAAGTGTATTTATCTTTTTGTAGTATTTGATTAGGATTATTTGTTACCCTCTTCGGGGTTCATCGGATAATAGTGTGGAAAAGGGGAATACTATTATTTTATACTAAACATATCCTGAAAATGTGGACATGTATCTCGCAGGGCAACTCAAGTATTTTTATCAATATGTTTGAGTTATGCTAGTTTATGCATTTCAGGGTAATATTTAAGGAATTTACCATTTAACAACAACATTTACTTAATTTTTATCCATCAGGTACAGGGTAATATTTAAGGAATATGGTCAATTAGCATTCTCTATTGTAGAAGCAATTTTAAGATTGTTTCTTAATAACATGGTTACAAATTGTTTCAGAAAAAAACCTTTTTCTCAGCAGAAGAGGAGAGAATTTAGAAAAACAACGACTCAAGAAAAATTATTTCCCTCCGTCTCACGTGCATAGAAAGTGTCAAACTACGGAATTTATCCTTTGATGATGTCATCAGTGATTTTGCTTTGGCAACGGCAAGAAAGAAATATATTAGTTTAATATAATTGTTTAATCCTTGTAAAGTTTTAAAAGATCAAATTGTAAACCTTTGTAAACTGTGTGTTTTAAAAGAACATTTAAAAAAAAAAACATAATTCGCATTACTATGTTTGTTATGAATAATATTGATTTTGAGTAAAATAATTAGAGAGATTTAATCTCCTTTTTTGTTGTTAAACTCATTTGAACTTATCACAGCCTGACTAGTTAGAATAATTTACATCTATGACCATTTTAAATGGTAGAGATGTATAACCAATTATGTGATAGAAAACTACATTTCAATTGCCATTATAATTTGGCATGTAATAAAATATTCAATTCTCTACAAATGTTACAAATGTAAGCCAATTTTTTAAAAAATATTTACAGAATTCAAAGTTCCTTTTACACATTCACGATGGCCAATTGGCTAACGCTCTGGCTTTGATTCCACAGGCTCCCGGTTCGAATCCTGGTAGTAGCATGGATGTTTGTTAGTAGTTCGGAATCCACGTTAAACTGTGGATCCCGGTCTACTTAGCATAAAGTGTGCACCAAATGACCATAGAGTGACAAACCAAACCTAATAAAATCTAATTATAAGAATAAAAGATGGAAACAATGAAAGAACTTAGATAATTATAAAAGCAGTTTTTCTTTTTCTTTTTTTTTTCTGCCGTTTTCCGAGTACTCAAAGTAACTATCCAATAATTTCTGGTGACAAATATAAATTTCTAAGGATTACAAGACACAGCATTTTCTCTTAATACTATTTCACTTGTTAGCTATTACCTAATTTCTTAAAGAAATATGGATAGAAAAAACAAAATTATCACTTAAACTGTTTGAAAAAAAAATCATTGCTTCTTTATCAGTAGCTCCATACAAAGAGATTTTGCTTTGGAATTGTTAAGAAATTTTATTTAGAGGAGAATTTTTAAATTGTGTATCACGCGTATGTATATTTCATTTTTGAAATTTTTCTATCATTTTAGCAGTTTTCTGATCACAAAGCCATATAAATAATTAATATTTTCTATAAAGAGAACTTATGAAATTTACTCGATCTTTTTTCCCTTTTTTTTTTTTCATCTAAGATAATCAATGTGAATCTCTTAAAGCCATGTCCAAATTTAAAATATGGATCATCTAGCTCAGGACATTGTGGTTTGAACGCAAAACACAATTACCTTATCTCCCCTTACAAGTGAGTCTACAATTTTAATTGATGTGATTTTAATGTGTGACCAAAAAATCCGAATTTTTTTTTTGTTCCAATACATCTGGCAAACACTTAGACAGCTTGTTCTTGGATGCCTTAAGGCAAGCGCTGCACAGACATTACTCACTTTACATTACCCAGGGGGAGCGTGTAACTTGAAGATAAACCACGGACGCGGAGTAGCAATGCCCCCGCAACGCTCTACGATCATGTTAGACCGGGACCTACGGTTTAAAGTGGATTCCGAACCACTATAACATCCATGGCACCGCCGGGACTCGAACCCGAAACCTGTGGTACCGAGCGCCAGAGTGCTAGCCACTCGGCCATTCAGACCCAAAAAAAAAAGTCTGACCTAGTCGGGAGAAGAAATTTGTTTTCTGAAAAGCAAACAAAAAATTTCGGATTAGATTTTCCAGCCAAGCTGAAACAAAGTGGTTTGGAGAGCATTCACAAGTGATGCTCGTATTGAAAAATAGACGAAGTTGAAGCTTACGCATTTCTATGTATTGGGACAGATACAATTTCATTATAAACATTATAAGAGAAGATAAAAAAAAGAAAATATATCAAACATTTTTATTTTTGAGTTTAAAAGTTGATGAAAATTTCAAAAAATTTATTATTACTGATTTGTCTACACTTCTTGTTGTACATTCTGTATTGTTGAAATAACCCTAAACAACTAAAACATAATACAAAATTTATATTTTTCAATAATAATATTTTATAAAAATATACTGAAAGGTTTGTTGTCCCTTCTTCGTTTTACTCATAGCTGGAACCCTTGTTTTTGCACTTTCCTTAAAAGTCCCAGATGTAGAATCTCTTATTTTTTTTTCTCTCTAAGGCAGCTGGCAAACACTTAGCAACTTGGTCTTGGACGCCTTAAAGCAAACGCTGCACAGATGTTACTCACTTTACATTACCCAGTGAGCGCGTGTAACTTGAAGAGAAGCCACTGACGCAGAGTAACAATGCCCCGGCAAAGCTCTACAATCCTGTTAGGACCTGGACCCACGGTTTAAAGTGGATTCCGAACCACTACAAACACCTACGGCACCACCAGGATTTGAGCCCGAAATCTGTTGTACTGAGCGCCAGAGCACTAGCCACTCGGCCATTCGGGCCCTGATGTAGAATCTAGCTATAGCTTTAATTTTAATACTCTCCAAACACAAATATCCTTAAAGTTTTTATCAATGCAGTAGTTATTCACAAAACAGTTATTTTCTCCATGCGATTTGGATTGAGCAGCCAAATTACAATGATTTTCAAAAGAGGTAGGTAATTTAGAAACTTTCTACATCTGAAGTGCGTCATTAATATCAACACAGACAGTGTTAAACTACGTAAAGCTATTTCTGGACGAAAAGAAAAAACGTAAAATACTTGAAATATTTTTATAGAAATTATTTACAATTGAAAAATAAAAATTAAATTAAGTGCCTAGTAGGATATGGTATATAGGTATTCATTCTTACCGCCTTGTACTGGAAAAATTATTGATTTTTGTAGTTTTTCGTTATTTCTGTGAGATGTACAGCTTTTCTTCTTTTTCTGCAATCTAGAATATGAACATTTCGGCATTTTAAAATTATTTTACATATAACACTCAATGCGACCATGGACACACACAAAAAAAAAATACAATAAACGCACTAATTATTTAAAAATTCAAAATCGAATTCACCGATTTTCAGTCTTGTACGACTCCTACAACACTAGGGGAATTCCCTAGTCTCGCGAGTTTGCATACTTCAATCGCAGTCTAGCAAAGTATTTCGGGTATGTTTAATGGCGCTTAATGTTTTTTAATTAATCGCGATGTGGAGTCAAATCTCTGCAATCAATCTTTTCAATCTTAAATGGGAATGAATGGAACAAAGCAGAACGTGTTACCATGGTAATTCTCCATCCACAATTATTTTACCTCTAAGTAAACAAAACACTGCAGTCTGATGGCCAAATAGCTAGCGCCCATAATTATTTCTTCACTCTTAATTATTTTAATTTAAAAAAATTTTTATTTTTAAATTTTTAACATAAATTCTATCTTTTCATATTTATTATTATTATACCTATTTTTCCAGAGTTAGTACTCTAGCAAATTATTTTCATGTTAAAATTTGTAAATTAATTTTAACTTCTAGTGCTGAACTATATTTTTAATTCCTTATTTTTACATTATGATATGGAGTTTTGGAACAGTCTTATTGCATAGGTACTCCTTGAAGAAATGTCCGTTACCGTTGTCTAGCGCTCTGGCATTTGGTACAATAAGCTTCGGGTTCGAACCGTGGTGGTTGCATGGAAGTTTGTTAGTGGTTCAGAATCCACGTTAAACTGTAGGTCCCGGTCTATTTGCCTAAAGTGTGTAGAAAGTGACAGTCCAAACAAAATATTTTAATTAGATTAGCAAAATATAAGTATCAACTATAACTTTAAGTAAGTACATATTTGTGGCTGAATGCTTTTTTCTGTTGATCATTCATTGTTAGTAAATTGATCCACCAGTTCTTTGGATCACTGAATTATAAATTCAACTTTTCCTTGCAAACCCATATTCATAAAAACCATTGATCCTTTAATTACTTGACCTTCGATTAAATCTAAATTTTTTTCATATGAATATATACAATAAATTAAAACAACTTTACTTCTATTAATGATGATTAATATAAATAAATTGTTTTCAATCATTAGAAATTTTATTTTATACAAACAAAATCGATATTCGCAATAGGAAGTATAAAAAAATTTTATTTGCATGAACATTTTTAATATGTTTTCATTTTATATGAACCTTGAAAGAAAAAGTGTATTTCATTTTATTATTTGTTTTTAATAAAACTTAATTATTGATTTTTTTTTTTTTTTTTTTACACATTTAAATATTTTATTCAAAGAAAAGGGTTCATGACCTTTATTTTACTGACAAAAAGAGTGTGTAGAATAAAAAATGTTAAAAACCTCTGATGAGAATTAAAACGTGATTCCTCCCCCTGGTAATTAACACCCCTTGGTAAAAAATATGACGACAAATTTCTTCGTTATTACCACATATTTTTGTCTGATGCTTAATCAAAAAAAAAAAAAAAACAGTAAAGACCTCTAATAACTCATTTTTTATCAAATAAAAATTGTATTTTTTTATAGCAAATGAGTAATGAAATAAGATTAATGTTTCTGAAATTCCAATTATTCAAAAACCATTTGATTTTAATTATAAATCTCTAGTTATAATGAAATTATTAAAAGTGCTTACGTGTTAAATACATTAAATTTAAAATCAATATATTTAATAGTTCATTTGCTTTGAATTAAGTTATTTTTTATCTATTTGTATTTAAATAATTTATTAATTTTCCTTCCATTTTGATTTGATATCAAATCTAAGGAAAACCCTTAAATAAAAATGAAGGGGAAAAAATATGTTCTGCAGTATTTGTAGCAAATATTTCTCATCTAAAACAATCAAAAATAAGTAAATAAATAGGAAAATATAACTCAGTCCTGATTACCTATGGGATATGATAATCAGGACTGACTTATATAATTTTTAAGATCAGGATAATCAGGGTTAAGTTACATTTGCGCACGCAATTTTGTTGTTTTCTGACATTTAAAAAAAAATTGATGAAATTTCACAAGATTCTTCATGAAGTTTATACATTAGGATCTCAATGAAATCTATCCAAGAGCTACTTCCATTAGACCATTATTAATAAAGCTATCACAAATTTTCCAAATCCTTTCATTCTTACTTTTGCCCCATGACAAAGAAAGGTAGAAACTTAAGAAGAAGAAGAAAAGAAAACTTAAATTAAAGAAAAAACATAGAAATTCTTTATTTTTAAAATACAACAAAAATACGTTTGTATTTTATCAGAACTTGAATCAAATTTTGAGCGGCATTTTTTTTTTTTTTTTTTTTGAAGAAACCTTTTTTTTGCTTTTTCGACAGTTTGTTCTTTTCATCCTTTTTCTTCTAGCCATTCTTTATTTTCAATTAATGTAATCAAGTTATTAGACCTTTTTTTATGATACTTTCTTTTGATTTTAATTGTTTGGAAGGAAATTATGTCTTCAGATTTAATTAAGTTCAACTGATTTTTTTTTTCTTTTGGCAGACTGGTGTTAACTTAAAGGTGCTGCAGCTTATGACTGGTTGATTGGTACTAGGAATCTCATGGAATTCTGTTGTTGAAAATAAATTTGATGTAGGTCCTGAATGAGGTGCAGATATCTGGAACTGAACTGTAGTGGGATATCTGAGATTAAAGGAAGGGATTACAGAAATGTCAAGGCTCAATGTTAACTCAAGGTCGTCTGTCGTTCGTTATTTATTTTATTCTCTGCACTTGGGAAAATCTAATATCTAAACTAACCTCGTGTCGTCATCATCATTCTTTTCTTTCTCTTCAACGTTTTGGTTAGTAACTTCAGAAGGAGAAAAATCAGCTTCTGAAAACCTTTTTGCAATCAAAAGGAAACAGCCATGGCATCATAGTAGCTTTTACGGGCTTGAAAAAAATGATTCTTAAACTGCGTTTTATTATAGCTGTGGGAGGCAAACTGAGTATATATGATGGAACAACGTGACTGCTTCAATGCTGACATGATTGTCTAGCCCCAACAATGTTTGTTTTTCTGCAGTGAGTTTCGCGAATTTTGGAAAAAATGCACTGAAAAGTTCTGCCATTTTATGAACAAAGGGATCTTCGTGTTTTCTTTGTTAGAGACATAATACAATTAGTTGACCGGCCTTTTATTAACAAAGAATAAGTCGATTTCGCGCTAAAATGAAAGAAAAAAAAAAGGAACATAGTGTTCCACTGCATTTATTGTACACATTACAGTAACAATTTGTTCCCATTCCGTCGCTATGGTTTTAGTAATATCCCTTTTCCAGGTGGAAGTCATATGTTTAGGCAGTATATTGGACCCTGTGTGGACACATGTCACATCCATGTTGTAAATGCAGTTTGGTGGAAAATAATATTTTTTTCATGACGGATTCTAAATTATCAAAATCGTTATCAAGTTGGTTTTCTAGCGAAACCCATCCTACGCACTAAGCTAATTTCATTTAGTATGCTCTAAGATAAATTATTTTGGTTCATGAAATTGAGGGGCAATCTCTTCGGACAAGTTTTGTTTCACTGCTAAAACGATGAAGAATTAATTATTATTATTATTTTTTTTTTTTTTTGGTAAAGAACAAATAGTGTCTGAGTGATTTCAATGTCTATGGAAATCACTCAGACACTATTATATAGAACAATAGAGCAACTCAATGTATATGTGTAGAGCATGTATAGAGCAACTCAATGTTTGAATATAGATTGCTTCTGTTGTTTTATAAATGTTCTCGAAATCAGTCTGGTTTGCTTCCTCTCTTTTCTTTAGCTGTCCTCGTAATGCTCGTTCAGAAATCCAATCTCGTTTGCAATTTCTCTCATTATCATTCCTGAGCCCTGTTTTAGAAATGCGGTCAATGGTTATTTTTCAACTGTCATTGGTTGGTTCAAAAAGTAATATAGACCAAGCACATACAAAGAAAATTCACAAAATAGGTATAAATTTAAGGATATTATATAGTAAGTCTTATATTGTGGTATTTAAATGATTTTTATGACCACTATTTTTTAATGATTTATACATATAACAAGCAAACGGCTGGGAGACAAAAGTACGCAGGTCTTGCTTATTCTTATCCCATTTTCCTTTTCATGGCTCTACAAATTAGTAAATTAGGCAAACATTGAAGCTTCTTTGATTAATAAAAAGGTCAAGCATCATTGCAGAAAACAAAATGTTGAAAACAAAAAAGTTGCACTTCACAAAATGTTAAGATTAAAATATTGAATATGTTACTTCCATCATCATCATCAGTCACTCAACAGCCCTACGGTAGGCCAAAGCTGTCTGCCTGCTGGCAGATTTCTAGATAGTAAATCTTTTCTTTTTACGGGGTAGGATTGTCAGCCTTACGCTCTACAGTCATATTAGACAGGGACCTGCTGTTTAAAGTGAATTCCAAACTATTACAAACAACCATGGCAACTGCGGGACTCGAACCTGAAACCTGTGGCACCGGGCGCTAGTCACTCGACCACCAAGCCCCATATTACTCCCAAACTGTTAAATAGTGACTTATCTAATTTTTTTTTGTTGTTGTTGGTTCCGAATTACAATATCACCGGGCGATTTCATTTTACAACTGTCAGTAATGCTTTAAGCAAGCAATCTCATGGCCTGCTCATTAAAGTAATTTATTTTCAAAGCATTGTGTTGTTTTTCCACATGCGTACTTTTACCCCCACATACCGTATATGATATGGCGAATCAAAAAATGATAAATGTCTCCGCCCAATTATGGGTTATATGTTTTTAAATTATTGTAAACAATAAAACATTGAAATTTGTCCAACAACGAATTCATAAATGGTAAATATTTTTCTTTTACTAATATATATGGTTATTGTTTTCGGGGTTAAGTTTTCTGGCCTGATGTCCGAATGGCTAGCGCTTTGGTGCTCGGTGCTACAGGTTTTGGGTTCGAGTCCTGATGGTGCCATGGATGTTTGTCATTTACGGTGGTTCGGAATCCACTTTACACCCAGGGTCCTGTCTAATAGGACTGTAGAGTGTTGAGAGGAGGGCTGACAACCCTACCCCTTAAAAAGAAAAAAATGTCTCGAAAACTGCCAGTAGGCAGACAGCCTTGGTCGACAATGGAGCTTTTGCGCCAATAAAGAAGAAAATGCAAAGTTTTCATTTCCTTTCAATTTCACCTAAATCTATGATTTTTTTTTATTTCTTTCATGGGTCTTTTCATATTTAATATTTATTTACAAAATAATTGAGTAATTATTCAATAATTTAGTAAAAAAAATTAATTAATATAAAATTGATATAAAAGGTCGTCTGGCGAAAAAATTCAAAGTCTGGCTTTTATTTCAAAGTTAAAATAAAATTTTTCAAGAAATAAAAATCACTTAGAATTCTATAGTCTTTTAATTTTTTAAAGAATTTCTTTATGAGTTTGGTTCTTACATTAATTTCTAATTTTATGGGTAACATGTATAATAATCTATCTGATTATTATTATTTTTTTTAAATTTTCTGTAATAGTGTTATTTTAAATGTATTAAGTTACGAGTATTTCTTCTAAAGACTTCTACTGTAAGCAATGAAGTCTAATTTCATAAACCTAAAACATAGAAAAAATAAATTTATAGATAATAGAGAGTTTTTGCATACCGTATTTTGGACGTTCGCTATTTTTTTCTCCCTATTGAGCATGCTCATTGGAAACATTATTACAGATACGCATTTCGCAATTTCATGTGAACATGCGCGCTAAGGGAGAAAAAATAACGGACGTCCAAAATACGGTATGCAAAAACTCTAATGAAAGAAATCCTTTCTTATATACAAATTGCTCGTTTGTAGATACTTGTTTAATATTTATTAATGCTTTTTAACATTCTAAACGCTAAATAAAAAATTAATTACATTAATTTAGCGTTTAATACGTGTTATTAAAAAAGTGCATATTTTAAACTAAATTTCAGGTTGAAATAAAAAATAAACATACTGAGAAGCAAAATTGAAAATTACAGTTACTTGTGCAATTCTTGGTTTCATAATGTGTTCGTCTTTTATAAAAAATTTTTAAATTTTTTTTACACAGTTTTTTGGCAACATTTATTACGCATGAGGCAGCGCGCTCCATCTACTGCGTAGGAATTTGATCATTTCTATATTCTCCATTTAAGGGGTAAGGTAGTCTAAATTTCCGGGTTGAAATTAGATTTAAATTTTTTTATTTTAGTAATTGAATTTATTAATTAAATAAGTTGTATTCAAAGAAATGCTTTGATTCATTTATTGTGTTCTTATATTTTTTATGAATAATTTCTTATTTCAGGGACTTCATACTGCAACACAGCAGTTGACGCCATATCTGCTACTGCTATTTTATCGATAAATTGCGTAGATATACAGTTTTATATGACGTCTTTATTTTGTTTGATCGGTGAGTTTTTTGCTTTTATATGAATAAATTATTGTATATAGAGTTTATAATCATTGTATACAATTCCGTAGGTTTAAAAAATGATTAATATGGCCTTGTAATGAATATTTCGGTAAGACTGCATTTGGCCTAATCGTGACACGTGGGCATTGGTCCATTTCTTTAAAAAAATGTAATTTATTAAATTAATAAACGAATTTAATTTTTCTTAGAGATAGAACAATGTATCTTAAGCCTTAGATTCGGTTTTAAAAATTTCAATATATGGTGAGTAACGTACGCTTCTTAGTATAACATATGTTAGGTTTGGTGTTATCTTGCTTTCGATTTTTCTTTTATCGTGTTGACCGAGGGAAAAGCTATTTAAATATTTTCTTCTCCTTTAGTGCATTAGCTTTAACTATATATCGCATTTCTAAAATTTGCTTTTTTATTTATTGAACAAGTAATTTATTGTCTGTTTTTCATTAACTTGGGAATCATTTGTTATCATGGCACAGTTTCGATTTGAAAGATAATTTTATCGATGTTTTCATTTTAAAACTTAATATTTCTGAGATGCAATTTTGATTAGTTTCTATAGCAATATTTTTCGAAATTGTGATATTTTAATTTTTGCCAATCTTCAAATTGTATAATGATTTCATGTAGCAAAATTGCGTTAGGTCATAATTTTATGGCTGATGTAATATAATTGAAAAGTGAATAAAATATTTTATTTTATTTTTTTCAATTAGATTGCATCATCCAATTAATTTATAGGTTTTTTTAATATATTTTTAAAATTTAATAAGAAAATAAAATTTTTATCACTAATTAGTTAAGATTTCTACTTCGTATTTATTTTGGGATTGCTTTAAATTGGATAACTCTGAACAAAGCTTCATTTCCTGTTCAATAAGGAAGAATTAAATGTGTGATGTATTGTTTTTCTGTAGAAGACATTGGGAATGAGGAACATTGTTTTAGTAAGAATAAGTACTCTAAAAAAATTTTCATTGGTATTTTTTATACAGTTAAAGTTAGGGAAAAAAAAAGCTCTTCGATTATTCATTATTCTGATGTATGTAGTCTTATTTTTGTCTAAAATTAGACATTCTCTTAAATTAAAACATCTGAAGCTTTTAAACAGTTTTAATACTTTAAACATCTGTATATTAGATTCCTAATAGATCGTAAAAAGTGAAAATCTATCAGTATTTGCAATAGGCTTGCGTTCACAAAGAAATTATAGATAATTTGAGATCAATTTCTTTCAGAATTTCTATCAATTTTTAATTATAAACATTAAAATCACTATGAAAAACTTTTTTTTTTTTTTTAAATGTAGGTAGATATGTTTTCATATTAAATATTCTTATTTAAATTAAAAAAATCAAAGCTGTGAAAATTTGGTATCATAAATTTCTAGGTTGCCTTTTAAAAACCAAACTTTATTAAATGTTTACTTTTCAATCTCTGAAATAAATATACTTAAAATATAAATGTAAAATGGAATTAAAATATAATAACATGACACATTTTGTTTTGTAGATATAATTGCCAAAATTTCAGTAGTCGTGACATTCACCTCTGAATAAAATATTTGCTGGATTTTTTTTTTTTTTTTAATTTAATTTTTTTTAGCAATTTCATTTGAAACAGGCATACACATTGACGATTTTGGGCTCGAAGCTGCTAATATCTTTCACAAATTTATCATACTTTTTAAAATACCAATGTCAATAGTTGTAAGATGAAATAGTTTTAAAATTTAAAGAATTGATTCTATATTGGAATTTGAAAACATTATGTTATAAGTGATGAAAAGAGTTTTCATAAACACTGTTTATAATAGCCAATATATTTTTGGTAAGATTTAAATCACTAAAAATAATGATTTTAATCATTTGTTTGTTATTAATTATGTTGGTCACTTTGTTTTCTAGATGAGACTATATTCAAGTTAAAATTGAAAAACAAAAAAACCTGCTTTTATTGATATATCATGTGCAAATAATTCTTAATGGAAACAAAATTTTCTTCATCTAGTAGAAGGTGATAAATTTTTTAACATGCGATAAGTATGCTCAAAGATTTTTATAATTGAAATTATCATTATAGAATAAATTTTTACAGAATTCCTGTTTTCAATGATGCAGGATTCTTGGAATATAGTTCATTTGAAATTTATGAACATTGATTAATTTAAAATTTACTGTAAAATAAGGGGGCGGGGGAATTACGTTAATATAAGTCCATTAAGAATGCAAAAGAAGTATTTTATATATTTTTAGTATATTTATTTCTTTATGAATAGGAAGGGTAAAATGTGATTACTTTTATAATATAAAAAGTCTTATGAATGTGTGTGTAAAGATTTCAGTTGATTTTGATTTTATTTAAATTATGGGAATTGAATTTTATAGAACACTTAGGACGTGGAAATCCAGCTCACTATCAGGAAGAGTCATTTGGTTTATCTAATTCGACGATAATAGACTTTCAAAGGTTTATGCATTGCCGAAAGCAGTGGGACATCAATTGGCAAGCAGTAAGGTAAGGATTTATAATGACGGAGCTTTTATAAAAAGAATTGATTATAATCAAAATTAAATTAAATCTTAGAAAATTTAACGTTTTTGTAGAAAGGCTCATGTAAAATCTAAACTATAAAACTCGATATATCTAAACGATACAATTATAGAATTGTTACTGTTATTTAAAAGTAATGAATTGCAGATTTATTCATAGCTGGTTTAAAATCTACACATTGATTAACGTTTTTTTTAAAAATTGTTTTGTAAAATAAGATGTATTTTGTTGTAATGTTCATAAATATTTAATATTACTTTTTCCAGGGTGCTTTTGTAACCATCAAAAATTACGGCCTTTCAGATCGTGACTTTTCATCTCCTCAGCCTCATCTCCCGGCAATCTGTTCTTGACAGCAGGCAGGGAACCTGGCAGGCCAGTTTCTTGCAACTTACTCTCCACCCACATTTGCAACAGCTCTCTGATCCCTCCACTTATTAATTTCAGCATTCAATCATGAGTAACGTTAATGTCAATCGTAGTCTTTCAGACCAATTTTACCGCTATAAAATGCCAAAGATCTTGGCCAAGGTAAGTATTTAGTTTAGTGTTCATTTTGGTTTACTTTAAATTTTTCAGATAATTTAAATGAAATTACTGTAAAATTAATATTTTAAGATTTTTTATATTTGGAAATATATCCATAGTTTGTTTTGATTATTTGTTTGAATTAAATTATTTAATTTTAGACATTGTTAAAATATTTTAGGTTGAAGGAAAAGGCAATGGCATCAAAACTGTAGTGGTAAATATGGTTGAAGTAGCTAAAGCTTTGAATAGACCCCCTACTTGTGAGTATAGTATTTTTTAACTTGTTTCGTTCATATGTTTTGTTATGAATTGCTATAGTTTTTTTTTTAAAAATGAGATTAAATGCAACATTTTACATGTGTTCTGAATAAATTTTAATTGTTGCTTTGATTAAAAACTTATCTATCAAGAGAATTACTAATTCTAATGTTTTCATATGTTCTGTAAATCTTTTAATTATAAAGTTAAATTTTTGGTTATTTGATATAAACTAATTTATAAGAAAAATAGCCTGGTTATTAAAAGTTTGCTCTAGCTTTTGAATTTTGTAATGAACAAATATTTATTCGATTAGAATATCAATTTTTTTTTTTTTAACTTTGAAATAAAATAAAAATTTATACATAATAATTTTCTAGCGTAAGTAAGAAATTCTTATAGTATCTAATGTAGAATCTTACAAGATGAACTTATTGTTTAAACCTTTAATTAGTGTTTGTTTTTAATGTTACATATTTGTTCTATATGTTTATTGTAATGTTTCTAATTTTAAAAACATTGACAAATTATAAAACTATTACATCTATTGGATACTTGAATATTGCCATGAAAAGTCCTTCCTTATAATCTTAATTTATAGAATTTTTATGAAATGTGTAATAAAATTTATTCTTAGTGTGAAGGTCTTTATCAATAGTATAAAATATTGTGTATCAAAATTATTTTGTTGCTTTAATATATTTTGTCTTCTAAACAGATCCCACAAAAATATTTTGGATGTGAACTTGGAGCACAAACTCAATTTGATTTAAAAAATGAACGTTATATTGTTAATGGCTCTCATGAAGCTGCTAAGCTTCAGGATCTTTTGGATGGTTTTATTAAGCGCTATGTTTTGTGTCCTTCATGTGATAATCCCGAAACTGTTCTTGTAAGTATGTTTTATGGTAGTCGATCATAAAATTTTCTTGTAATTGCAGTATGCTATTTAAACTCCTGCAGTTTTAATGAGAAAGCCCTTTTCTTAAATTTGGAAAGATACCTGTTACTTCTTATATTATTAATATGCTTTTAAAATGTAAGATTTTAAAGTTATTTCTGTAATTTGTACGTATCAAACTAGTTTTATATATAATTATGTCATAGTAATAATTTATAATCTTTTATTTTTCCTAGTTTCCTTTTGAAATATTAATAAACCATTCTTTTTCAGTCTGTTCTCCCTAAGAAAGGTGTTATAAATACAAAGTGCATTGCATGCGGCTATAGTGGTCAACTTGATTCAACCCATAAATTAACTACATTCATTCTGAAAAATCCACCTACACCAGTGAGTATTAAGAAAATAAATTATTTTAAGAATACTATACAATATGATTTTTTTTTTTTTAGGAAATGATTACTACAAAGTTCACAAATTTTTTTAAAATTTAATTTATGTAATAACTGTTGTGTATATTAAATGTTGTAAATTTAATAAATACATACAAAAGTGTAAGTGATTAATTTTTCTCGATTAAATACTATTCACTTTTTTTTTTTGCATCTTTTTAAATATAAGTTTATAATTTTAGTTGATCCCATTTAACTGTTACAACTTTGTTAATCTTTTAGTTTTATATATCAAGATTTACATGTTGAATTTTATGTCATCATAAATTTTTAACGTGGTTGTTTCCTTCTCTTTTTTTTACTTAAAGGATTCTGCCAAAACTTCTAGTTCTACTGTAAAGAAAGGTAAAAGGAAAGGTAAAGATGATAAAACACCAAAGAAGCAGCAGAATGGTGATGACAATGGATCACATAGCCCACAACACGAATCAGATTTAGAAAATGGATCGGCTGAAAAGGTAAGGATTATAAACTTGTTACGGTTATACATTATGTATGAAAATTTTAAGTTGATAGTGTATTGAGTTGCTATGGGAAATTTAGGAATGACCAGTCACTCGTGTGTGTTGACAGAAACTATTTTTATAATGCAAAATTTTGAAGGATATATACAATGAAAAGTATAAGTAGAACAAAGCTTGCTCTTAAATTTTGTAAGCAGAATCATTAAAAATATTGCAAAAGATCTACAGTGAGTTATGCCAAACATACAAGCAAATGAATAGCATAAAGCATTCAAAGAAGGTCAAGAAATGGTTGATTCGCTTAAGTGATTCGTATATTAATTTGTGCGTTTGTACTTTCCAGAATATTGGTAATAATAGTATTCAATTTATGCTTGTGATCCAATCAGGAATTTCAGCATTAAAAAAAAGTATCTTGATTCGTGCTTTATATGTCCTGTAATGAAATTGTTGTATCCCTATGCATGAAAGAGTAATGGTTTTTAAAAGAGAAGCTTCATTAAAACTAAACCAGATTTATCAACAACTTAATGTTGATTATTTTTTTTTAGCAGTGTTAATAATTCACATTAGAAAACAAATATATTTTTATCATGCTTTTAGAATTCTAGCACATCACTATATTGAATTGTCCAATTAAACTTATGTATACCAGAGGTATTAGTATCAATGATTTACTTAAACATATTCAAAATAATGCTGTTCTGCATTTGTCAATAAGTGCCGTTATAGGTTCATCAGAATTTTAATATTAGCATCGTTCGTAGGACCACTTGAATAAACGAAATATATTAGATTGTTGTATTTATCCGTATGTCGTTCTATTTTTCAAAAGAAGTTAATTCTCTTGAGCTGCATGTAATGCATTTTCTTTTTGAGATTTATATTCATCTTCATTATTTTGTACCAGCAAGCTTAAAAATTTCTATTGCCACATGCTTCGCTTGCCGAACCTGTTCAGTTGAGCTTTATCGCCATATTTCAGGATGATGATGACTGGTGTGATGACACTGATGCTGAAGCTGTAGCTAGAAGAATGGAAACTTTAACATCTGGAGCCAAAGGTTTAATGCTCAACGATGACTTGGAAAAATCCCCTCAAGAAAGACTTGATTTATTCTACGAATTTGTTAAGGTAATTCATTCTTGTTTGCTTAAAAAATTCACCATTAATGTTTATCATGTTTTAATGCACTTACTCTAAGGATGCAATATTTTTTAATATTGTTATATAATGAAATTGAACATCTTAGTTTCATCTTAAAATATAATTATCTTGTAGCTTTGATAGATTGAGCAAGCATAGTAACTTTTTTATATATAAAAATTGGAAGAGTAAAGAATACAAGATTTTATTCACTTTTTACACTTAAAATTTGTCCTGATCTTGCTTCAATTTTTAACTGAAAAGAAATATAATTAAATCAATTTATCAATATTTCTGTAGAGACACAAAGAAACTGGAACCATAGAAAACCTGCAAAAAGAATTGGTTGGTGAGGCTGAGAGACTTGATATCAAAGATAAGGCTGTGCTGGTCTTATGTGAGTTATTGCTTGGGGAGCACATTCTTCAAGAAGTTAGAACTCACCGACTTCTGTTTTTGAGAGTAGGTTTGCTTTACTTAATCGTTGTTTTGTGGCATAGTGTTATGTTAAGATTATTTTATGATTTTTTTTTTTTTCAGTTCACTCATGAAAATCATAAAGCCCAAAAGTATCTTTTGGGTGGCTTGGAGCAAGTTATTAAATTGCACAAAGATGCTTTGATCAACAAAGTTCCGCACATATGGAAAGCATTTTATGATGCTGATATTTTAGAGGAAGAGGTGTTGATTGATTGGTCACAAAAGGTATTTTGCTTTCATAAGAATTATTATCTATATATTTCATATTTAGTTTTAATGATAATTTAAGTTCTTTTTAACTTTATTATTGATTCTGTTATAGGTATCCAAAAAGTATGTCAGTAAAGAAGTGGCTCAAGAAATACATGACAAAGCCACACCTTTCATCAAATGGCTCCAGGAAGCTGAGGAAGAAGAATCAAGTGATGATGAAGATGACGAGGAAGAAGTTGAAGTAAGTTTATGTGTAGGCTACTTAGTCTAATGTTTAGTATTTTGAAATGATCTGCTCCTAGAAGTTATCTTTTTATATCGTAATTTTTAATTTTCTAATTCCTCATTTATGTAAAAATGATTAGAATTTCGGCTGCATTTAAAATGTTAATTTTCAAAATGAAACGGCAATTTTATGCAAGTAGAAAATTTTTCTAACAGGATAATAACATAACATAAACAAGAGTATAACTTGCAGGAATTTAGTAGAGCGTTATCTTTATATGCCTACCAACAGCTTTAAGAATTGATCTTCAAATGTTAATGTTTTTGACATCGCAGAGAAGTGCATTTTGTAAAATTGAAAGACAGTTAATGAGATTTCTTACTTAAAAATAGCTAAAGATTTCGTCACTCATGAATGCATACATATCTTATTGTGCAAAATTTTACTTTTTTTCCCTGTAACATGTAATTTTCAGCTTTGGGTCAATATAGCATATGTATCTTTAATTACACATAATTGAAAATAGAAAAGAAATGGTTTTGATGTGAGGCAATTAATAAAGAATTTATATCTGTGCGGATTTTCTATGTTAATTATGTGTGCTTCCAAGTTAAAAAAAAAAATGTTTTGTTTTTTTTTCTCCTTTTGTAGGTTGTTTATTCTGACCGACACATCAGTACATCCATCAGTGTTGAAAAGGAAACGCCAAAGCCTGTTAAACCTGCAGCCCCTGTTGAAAATGATGATGATGATTTGGACATAGATGCCATATAATCTCTGCTAATTTAATGTCTAGCACATACTTTAAATTTGTGATATTCTTTCTCTTGTTTATTGTATCATATATGGTGTAACTTCTGCAAACAAAATATATCTATGCTTTTTCCTCTTAAGTGTTTTTTAACTGTTTGTCTGGTAGTTTTTTGGACTTTTGTTTGATTTTTTTAGCCGTAAAAGTTATGTTTCTGGGGGGCGGGATTGTACATGGTAACATGTTTTATCCCTGTTTTAGAAGAAAGTATTTAGTCATTTTTCATTGTATTTTGTAATGGTGTATATAAAGGAGCTTAAATATAAAAGAAATTGCAGTGGTTAATATTGTGTATTTCATTGGCTGCATTATGTCTAGTACTCAATAGAATGTGTTTAAGACTTTCATTGGTACTTGTTATAGGATCCTTTCAATACATAGATTCAGAAATATTTTATCCATGCTTTTGTTTATCACTTACATTTGTTAGTTAAAATTTTTATAAAAATTGAGAGTGTGAAACTATTAATAAAATAATAATTTATAAGTTATTAAATTTGCATATTGCAGTTATATGATTGGACATTTTGCAAATTAAAATAAATGGCTTGTAGTTTATTCAAATGCATTACATGAGAGAAAAAATTTAGAAGGAAAATAGTCATCTGAAAAAAAAAATTGTATTTTTGAAACTGAATATGGTAACATCTGAAAAACAAGAATTTTGAAATTATTTTAATGAGAAGATAAACTGAATATTTTAGAGATGTTTAAATTTTAATGCCTATTTTTTTTAGTTCAAGGTCTGAATACAAGGCTAACTTTAAAAATGATCATTCATATTTGGAACACAGTCATGACATGGGTAATTTTCTTTGTCTAAAACTGTGTAGGAAAATTGTCAAATGAAAAATACTGCATATGTTTTTATTGAACAAAGACCCTGTAAAAAAAACAGTTTGGGGTTTATTTTTGTTTCCATGTGAACAAATTTGGCACGTGTGAATATTTGCAGCCATTCTTGGTGTAAGCTTCTTTCTGTTCAGCTCTGAATATGTTTAGTTCCTTATTTTTCTGTTTCTAATCATGTATATGTCCCTTTGATATAGAATTCTATGTATGTAATGTAATAAAATCTGTTGCGCATTTTAATAATGGTTTCTTATTTTCTCGCTTCCACATGAAAATGAAATCTGTTTATATGTAATCTCTTACCATTTGAAACATAAGTAATTTTTTAAAATCCAATCAATCAGTGCACTAATAGTCACAGTAAATTTTGGAGTTGAAAATTACATATTAAATGAAAAAGCATTTGGATAGTTAAGTTTTCATTGTTGATGATGTATTATCAACAATTGCTAATTTGTTATGCATACCGAAGTAATGTAAATATTAATTTTAGAGTGCACTTTCTATACATTAGATATTTCTATTCATTGCAGATTGTTTAAAAAAAAAAACTCTTCTAACTTCACAGCAGATCGAGGAAGCTAAATTGACTTACAAATTTAACGAGGGCAGTTGGAATTTATACTATGTGTAGGCCATGACTAGGATGTTAACTGGCAAAAACTAATAGGACCTATTTTTCTATAGTATTGAGTTTGATTTTATGTTATTAAAGCTCTTTACTTGCCAATTTTGAGTTAAGAGAAAAGGGCACAATGTGGGAAATTTGGATAGGTTAGAACAGGGGTATCAAAACTTTCCAGCCTTAGGGCCATACTGTTTACTCCAGTAAGTACCAAGGGCCAAAACAGTTTTAATTTTTCTGTCATTCTCTACAATTTCTAGACTAATCGCAGAGTACGCGCCTGAACGAGCATATGCTTACTAAATTCGCTGGTTCAATTAATACAATCTCTTTTAATAATTGGTACAAGTAAAATTGATCCACAACTACAAACTATTTTCAGTGAAAAATCTCATTAGAATTTTTTTACAAGTACCCCGCAGTTTCATTCGCGTTAATTTAGCTTTTCCGTTTCTGAGGGATTTTCAGGATATATGCATTCCAAACATCGATATATATATATATATGGTACTCTTCACCCCAACATAACTACCGCAGGATGTTCACTAGTTTATAATGTTAGTGGGATTCATTTCAATTATTTGTTAGCTATACTTAAGTTAAATTTTCTGTTTATTATGCTTGTCATTGAGCTTTACCTAGCAAGTCAATAAAACAGTTATTATCATTCTGTGTTTTTTTTTTTTTATCCAACTTATTACAGCAACAATAAGCAATTCGCTGTCGCGGGCCGGATTGATGTTTTTTGGCAGGCCGTAGTTTGGAGACCCCTGTGCTAGAATGTCCACCAATACAAATACTGGAATGGCTAGCCAATTCCAAGAAAAGTTTACAAACACAGCTTATATACTAGTACATTTTTCCTAAATAGCAACAATGTTAAATGTACATTATCAATTAGAAGGTAGGTGTAATCCTGCCTGTGAGAAACAAAAATTTCTGAATTTTTAAAATTAACTTTAAATATTTTTAGTTAAATGAGTAATTTTATTTTATAAATAAAATATTTTTGGTTTTAATTTTTTAATTAGCATGAAAATAGAAAAAAAAAATGCTTTTGTATCTTGCACAATTAAAAGATGATTGTTTATATCAATATTGTTTTATGATGTAGGATGTCATATATTAACATTAAAAACTGTTTATCATTTTTGCATATTCACTGCATTTCTCGAATTTGGATCCTTTTCCATCACTTGCAAATTCCTGTGCTCTGAAGAAATTTCGTATTGAGGAATAATCTGTTGAAGATGCCTAATACGAAAACTTTTTTTTGTATATCTGAAAGATATACAATTTGTGTCCAAGAAGCAAAATTCATCTTGATTAACAGAATGAATTTAAAAATTTCTCCATTTATTTGTTAATATAAATACCAAATTTTCGCCCTGATTTGTCTGCTTTCAACGTGTTAATATTAACTTGATCTTGACTAAAATGCTACTAAATTACCACGATCTCCATTCCTGCCTAATATTACAGATATGTTAATATATTCAACTATCACTCATGGTCGAAAACAATTTTGCATTATATAATTATTTGCTCTTGAAAGAAATTTAAATAAATATGTATAAAAAAAGTTCGTAAAAGAAATTAAATAAACCAAATAGCGTGTGACACTAAATAATATACCAAAAAATTTGACCAATAAGAATAATTAAAAATCGTCCAGGGCGTGAAAAACCCAGCTCCTTAAAACAATTGTATCTTCTAATTGCTACACTGGATACAATTTTCCAAAGAATGCAAGCACATTAGGCTCTCTTTAATTCGGCACTTTCAGCGCCAGATTATAGAGAGTCAACGTAGTTTAACGTGATTATCAAAACTAAATCCCTTTAGAACAAAAATTAAGTCATTAAGTCGTACATTCTGAACCTAAGTAGCCAATCTAAATATCTGACATTAATTTCATTGCATATTCTTATGTTTATAAAAAACGTAGCACAAAAGAAAAATTAATGCAGTACAATGATAGTTAAAACAAAATAGGGCAAGCTATTCTATGGTAAGAAAAATACATGTGAACGTCATTGTTTAAAAAAGCATCTGATATCATGTTGCTTCTGTAATTCGGATCTCTTCAAACAATCATTACAAATTAAATGTTTGAATTCTGCAGAGTTGTATTTTTTGTTTGATTCGGCAAATTTTATATTAATATTGAATACATCAGAATCTTGTTCTCAAGATACTTTAGCTTCATCTTTCATGACTCCTACTTCTCCATTCTGCACATGGATTTCTTGTAGATTCACAAAACTTATCTATCTTAAACGTACTGTCTTTAAAACTTTCACACCAATTCATATACAACGAAAGCCATACTCTATAGATACTATTTAATGCCATCACTTATATGTTCATAGGTGATGATCCGAAAATGGTGGAGCCCAACCAATTTCAATGTAAGCAATATGCAGATTGCAGAAACAAATTACAGAACAGTTTTGATAGGAACGTATTATCCTTCTGAAGTACTTTTCATTTAACTGATAAATCGTTGCAAAAACTCAAACATTGAGATTTCTGTAACATGTTCAATAAAGTAAGAAATTTCTTTACCATATAATTTTTTTTATTATTATTTCCAAGCTCCATTCGTAGTCTAATAATGGAACATAAAATCCATTTTTCCATGCTAACTTTCAATGAGAGTTTGTTATTAATCTATTTATTGAAGCAGATGACCAAGAACGTAATATTTTCCTAATTTTTTGTTTTAATTTTAGACATGATTTTTAAATCAATAGCATTTGCTATGACAACCAGAAACAAGGTTTTAAGGTACTCTTTAGTTTATGGCTTTAGACGACTTTAGTCTCCCTTAAGTAGCTCAAAATTTCTTTAGTAGCAAGACAAGAAGAAATATGGTATCGTGCATATATATATATATATATATATATATATATATATATATATATATACATATATATATTCGTAATTTACGAGTTTGTGTTTCATATGTATACAGGTTGGTTTTTATTAAAATAACCCTATTCAGGCCCTTCTAGAACCCATTCTGCCTATCAGATTTTGATGAAACTTGGTTATGCGCTATATAGATCAAGATCTCTGCAATAATAATAATAATAATAATTAAATTTTGACCCCCAGATACACTTCCCAAAATTCCTTATGTAAATTAGTCAAACTTAAAAAGAGACTTTCACTAAGAGCCCAAAAATCTTTCTGCGTGCCTTTGTCATCGTTAATCATGCTTTTACAAAAGGAAGATCAAACTTTACTGGTACAACTGTTTTATTAGCTGCACTGCTTGAATATCGTCGTTTAAAGAGATTGCGGAAAGGGCCCCTGTCGAAAAAAGATTTGAATGAAATTTTAAAAGTCTGGAAACTTGGGTGAGCTTCCAGGAAGAGGGCAGAAACCTGTTGCAAATGAAACTATTGAAGAAGTCGCTACTGCCATGGTTGAAAGAGCCTATGGCGGTAATGTAAAGGTTGCGTAGTGTTATTACTATTCATACGGCAAAATAAAAGACGATAATCAAATATCACATTTACAACATCTTTTATTTAATTTCTAACGCCAACTACGTTCTGTTTTATTCTAGCGGGAAAATTCCCTTTTTAACAGTGAAATTAGAAGTTGTTCAATTTGTATTCCATTTTCCATCTATAGGTGTCGCTACATCACTCCCCTACCAGTAACAAAGTTACGTTACTTTGAAAATGGTAGAAGTATTAATATATCTATACAAATAATAGCGAAGAAATACATATTGATACAAATTTAAATTGCACCAAATAATTACAAATACAATTACATATAAACATTTACATACAATAAATCAAGTTAATTTTTAAAATGAACATGGACGAATTATAAGTTTGAAGAAAAGTCAATAATGTCATAAACGTACAGGAAGTTTTACTTGTCTTCCACAACGTGTTGTTGTGTTTGGTTGTGCAACTTGCTGACTTGGTATAAATGTTTGCTCACTCGGCACAGATGTATGATCATTTGATGACGTTGATTCAGAAGTTCGTTAGGTTGTAACACATACGCCGGTTTTAATCTATCCACGGAAATATTAACTTGTTTATTTTTAATTGATAGAAGAAAGTTTTTCGGGGATCTTTGCAATACCAAATAGGGTCCTTCATATGGGGGTTCTAAAGGTTTTTTAACTCTGTCAATTCGCAGAAACACATGTGAGCATGTGTACAAATCTTTGGAATGATCTTTTTTGTTTACATTTGTTTTTGGATTGGTATGGTTTTTTAAGTCGGCCATCTGTTTTCGGAGATTGCTCACGAAATTATCATTAGATATTGGCAATCTGGATTCTTCAAAGAATTCGCCTGGTAATTTAATAGTTTTGCCATAAACCATTTCAGCTATTGTATACTTACAGTCCTCATGTAGAGCAGCTCGCAAACCCATAAGAACAGTTGGTAGTGTGTCCGTCCAACGAACGTTGTTATGACATCTAATGGCTGTTTTCAAGGTACGGTGAAGACGTTCAACTTTTCCATTACTCTGAGGATGGTAAGAAGACGTATGGTTTACTTTAACACCGCATACTGCAGCTAAACTTCGAAATAGTTCTGAAATAAATTGAGTGCCTCTGTCAGAAATAACACAAGTAGGTACACCAAATCGGGTAATCCAATGCTCATAAAAAGCTTTTGCTATACTTTCTGCAGTGATATTTGATAACGGTACCACTTCCATCCAAAAGGTAAACCGATCAATACACGTCAAGCAATATGTGTATCCATTAGAAGGTGAATAAGGTCCAATTAAATCTATATGAACGACACTAAATCTCTCATCTGGTGCTTGAAATTGCGAATATTCTGATTTTGTATGTTTAGTTATTTTATTTTTCTTACAGTTGATGCAAGTTTGAGTCCACTGTTTAACATCTTTTTTTCATATTTGGCCAAATGAATTTTTTCGTTATTTCTTTTACAGTAGTTCGAATTCAGAATGAGCTAAACTGTGAATTGTATTAAATATTATCATTCGAAATTTTTTTTGGTATGAATGGTCTGATACTGGAAGTAGAGGTATCACAATACAAGAGCTTTCCTGATGGCAATTGGTGCTCTTTTAAAATGTAATGATTTGGAATGTAATTTCAATTTTTGCAGTACATCATCATTAATTTTTGCATCTGCTATCAAGTCATAATCGACAATAGGTGAATCGATGTCCTCAATTCTAGACAGTCTGTCTGCTACCACATTGTGTCGACCACTGATATGGTATAGGTTAGTAGAGAATTGTGAGATATATTGTAGGTGTCTTAGTTGTCTGGGGGAGGCTTTACCATTGTTTTGCTTAAAAGCAAATATTAACGGCTTATGATCAGTATAAATATCGAAATCTCGACCTTCAAGTAAATGCTTAAAATTTTAATGAATAAATATATACCCAAAAGTTCACGGTCGTAAACGCTGCAATTTTTCTGAGCAACATTAAGTTTTTTAGAGAAAAAATGCAATTGGCTTCCATCCATTTGGTTCTTTTTGTTGAATAACTGATCCAACAGCCCAATCAGAAACATCTGTGAGAAGTGCCAGAGGGTAATCTGAGTTGGGATATGCTATTTGAGCAACATCTTGTTTGCATTTTTCAAAACTTTGTTTGGATTCATCGGTCCATAGTATTTTGCGTCGATCTTTTTGTAGATCCTTTCAAAAGTTAATGTAGAGGGGCTTGAGTTTTTGCGGCATTATTTATGTAATTACGATAAAAATTTATCATTCTTAAGAAGGAACGTAATTCGTGCATAGTTTCTGGCAATGGATAATCTATGATAGCTTTGATTTTTGAGGTTGAGGTTGTGTACCTTCCGAATATATTTGATAGCCTAAAAATCTATTACAGGTACTCCCAAACTGATTTGCTAACATTAATCCGTAGACCATATTTATCTAAACGCTGGAAAACTATTTTAAGATGTGAACGATGTTCTTCCGCGCAAGAAGAGGCGATCGACACATCATCTAAGTATGGAAATACAAAAGTCTAAACCATAAAGAACTTCATTTATAAACCTTTGAAATGTTGCAGGGGCATTTTTGAGACCAAAACGCATCACATTGAATTGATAAAGTCCAAAAGGTGTGATGATGGCAGTTTTTGCCTTATCTTCATCTGCTACAGGAATGTGATAATATGCTTTAGTAATGTCAATTTTAGAAAATATAGTTTTAGTAGTTAAAATATGTTGAAAATCCTGGATACGAGGTATGTTGTATCGATCAGGTATAGTTAAACCATTCAATCTTCTATAATCACCACACGGACGAAAAGAACCATCTTTCTTTGTTACTGTATGTAATGGACTTGCCCATTCTGAGCTAGATGGACTAATAATGTTATTGTCTAGCATATATTTAAATTCTCTGTTAGCAATTTCCAACCGTTTTGGATCTAATTGCTTTGCTTTACAATTTATAGGTTGTCCTTTAGTTATAATATGATGTTTTACATTATGTATAACATTTGAATTAAGAAAATTTGGTTTTGTTATATTAGGATACATAGAAAATAACTCAGAATATTTACATAAGCTGCTCGTCGTATTTACACTTTCGTAATAGAGATGGGTGCAATGTCACCATAAACTGCAAGGATAGTTACATCATCAATTAATCTTTTATGCTTTATATCAATTAATATATTGAACTTATTTAAAAAATCTGCAACTAGTATAGGTTTACTAATTTTAGCCACAATAAACGGGAATTGAAATTCTCGGCACAAACTCAGATCAAGATTTAAAATTTCTGTACCAAAAGTAGCGATTGCAGCATATAAGTTATAGTCACTAATAAATTTATGTTTAGAAGTATAAGGAATAAGACTTACGTTCGCTCCACTGTCAACCAAAAAGCGTAAACCCGTTTTTTTGTCGTTGACAAATAGACGGTATTGACGGCAATATTTTGTATTTTCAGCAGCAGAGTCTGCCGCTAATTCTGTTGTTGATTCTGGTTTTCCGAAGGATTATTTTTCCATGCACAAGGAGCTTTGCATTTATCAGGAAAACATTTATCTCGAAAACGAAAATGGTAATAACAGTATTTGCCAGAAAGATTGTAAGAGCGATTGTGAGACTTACTTCGATGAGAAGAAGAGTATCGATCTCTATTTCTTGGTTGGGAACGAGAGTTCCTTGTGACACACAGTTTTGCAAGTTTATTATCCAAAGGTGCAATTTGTTGTTGTAACTCAGTTATGGCATCTGATCCTGATGAAACATTGCTTACGCAGTAAAGTTCTTGTTTTGGTTGTATTTCAAGAATACGATCCGCCATTAATGAGAGTTTCTCAATTCCTTCATCACTAACTAGTAAAATATTCCGCACGGAATCAGGCATTTGTAGAAATAATGTTGTTAGCACTTTGCCAGTAATTCCATCAGTAGCCAGGTTTCTCATTTTTTTTGCAAAAGTTGACTGGCTTTAAGATCCCCCAAATCAAGGCCTGTAAGTAGTCTCTGAAGACGCTCATTTTCGCTTTCTTTAAAAGTATTCAGCAAACGTTCTTTAGCAGCGGTGTATTTTGTTCTATTATCATCACTTATAATGTCCCACAAACTTTCAACAAATTTCGGTTCTAATTGCGAAACTAAGTAGTTGAATTTTGTCTCCTCGGCTGTTATTCCACAAATTGAAAACTGTGCTTCAACTTGAAAGAACCATATTTCTGGTTTTTCTGCCCAAAAAGGAGGTATTTTGACACTTACCCGCTCTACTTCATCTTTTTTCGCCGATCCATTTGTTTCAGTCATTTTGTAAATAAATCACAGTTTGCAAACAATTCACGGGTCACCAAGTATGTGGTGGCTGGGGCCTAAATGGCCGAGTGGCTAGCGCTCTGGCGCTCGGTATCACAGGTTTCGGGTTCGAATCCCGGCGGTGCCATGGATGTTTGTAGTGGTTCGGAATCCACTTTAAACCGTAGGTCCCGGTCTAACACGGTCGAAGAGCGTTGTGGAGGAAGTGACATATTAAAACTAAGGAAAAACTAACTGTTCATATATAGTGATTAGGGGATTATAGTCCTTGTTGCTTCACATCCCCATATACCACTTCATTCATCATCATATGTGGTGGCTTTGTAAAGGTTGCGTAGTGTTATTACTATCCATACGGCAAAATAAAAGACGATAATCAAATTTCACATTTACAACATCTTTTATTTAATTTTTAACGCCAACTACGTTCTGTTTTCATTCTGGCGGGAAAATTCCCTTTTTAACAGTGAAAGTAGAAGTTGTTTAATTTGTATTCCATTTTCCATCTATAGGTGTCGCTACAAGCCTCCAGTTCTAGCTATTCTTTAACAAGAGCTCGATCGGTGTCACGTGAGTTGACGATTCCGTAATCGACAGTACGAAAAATTCTGCGATCTATTTTAAAATGATATACATATAAGATACACGTGTAGCAAATGCTGCAACCTTAAGACCACCAAAAACGCTATGAATTTGCTTGCTGGTTTTTGGCGAGAAGGAAGTTGATGTTACAGTACCTTGGCAAATTCTATGGTCAGATAAGGCATACTTTTATTTAGCTGGAGCTGTGAATAATTACAATTATCGCATATGGGGTGCTTCCCCTCCTAATGTCCTGCCCCAACAACCACCACATTCTGATTACTTAATTGCATGGTGTGGATTTACTGCTGATTTTATCCTCGGACCGTTTTCTTTGAAACTCCCACTCCTTAAGGTCTTAAAATGTGCTCCGTCATGAGTGCATTGTACAGTAAACTTCTTACCCAGCAGGCCATTCCTGCTTTACAGGAACGGCAATGTTTGCAGACCACTGTCTTCATGCAAGAGGGAGCAACTCGCCACATTGGGCGGCAAGTCAAAGAACTATTTCCTGCTAACTTTGAAGAGAATCGTGTGATATCCAGAGCTTTTCCGGATGCCTGGCCTCCTTGTTCATCCGACTTAAATTCCTGTGATTTCTGGTTGCTAAAATGCATTGCTAAAAGATAGTGTTTATAGAGGAGAAATTGTAACTTTACCTCAGTTGAATTCCAGCATTAGACGCCATGTTGCTGAAATCTCTCGAGGATTTCTTCGTTCTACCATTGAACATCTTATAATGCACTTTCAACACATAATTGATGTCAATGGAGCACACGTTGAGATCATTCTGTACTCGAATAAATTTTAATGATTTTGACAGATTTTTTTGTCCTTCTTTAGGCGCCACAATTCCCCCTGATGGTTAAAATACGAACTATTTTTCTTTTTTTGGTGAAGAAATCTTTCTCCCATTGTCCATATAAAGTATATATCAAGTTTCATCAAAATCCATTAAGCAGAACGGGTCCTGAGGAGTCTGAATAGAGTCACTTTGGTTTTGACCACCCTGTATTTTATTTGCTCTATTCGATCACAATTGGATAATATGAGATAAAGCAGCGGATCTGCGAGCATAAATTTTAAAGACAACGCAAGATAAGTCAAGTCATAATTCTTAGTGAATTTTATTTCGTAAACAATTACAAGTTGATTATTTGAGTTAGCGGTTTTGTATAAGATAGTTTTGAAAAATAATTATATACTTAAAAGAAAATTAAAGTTACTAAAATGCCTTATATAGTTATATCTACACAAATAAGAGTGGAAAATGGTCCTACAGTCGTTGGAGATGAACAGTCAGACCCGGAACTGATGGAATATTTAGGTGCTCAATTGACAGCTCAATTAGGAAACGACTTTAAAGAATATAGATCTTTGGATCCACCTAGAGTTCTTCTTGATAAGTTAGAATTAAAGGGATATAAAGTAATAGCCATGGCTGGAATCGGTCAGACCTGCATTTGGACACTGAATAAACCGCCTGAGTTTGAATGAATTGCTATAATTCTACGGTAAAAACCTATCACTCGTATTTAGTCAAGAAAAAATTATTTAGATATGCATTTAGTTTTACATATTAAGATGTAGAACAAAACTGAATCCTTAGAATTAGCATTGCATTTCAATTATAAACAAAATTATATATATCTAAACTGTGATTTAATATTTAAGATATGTTAAATATGTATAATTATGTTGCTACTTTTCATCTTTAAATATTTAGTTAACACGAATGTTACATTGTTTGATTTTTAAAAAAGTGTTTAAAATGGATTAAGGACAAGAAATTTAGTTATAAAATTATTCAAGATATTTAATGTATTCAGATTATTTAATTTTTAATATTACTTATTCAATTGATGAAATTATAATGTCAAATTAATTCAGATACTTTAATTTGTATAATAAGCTTAAGCAATGAAGAAATGTGTTTTTTTAAACTTTGTTTTATATGTAATTTGATTAGTGCTATAAGATTGTTATGTCCACTATACTTTGCTTTCAATTGCTTTTTTTTTTTTTCTTCTTTTTTTTTTTAAAATAAAATATTGCTTAAAAATATTTTATTATTGAATAAAATGAATAAAATTTTGAAATTTACCAAGAGAAATACATGATAAAACTAATGTTAAACGTGCCAAATAACTATAGCTTCAACAATATTTCATGTAGTTCTAAAATTAAAAAAAAATAAATAAATAAATAAATAAAAGTAACCTGACATAATTCACAAAATAAATTTGACTCAAAAGTTGAGTGAGTATCTGGCATTTAATTGGGATCTAATTTGTATTAAATTTTTTAATTAACATTTACTTTTGAATAGAAAAAATTGTAATATTAACAATAAATTTTAATAATCTGTTTTCCATTACTGTCATTGTTTAAAAAGGTGGTGTAAATTCAGATTTAAAAAAAATTCCTTTATAAAAATAATGCTTTCCAATTATTTTTCCACCTAGTTACAAACAATCATTCATAATAGCATAACTTTTATGAATTTTAAATATAAAGTAATTCTTTTTAGGAATTGTGTTATTTGAAGGTTACATATCAGTGATATATTCATAGTTTTAATCAATGTTAAAGACATTGAATTATGAAGTTTTTAATGATTGCAGATCATATGCCTTACAACAGAATCCAAGAAAGAGATATAGTATTTATAATATTTTCTTAAAATGAGATTTAATGGAGATTATATATATATGTGTGTGCATTTTTCTTTATTTGATGGTTATCAGTAAATATTTTAGCTCTTAATAAAAATGTATTTTTAAAATAATATTACAAATTTAGTTACTTTTTATCTGGATATTTTAGAAATTTTTCTATATAATGTATGAAGTTTGAAATTTTAAAGTTCCTTCTATTTCAGATATTTTTTTGTAATTAAATTAAGTTCTATATATTTATAGATGTCTATTTTCTGCAAATTTTAAATAATAAGAATTATTATGTGTTACTGATGTTAAAGAGTTAAAATTTTAGATGTTTAATAAAATGTTATGTAGATTTTGATGATCATAATATTATTTATTTCTTGTATAATTCTATCAAGATTTTTGTGATAACACTCATTGTTTTATGTGTAGTTTTTATTCTTGTTAAATATATATTTTTTTTGAAAAATATAGAAACATGATGTATAGAAACATTATATATATATTTAATGTTTGACATTCTATGTATAATACTTATATCTGTATAATACTCCACAGTTACTTAATTGATATTAACCAAAACTAAAAGGAACTTTATTCATAATACAATATTCAATGCCTACAATTGAATAAAATAAGATATTTTTCTATTGTATTGATTACATAATTTCATTATATTTTTTTATTTTGGATAAATAAAAAATATATATATTTCTTTGAAAATGTTTCCAGCATTCATAAATTCACATATCCACAAAAAGTAGATCAGAATAATGACTTTTTATAAATATTTTTTTTAAATTATTGTATTTGGTTTGTTTTTAATTAAAAGCAAAGGGGATAAATTAAATATTTTCTTATTCTAATACACTTTATTTATATTTACAGTTGGTGTATTTATTGCATTTTACTAGTCACAATATTATCTATTTTGTTTGTTCCTAGAAATGATTTTTGACCAAAATTAACTGATAAAATATTTAAAAAATTACTTGAATAAAATTTCATTCTTATTAATAATTTGATATGAAATAATTTTAAATTTTTTAACAATAAGCATTTTTAAGAAAATTTGCAAAATATAAATAATAATAGTTGAAAACTAAGATCATTGAATGAGAAAATTTCTGGACGATTTTATTTATCTTTGTATGTGGTTAACTCATTATATACTGTTATAAATAAGTTTTAAAACATTAATTGTCAAAAAAATTATGATTATTATTTATGTTATTATTATTATGATTATTATTTATGTTATTATTATTATGATTATTATTTACAGAGAAAGGTATTATTAGAGAAGGTATTATAGATTAAAATTAATTTACAACTTACAAATTTGTCAATGAAATTGCCTAATTTTGTAACTTTTATATTTATTAATATCAAAATCAGTCATAGATCTCTCACTTCATAATTTGGATAAGAAATATTATACCCTATACCTATAAAATGACATCATTATAAATAATATTCTTTTTATTTAATCTTGATTAATGAAATATGTATATATATATTTAGAGATAGTTGAGTAGGTAGATAGATGGATATTATTTTATGGCGTAAGGTCTTTCCATTTGTTGCCTTTGAACCAAATCAATGTTAAAGCTTTAAAGAGTTTAATATTAAAAGTGATTAATCCATAAAACAAAATTGTTATCCTTGCAAAGTTTAGATTATAGAAACAAAATAATTTACAAGTTAATTTAATCTTTTTATCAATCTTCAGGTTTAAAAATTCTAAGTTGTAATTAATTTTAAAATTCATATAATTTGTATTGTATTTCATAACATCTTCATTAGAGAAACTGCACATGAATCTGGATGATAATTCTGCCTTGGATGGAGTTTAAAGAGGTATAAATGATCTGTTTATGTTAAATATGATATCTTTGAAATTCCATTTATTTTCATATATGATACTTTTAATTTTTCCAGATATACAACTTAATCTGGAAAAATATTGGGAATAATATCTGGAAAAAATTGCTCAATGTTTCATCTTTTTTGTGAAACAATGTATTTGTTTAGTTTTGATAATGGGTCTGGTTTTCCCAAGAAACAATATTTATAAGTCTATGTAGACGGAGTGTTTAACAGAAGCAGCAGAGTCTGAATGAAGAGGTCTTTAATAAAAATAGGTTTAAGTTTTTGAAGCGACAGACAAATTATTCTTGTAATTTTGCTGTCGGTCATTATTGGAAATGGGACTTGTAGATTAAACTATTGGATGAGCTGTAGACATTTTATTTCTTTTAGATATTTCAGAGTGAGAATAGCATGTTGGGTTGTAAAATTTTATATATTTAAGTTAAGGCACGTTTCAAATTATTTTGATTGCTTGTGTTTTCATTTCCAATTGCCATTGAGGGGAAGGATTTTGAGTTTGATAAATGTCTTCGCTAGCTGTTAATATAATTTGATGCAGCTTTGGCATTCTGCATATGTGTGAGCAGGGGCAACATATTTGGAACATTTTGTGTTACTTCTGCAAAAGATTTTGAAATCTGTCTGGATAGTTTTTTTTTTTTTTATATATGGAATTTTGTCTAATAAAACTGTGATTACTTTAAAAAATTTTTATATAAATGATTTATATATTGATTTAGTAGCAATATAATTTTTTGCTATCAATTTTCTTTGTTATATAGACATCAATTGAATTATTTAATATTTATTAGTCTTATCTCTATTTATAAAAGATTAAACTGAATTAAAATAGAAAAAGCATGGTCTCCTAAAACCATGTCTTTCTCTTGATGATCGACAAAGTGCACCTGGGCAGTTGAAGTCGAGTCCAGAAATCTGATCTTTGATTGTTTAGTTGCTGTAAATTATTTCTAGAGGCAGCATACACCCACAGAGGTTGAGAAGGATATTTCGTTTGGGATATTTGGTCTTCATCAGAATTCTTTGAATTTCAGTTTTCTGTAGTTGATCAATATGCCGCTAAAAATTGCCCATTTTTAATTTTACTTGGTAAAGTGAACTTGCCAAATTTTAAGTATTTGAATTTTCACATGCATTTAATGTAGCACCTAGCTTGCACCATTTTCCATTAAAAATTTTATCAAGTTGTAATAAATAATATGTTTTAGATATTTTTGAAAATTTGAATTATAATTAATATAAAATAATTTTTTAATTATATAATTTAAAAATTTTGAGAAAATAAAGGTCTATCATAAATGTTTTTCTCTGTGATTTTCTTGGATATTTCATGCTCATGTTTAGAAATCCTATTAATTTCTGAATGATTTGAACTGTCACTTTTCACTATCCATAGCCGAGATCCATATCGATGCGGAGAAATTTCAATGACTTTAGATTGTGTTTAGTGATTTTTTCATGCCCAATGTTTTTTTTTTTTTTTTTTTTTTTTTTTTTTTTTTTTGAGAAACTTTGTTTAGTTCAGGATACAAATATGGATTGTGTTCACATTTTTCATTAAAGTGTCAAAACTGTGACTGCTGAAAAGGTTTCTATTCTATAAAAGTTTGTAATATCTGCAAAGTAAATTCTAGATTGGTACATGAAATGCACTAAATTGAAATTGTGCAGAACTGCATTTTAATAATTATTTTTATGCTTTTTCTTGTATTATATGTTATAAAAATTTAGTTTTAAGTAAAAAAGCATTTTTTATTTTATTTTAAAAGCTTTAATGATATTTTATTGATTCAACTTTGATTTCAAACAATATTTTAGTTATATTTAAACTACTGTAAAAAAATTTTAAGTTATTGTAGATTAAAAAACAGGACTATTTTAGATTACTTAAAGTGGGTAGTACATAATTCAGAGGATTATTAATTTTGCAATAAGTGACTTCATAGAAAAAATTGTTATTCAAAGTTATTTTTGCTTTTTCTCAAAATCAATTTTTTTGCCATTTAGCTTTTGTCATAGAAGATCTTTTTAACAAAAACTTATCACTGAAATGCATTCAAATTATTACATTATTTACAGTGGTATACTTGTTTTAACTGCATTAAACTTTTGAAAATATCAAGATATATAAATTCTTTTACTGCTGTAACTTTTTAAATAACTGAGTCATTATCATTAAAATAGTCTATATCCTAGAAAGGGCATGACAGTTATTATCCAAGTTATAAAATTAAGAATATACCCATATTTTTTGATATATATATTATGACAGCATTAAATTTTCAATAGTTGTACATATTTTTTTAATTATATTTTGCAAATATTTTTTTAAATTTTATCACATTACTCATTAAACATTAGGCAAAATTTTTGAAGGTGTACTGATGTACTGATATTTTTTGTAAATCATGTATATAGTTACATCATACATATATATATAGTACTGATGCTTTAATACATATTTAGAACTATTAAGATATTAAAATTAACTGGAAAATTATAAGTAAAATATAGTTATTACCCCTAGATAATATTAAGGTGACAATGTATTATTGATAGGCATTTAAATATTATTGATAAACATATAAATTTCATTGCACTTTTCTACATAGTTCTTTTTTTCTCTGTGCAATTTGCTTATGAACTTGCAATGTCGTTGCAGAAAATATTTCATAAAATTGTTTTTAAAACTTGTGCAAAATATATAATTTCATTAAACACACTAGAAAATTTGTTTTAAATAATTTATTACGCTTAATACAAAAATAATGAAAGTATAACTAGAATTGCCCACCGAATGGCATTATTATGGAACATTTCCTCATCATTATTGTGACTCCAATATCCACTAAAATAAACTTGTAAATGCAATCAGCAGAAGCCATTAAGATGATGCTGAAGCTACCTTGTAATTATGGAATCTTGATCCCACTATTTGATGGGGCCTAAAAGAAAAAATTCTATTTGTATTTCAATAGATATATTTTAAGTGTTTCCAAATGTAAGAACATTCATTAGTCATTTAATATACATAATTACTTGTATGATATGTTTCTCATCAATAGTTCCAAGGCAATTTGGGAACTGCTACTGCTGAAAATATTCATCAGCTATTTGTAGCCACTGCTCTTCAAATGGTTTTCTTTTTTGTATGTTTTTTATATTTAACAAAAAAGAAAAAAACAGTTACTTATGTACATTCATAAAATATTTAATATTTTATTAAATACAGAAAATAAACAACACAAAACTAGAAATTCTATTTAACTAGTTTTATAAGCAATCTGTTGATAACAAATAAAATTATAATAATTCAAAACAACTTTAAAGTTTAATTAATTGATAAATTTTTGAATAAGATAACAGATTAAAAAAAATGCAAACACATTATTCATGCATGTAAATAATTTTATTCACTTAATATTTGTATGATAGGGGCCTGATGGCCGAATGGCTAGCGCTCTGGCTTTCGGTACCACAGGTACCGGGTTCAAATCCCGGCTTTGCCCATGGGTGTTGTAGTGGTTCGGAATCCACTTTAAGCCGTAGGTCCCGGTCCTATTTAGGATCGTAGAGCGCTGCGGGGGCATTGTTACTCCGTGGCTTACTATCAAGTTACACGCGCCCCCTGGGTAATGTAAAGTGAGTAACATCGGCGCAGCCCTTATGGCGAAAGATCACGGTTTATCTGCCAGCTGCATTAGAAGAAAAAATATTTGTATGATAGGTTTTCAACATTACATGTAGTCTTAACAAGATTATGTATATGTATAGGAATTATATATTCACATTAGTTAAGTATCTTCTTAAGTAATTAGTCATATAAACAAATAAAAAAAAAATTACGTCAATTCCTACTTTTTTTTTCACTCTATTGCAGAAAGTCCTTTATAAATAATTTTCATTCATTTTTTTTTAAGTTTATCTGGCGCCATCTATTGGTAGATATATGCAACTTAAATCTTAAAAAAACTAAAATTCATTGATTAAATTTAATTACTGAATTAATATTTGAAAAAACTGTATTAACATCAAGTATCATCCACTAAAAGTTAAAAAAAAAAAATGTATTTGAACTTGAGTGGAAGAATGAAAAGCATTTTATGAACGATTGAAAATTTGAACAAGATATATATAGGGAGAGTGTGAGTTAATAGAAGGAATTGAAAAAAGAAGGACACATATGTCAATGTCTTTAAAAGAAAAACAAGTAACATAAAAAAATTATTTTTAAAGTCAATTCCTACTTTTTTTTTTTACTATATTGCAGAAAAATCTTTTTTACAAATAAAGCTGAAATTTTCCTCTTTTTCATCTGTCGCCATCTATTATTAGATACATGCAACTTAAATCTAAAAAAAAAACTAAAATTAATTAATTAAATTTAATTAATGGATTAATATATGAAAAATCTGTATTAACATCCAGTGTCATCCACTACAAGTTCAAAAAAATTTATTTGAACTTGAGTGGATGAATAAAAAGTATTTTTATTAACGATTGAAAATTAGAACAAGATATATATAGGGAGAGTGTGAACTAAAAGAAAGAATTGAAAAAGCAAATAGATTACAAACAAATTTTAATGAAGTTTATAAATAAATTATAAATGTCATTTTTTAGTATAAATTCTATATACCAGTTACTAAACAAAAAAATTACTTTTACTTCAAAGAAAATAAAATATTCAATAAAAAAAAAGAATATATACTATATATATCCCTAATAATCAAAGCCAATTTATTTGTAGAATTAATGCTTTCTCTACAATTTGTATTCTTTGTCCTACCAAAGATAACAGAAAGTTAACCTGCTGAGTAGTCATCCGGAAGAAATTAAAATAACTGTCACTGTCATTTAATCGCATTCCATTAAATTCCGCTCTTCTCCTTTTTTGTTTTCGTAGAGCAGCCGAATCCATCATTCTCTTCGACTCAGACAGAATAAAGAAATCGATGCTTTGCCATGTATTGAGAAATGAGAAACAGAGATGAATGATAATTTAATAGAGAGTTTTTGAATTCAAATAATTGAGGATAGTATTTATAAGGGAAACGAAAATAATCCTAGATTTAAAAGCCAGACATAAAGAATAGCAATAAATACTCAAATTTGTAATTACCCAAATTAAGTTTAAAATATATTGTTAATTCTCACATAATTTAAGACTCAGAAACAAAGAATAACGCGAAAAAAAAAAAAAAAAAAATTGTTGGTTCATTCAAGATGACTAGTTTGAGGAATGTGAAACAATAGTGAAATATAGAAAATATGCGAGAAAAAGATACCCAGTCATGCAAGATATAAGAATCCAATGATTGGTCTAGGGCAGGGTTCGGCAACCTTTTGAGTTGGAAGAGTCAAAAATTACAATTTACCAAATTTCAAAGTTTTTTAAGAGCCACAAAATTTTTTTCTTGCCAACAATAAATAGTACTAGCATAAATAAAGTTTTCTTATTAAAAAAAAAAAACTAATCTATTTATTCATAAGAAAAATATCTATTTATTCATATATAAGTAGTGTTTTTCACAACAAATTAGATAATGTAATATGGGATTATTAGATAATTACTTATTATATAAGTAAAAAATTAAAACAATTAAACATTTACTTACAACACTAACTTGTACTTCAATAACAAACAATTGAGCAAATAAATTCAATGGGAGCGATGACTTTGCATGGTTATTTAAGCAGAAAATTTAAACTTGACTAAACAATGTAACTTGTACTTAAAATAAAAAAAAACAATAACATAAATTTGAGAAAACAAATTCAATGGGAGCGTTGACTTTACATGGTTTTAGAAAGTTCGGCTCTTAACTTGTTGTTTTAAGTTTCAAACACGACTCTAAATTTTCATTTGTTAGTTGGCTTCTTACTTTACTTTTAGTTCTATTCATGCAAGAGAACGCTTGCTCGCACGAATATGTCGATCCGAAGATAGTCAGCACTCCAAATGCCAACTTCTTCACCTCACTGTAGCAATCTGGAAGACTATTCCATGCGTCGAATATAAGTGCCTCAACTCGCGGCATTTCTTTTAAAGCTGTCCACTTTTGTTGCGTTACGTACATACACTTCTGAACCTCCAACTTTTTCAGGTTGCTTTTTCAACTCTGTAAATTTTCCACTCCACAAAGCATTACATTTTTAAATCGTTCAATTGCATTTCTAGAGATCCAGTATCAATTCCAAATGGCTCATTGTGGATTTCGTTACTATTTGTGTTGAGAGGATTTACTATGAATGCTAGAGTGGTTTTGTTGGTTTTGAACTGTCCAAATCTGTCAGCAAATTCATCTTTAATTTTCTTTATAACTGTTTTTTATAACTGAAGTACCCGTGTCAACAGTTGCACTGGTTTTATCGCGATAATGCTTTAGAAATTGAAAATGAAGTAATTTCCCGCTCTGAATATCTTCTGCAAAAGAATTAATTTTTCTTCAAAACAAACTGATTCTTCTACCAAAACATAGGCTCGGTTTCCCTTTCCTTGCAGTTTTTAGATTCAGCTCATTTAATTTCGCTGTGATATCCACCATAAAGTAAAACTTTTGCAACCATTTGTCGTTCTCTAATTCAGGGTCATTAATGCCTTTTTCATTTAGGAATGTATTTATTTCATTCAAGCACAAAGCAAAACGTTTCAACACCTTACCTTTGGAAAGCCATCGCACTTTATTGTGTAGAAGGAGGTCGGAATACTGAGTCTCCATTTCGTTTAAGAATTCTTTAAACTGACGATGATAGAATGCTTTTGACAAGATGCTGTTAACAATCTTGATTATCAAATTCATGATCGCAACTATTTCGGCCGGAATTGTTTGGGCACAAAGCGCTTCTTGATGTATTATGCAGTGAAACGTAAGAATTTCGGGGATTATTTTGCTCTGAAGAATAGTTGTTGCCCCTTTATTTTTTTCCTGTCATACTTCTGCCTCCATCAGTTGCTATTGAAACGATTTTATTTAAATCGATATTATTGTCTTCAAGGCAATTTTGCACAGCATTCGCTATATCTTCCCCTCTAGTGTGTCCCGAGAGCGGTAGCAATGCTAGAAGTTCTTCTTTAGACCTTGGGAAGACATACACCTGACAAAAAGGGCAACTTGTGTCGTGTCTTTTATGTCGCAAGACTCATCGATAGCAAGTGATAAGGCAGAAGAAAGTTGAATAGCTTCTACCTGCAAATATGTTACATTTGAAGACATTTTAGCTATTCTATCTTGTACTTTTTAGCGGATAGGGGCAAATCTTTGACTTTTCAAGATTTCTGGTTTGTTTTTGAAATCATGAAACAGTTTTTCGACATTATAGAAAATCCGACGACGGTGTCATTCGAGAGCTTCAGATGGGCTGACGACAGTGACGACGCGTGTCACGGTGAAGGGGTGCTGTGAAAAGCGAGTACTAGTGTCTGAGAGATAGAATCGGTGCCTAATCCTCGTTAATCGATTCAGAACAATTTTTAAATGTTTTTTTTTGATAAAATAAATAATATTTGCGTATGGAACTAAAGAGCCGCCGCTTCACATTCAAAGCGCCGCATGTGGTTCGCAAGCCACAGGTTGCCGACCCCTGGACTAGGGAATGGTATGATGGCTGCGGATGATGGAGAATAGAATAATAAAGAAAACTTAAAATAGAAAGGTTCAGGGTAAAATAAAACCTGGAGGACTTAGAAAAGATGGTTTTGAAAAGTATGAAAGATATTTATGCTATGGATTTTTTTCATATTTTCATTAAATGAAGGTAATGAAAGTGAGACAGTGGAGAAGAAAGGCTAAGAATAGGAAAGTCTTGATAAATGTTGTTATGTAGGCGATGGTTAATAATGGGTTGCAATACTAAGGAAAACTATAATGAAGAACTAAAAATACAAATAAAAATTTATGGAGAGTGACAAATGCATGCTATTGAAAGCTATAGAAAGAATATAAAAATTTGGGAGTGTTTGATTATAATACTCATTCATAGCATTTATTAATTTTTTCTGTTTATATCTCCCTGTTTTACATATTAAATTTTAATAAATGGTTTTAAATATTTGTAGTTTAAATCATTTTAAGGAGCCCTTTTTTTTTTTTGTTAAGCCTCATTTTCCAGATTTGTTTAAAAATGTAAAAAGCTTTGTCTTCAAACAAAAGAGAATTCATCTGTAAGAACTACATTTTTCTATATATTCTGACGAACTATATTTTTCTGTATAATCTGAAGAACTATATTTTTGTAGAGGCATTGTTCTTGTAGCATAAATGACGCAGTCAATTTAGATTGTCCCCAGTTTAAACGACTACTCAACTCCACTTGTTTGTTACTTGGGCGACATTTACGAATGTAAAAATGTTTGCGGTAAGTATTTTAAAATGAATAATTTATTTTATTAAATATTTATTATTGTATTTAAATAGACTGATAACAGAAATAGAAGAGTCTTATAGATGGATACGGAATTTGTTTTTACAATGGTAAATTGTTTAAGAATTGCATACTAAGACTATAGAACCTTTTCAATGTTCTGCCATGCTGTTGTGTTTAATTTTTAAAAGTGAATACCGGCTGAATTACTTGCAATCGTTTATAAAAGTTGTCACTTTTGATTTTAGAAAACAATATTCTAATAAGAATATTGTTTAAGAAACAAATATTCTATTGTTTCTTAAAATTGGCAATGTAAGATCTTATGTCTTTGAAATTAATAATGTCTAAAGCGATGAAAATATAATTTATACTAGAAGACCCCGGCCACGCGTTGCTGTGGCTTTCTTGTATTTTGTTCAATTATTAGATACTATAATTGGTATTGTTAAGGAAGTGATTGGTAAAGAATGATGAAAAGATCAAATTAAGTTTCAACGAATAGAAAATGTTTAATTTTTATTAATTTAATGAATGAGGTAGATAATGTTGATTTTTAAGACTGTTTTATAATTATTTTACGTAATATAATTTTTAATAATCATTACTTTCATTTAACTAAGAACTAAGCGATGAACACTATTTCTTGTTAGTCTGTCTTTCGTCGAAATAAATAAATTAGATGGTTTTCGAACACGTGAGCATGCAACATACAGCTGCCCATGGGAGAAACACGGATTCTGAGGTTAGATTTTTTTGGTGGTCGTTTACTGAAAATGATAATTGAAAAAAATACAATACAATTAAAATAAAATCGGGATATAATAAAAGACTTTAAAAAATTCACAATAAAATACAAATGCAAACGATCGTTTAAGGTACACGAACACCTTCGAAGGAATTTTTTGAAATTTTTATCTTTGTACACATTTTTGGATTGAATGTATCTAAAAACTAATGACTTCACATTAAAAAATTTCATTATTATTTTTAAATTTTTATAAGCTAAAATAAGGGTAAAAATGGCCAGAAATTGATACTGTTACAAAACCTGAAATCAAATCAATATTTTTAAATTTCTAAGTTTGTATTTGTTTGTACTAACATTTTACAGTGAATAGACCTCTGGTAAATTTATATCTTTATTATTTTGTGCTAGTTTAAATGCTGTCGTAGGTAATCCTTATGCAGGTAATATACTGTTTTCAAATTTATATCTCAATTATTTATACATTTTTGTATGCTTAAAGTTTGTCGACACAAACTTTTTTACAAATTTACAAAAATTCTTAGTTTAAAAACTAAAATAAAAATAATTTATGAATTTAGGTTAATTTCCATGTTCTATTCCTTTCATACATTTAAAGAAAACTTTTACATTAAGTTTCAAAGCTTTTAGAACAGAAATATTTTATTGTGATGTTTTGAATGAATACAAAATGCATAAAAATTCAAATAAGAAATAATTAAAACCAACTTTTAAATATAAATAAAAACAAATGTGCTTACATAAAAATGTTATTGAGCTTTAAATTCTCCTTTATTAATATAAACACTTATTTATTTGTTTTCTTTAAATAACTTCCAACTTAAAAGTACCATTTATGAATTTTTCTTCGACAATATTCAAATCACTCAAATTCTTTTTTTTTTCAAATAACAAAAGTTTTTAAAATAAAATGTCCTTGATTTTCAACTTGCAACCATTATAATACCTTTTATAAAATTTTAATGTTATCATTATATCAAATACTTGCAGAGTTTACTTCATTTTCACACTTTTCTAAAAATCCTTAAAATTCATCATCTTTCTTTAAAACAGATCACATTTCATTTTAGAATTCTTAATCAAATACAACACATGTTGACAAACTTTAAGCATAGAAAAGTTCAAGGTTTTGATTCACAACTTTTCATTCAATATATTTTATTCCAATTCAAATTTAAACTTAGAAAATAAAAAAAAAATATTGATAATCAAATCAGGTAATACTTACATACATTTGATTTATTTCTCATAGAAATAATATAAATTTCATACAATATAATTTTCACAAAATTTAAAGTAGTACATAAAACAATATTCAGAACATGAGAATTTTACGGTTATGTAGTACAGGCATAGAGACACGGCGCCATTCTTTTATTGTGGTAAATCTTTGGTCTGTGGTGGAAACAAACTTTTACTCAACGATGAAATTAGTGCAAATAAGAATTCTGCAATTAATTATCGAAATAGCAATAAAATAGTCATTATATTGTTCGAAAAATGAAGCTACGAATTCCTCTAATTGCAGTATTGCAACCCCTAAAGAAATTGGCGAAAATTCAGGGTTGCAAGATTGGCGCCTTCCTCAATGGTATTGTTGCCACTACATTGGTTTGTCAAAGAAATTTTAAAAAATATTTAGGGGTGGACCATCCTTATCACTTAGGGGTTTAAAATATAGATTACGACCGATTCGCAGACCTACCAAATATGCACAAAAATTTTCATAAGAATCGGTCGAGCCGTTTCGGAGGAGTTTGGCAACAAACACTGTGACACGAGAATTTTATATATTAGATTGTATTCTCAAATTTTATGATTGCAAGTAGTATCACATTAAAAGAATTATTAAGTGAGTTTATATATACAGTGGCTCCCAAAAGTATTCTTATACTTTACAATTTCATTTAAGTACTGCTCTATGAATTAATAAAAGTTACATTTCAAAATGGGAATTCTTGTATAATATATATACTTTTTTTCTACATAAAAAAAAAAAAAATACATTAAATATTTCAAGAATGTTGTAAATTTTTTTTTCTTGAAAAATCTATATTGAAAAGTTGCACAAAAGTCTTTATATACATAGAATACTCGAGGTGTGTTCCAATGGGTTTAAAACTGATGACTGAAGTGGTGTTTTTCATAATTTGTAGATGATTATTGAACCATATTCTTAGTATTCGTTAAGCATATGGTTACAATTGAACCATATCTTAGATCATTATCTTAATAAAAATACTGATATTTAAATTTAAGCTAATTATTTTCAAGTTTTTTAAAGACTATTTAAATACAGAGCTAGATACATTATGCTATCAGTATATGCCAAATTATCTAGTCCTTATGCTGACATGGAGAAGATATGGAACCTAAATAAACCTCTAATTTTTTCCTGCTATATATTTAAAAATAAATTTTAATACTGATACATTAGTTCATTTTAAACTATTTTTATTTTTTATGAGCAATTTCTTTTATTTCTATAAACCACAATATAACATTAAAATAAAAAATGAGTTGTAATGACTGATATATTTAAATAAATAATATAATAAATAAAAGTATTACTAGTGTAAATCTATTCAAAAAAAATATTAAAAACCGTATTTACTTTTCTAATTGGTTTAAGCTTAAGATAGCACAAGCATAGGCAATAATACACACACTAATCAACAACACATTTAAAAATGAGTAATTCATTAAACAGACAGGTCGTCGTAATTGGACGCAAAGGTTCCCATTTATTTGAGTAATGAACTGAGATGCCTTTGACGGTGATCAAAGAATCCCCCTTTACATGCACCACTACACAAGGTTATCCATTGCCATGCTTTATTGTTCCAATGGATCTCTTAGGATTAAGTTCCTCATTTTTATATTCTCCTTATAGAATCAAAAATGTTAAATTTGTTTTTATCTGCATTTGTTTTTGTGAAGTAAAGTCTAAGCTTTTACATTTCTCACTTATAAAAAGCATTTTCATCAGAACGTCTATGTAATCCTATTAATATAAAGCGTTGTTTGAACAGTTAAAGATTAAATTATAGAAAATTCTGTAGAAATTTTTTACAGCTATTAAACATGGATTTTTAAAAAAATTTAATATTAAATCTATAACCAAATTGAGTTAAATTTCTGTATGATCTTTTTTTTTTTTTGCCTTGTTTTTATACAATTTTCTTCGGTAAAGCATTTTACCATATACTATAGTAATGGAATAATTTACTAATTAAGCATTATTCCAAATTTATTTGTCATTACTTTGATGAAAAATAATACATTTTCAAATGCTGTTCGTTTCCTTACAACCATGAGCCATTTTTAAATATGATAGAATATAACCAAGTTTACAAGCAAAAATAAATCTAAACAATTTTTATATTTGGTGACATTAAAAAACTATGGCCTGTAATTTTATTTATGAATTTAATTGAATGTTTCAATGTACCTTCTCCTCCATGCATTCTCATCTTTATAAAAAAGAAAATAAATGTTATCTATAATTTTAAAATTCTTCAGTTTTATTTGGTATCATACGAAGATCATGTTAAAAATATAGGACTTTATATTAAAATCAATTCTAAGCTACAGTACTTTTTCTACAAATTTTTAAAGTTTTCAAATCCTTTTGAGAGCCACTGTATAATGTCTCCTAGGAGTTTACAAATATGTATGATACTTTAAAATTCAAGAAAAAAAAACTGGCTATTGTTAAATTTCAAGACATTTCATCCAAAAAACTTTTGTTTATTCCATTTTATATGGTATGGTTTATTAGACATATTTTTCAAATTTTCGGAAATGGGAAAAAAACTGATATTTTTAAATTTAAATTTTTGGAAATGTTTTCACATGATTTAGATTTATTTTAAATCTGTCCACTTTGGTTGTTAAAAAATATTTTTTTTTAAATATAACTTGCCATATTAAATAAAATTGTCAGTTGAGAATATTAAATTTTTTTTAAAAAGAAATCAATTATGTAAATTGATTGGAAAATTTGACTTTTTTTTTTGTATTAAATGTAAGGCCATTTAAAACTAAAGCATAGTTTGATGTATAAAAAAAAAAAAATCTAAAAGGTATTTAACAGATAATAATAAAACAAGGTTACACTAATGACTAAAAGTTTTACTAAGTATAATCAGCAATAGAATAAATTTGACAATGCTCTAGGAACTCCTGCTTCTCATTGTAAATGGAAATGTTTAGCTTATATCATCTGTTATTTTTGTTGATTGCATATTGTAAAGATTATTAAATTTCAATTTGTAGAATAGTTGATTAGATTTTTGCTAGCTATATGTATTTAGAAGATGCTAATACATGTAAAATTCTTTTTAAATTAAATATTTAATCTGTATTTTTTAATTATTGGAAGTCAAGATATTTTATATAAATTTTCTTTATTTTATTTTTAGCATTTCTTCTTATATTGAAAATATTTTATAGTATTTTTTGTAGTGACTCCACTTGTAAAAATAACAGTTCTTATTTTATTAAAGCATTAAAGTTTTGAATTGTTGTATGATATTATAGATCCCAATGCAGTTTAACCAAATCCCCGTTTTTAATGATAAATTCAATTCCATGTTATTGTTGCAAAAAATGTGTTGTTAGGTTTAACTGCATTCTACCAAATAAGGGAGTAAAAATCTATAAATTTTTAACTGAAAAGAATTTTTTTAATTTTAGGAGACAGCAGCCAAAGCTCAAGAAGTACGAGATGTTACTCGTATTGAAAGAATCGGGGCTCATTCTCATATACGTGGTCTTGGACTAGATGATGCCATTGATCCAAGAGCTGTAAGTACTACTACTTTTACTTTTGCACATCTTTTTTCAAACATAAGTATATTTTTGGTATTGTGGGACTTAATGTTTAGTTAATTTAAAAACAACGGTGAATGTATTAGAAATTTTAGAAAATTCTGAAAATTCGATGTTTTTATTTCAAATATTTGTCATATTTTGTGATATCAAACTATCTCATTTTAATGAAATATAGAACAGTGAGTTAAAAAAAAAATGAGTTGTCAACTTGCAATGTTTTACATACCTTTTATTTTTCCTACTTCCATTAAAAGAATATTAAAAATGATTATATGTGTTTTTTATGGATAAAAACTAGTCCTTAAAAATTTGGATTCTTTTCAGTGAATGCTTTATTTTTTGTGGTGCATAAATTTAAATCATGAAAATTAACAAATTTTTTACTTAAGTTAAAATTGAAATTTTTATTTCTCAAGAAGTTGATAAAAACGCAGATGATAAAATTGTGTTTTGGTTTTGTTTCCTTTTCATGCTTCAAATTTAGTGTTTTTGTTTTTTAAATTTCAAATAATGTATTCAAATTTTTATGAACTGCTTTATATTTTTCAAATGTTTTTATTTTGGAGAAAATTTTAGCGCAATTGTTTTTCATATATTTTATTGTCATAATATTTTCATATATTTTATTGTCACCACAAAAATTCTAGTAAAGGAATGTGTTTGCCTGAATAAAAATTGCTCAGTTTTTTTAACAATATACAGATTGAATTATAGTTCATTAGTCAGAACAATTTTCATGTTTACATGATGTAGAAAACTGTTCTCTTTTAGTCTTATTAAATGTTCTAAGTAATAATAATAAAAAGAAAACTCCAATTCCTACAGCATGCTTTTATGATTATAAAGAGAAAATTAAAGATGCCCCAAGCTTAATTTCTTTTTTAAAAAATGCTGTAGTGTTCTCCGTTTTCTTTGAATGTTTTTTATTTTATTAGGCATAATGATTTTGTTACGAAAATAATAGCTTTTTAATGTTTATTTTTTGAATTTATACAGACAATTTCATTTATAGATAGATTAAATAGTGTTGAAATTATAGAAGAACGTAAAAAATGCTGTGAAAATATATTAACAAAAAAAAAAAAAATTTCTTTTCCAATCTATAAAAACCTCTCAATTAAAAACCATTGCTGTAACAGCTCATGTATATAAAATTTCCTTTTCGTTTTGTGAATATATGTTTTGCTGAGCACTTTTGATTTCTCAATAGAGAATTCACTAAATAATCTTCAATGGATAAGTATAATATTCATCCGTTTAATCATATTTTAAATGTGTGACTTGACTTACTTTGAGATGTATGCCTGCTCGCTGGCTGCTGTATCTTGATTTGCACTAATATTTACAATTGCAGCTTGAAAAAAAATAATAATAACCAATGTATTAGTAAGTGGCAAAGTTAAAAAATTTATGCTCTGTTATGTTTTATTTATGTATGTATTAGTAAAATGCTCTGTTTGATCACCAACAGTGAAAACGATAAAAATTTAAGAAAAATCCTTCGATAACTATTCGAATAAAAGAACAATAATCATTCTATGTATCAAAATCAATAGCAATTGCTCAATAATTGAAAAATATAGTAAATGGGAACTAAAATAAATCACTATAATATTGATCTCTTTGTTTTCAACACTAATGGTCACTACTTGATCATGAAAAAAATATTGGAAAAACTATAAAAAATAAATAATAATAATACAACTTTATTGCGAGAATGGCAATTGAATGTTTAGTAAATATTTATTCTAGAAATATTTTTGTCATAATAATGTTTAAAAGTTTATTCTGAATCCTAAATCATTTATAACAAAAATACTGTTAGTAAATTTATTTTTCAATAAAAATTAATGAGATGAGATCATAATAGTCAATATGGACAATTAAATTTGTTTCATTTCACTTTACTCCCATCCAGTAAAATTAACATTTTTATTTATCTGTAAAAAATCTTTTATAATTTTTACATTTTTGTTAATTTGCTTGAAAAATAAAATTATATACTTGATATAAAAAGATTATAAAATATGTTTTTATTTTTTAAATAAAAGATTTTTATTTATTATGCTTAAAGTATATTTTATAAGGCATTTATATTTTTTTAATGTAATTTTGACTGGGAGAATATTTTTGTTTCAATATTCTTAATACTAATAGTAGTAACTGAATGTTTTGCAATGTATATGTTGCTGGTAATCATAGTGGCTCTAATAATTTTTTTATAGGTTTCACAGGGAATGGTAGGCCAAGCTAAAGCGAGGCGAGCAGCTGGAGTAATGCTAGAAATGATCAAGGAAGGAAAAATTGCAGGTAGAGCAGTTCTGCTTGCTGGCCAACCAGGAACTGGAAAAACTGCTATAGCTATGGGTACTTTTTCATATTATTATTTAAAAAATTTGACAATTTTTAAATGAACTATATGAAAATTAATTTAAAATTCTGCATGATGAAGTGAATATTTTAGATAGATTTAAAAAAAAAAAAAAAAAAAAAAAAAATGATGTATTTGTAAAACATTAAAAAAAAAAAAAAAAAATCAATTTGTCAAATGTTTCAGTGACATTTAATATTTATTGATTTAATTCATGATAATATCAATAGAATTGAAACTAAAATTGTTTTAATTTCCAAATGCTAATACATGTTTGCCAGAATGTACTGCATGTATTTTAGTAATTGCTTTACCATAGTCAGTTGATTGTATTGGTGTTTTCATGTTTTGCTTTTGCCCTTGTGTGTGTGTGTTAAAAGTGAACTATTGTCTTCTCTTAAAATCATTTCTAAAGATAGTAATCTTCCTTTCTGTATTCATCTAAAAAAGTTATTCTGATGCTAAATTTAAAATTAAAACAATATTGCCATTGATCTTTTATCTTGGCAATATTGATTGTGATATTTGATGTGTGTATGCATGTGTATATATATATTATTATACATCCTCATCTTCCATATTAACAACAACTTACAATCTAGAAATGGAGGATGTACTTTCTAACAGTTGAATGCCGTGTTGGAGCAAATACAGAGCATCCATAATTGTGGATGTCAGACACTTTTGTCATAATTTTAATTGTATTACTTTTCTAAAATGATTATAGCACTTACCACCATTGGGCATTATCATTTAAAATTAATTTAAGATTAAAAGTCCATATTCTTATCAAAATATTGTAATATTCAAGTATATGATGCAATACAATAAATGTTGATGATTAATATAATGCAATAAGATGTTTTTTTTTTTTTTTCATGCTTATCAGATTTTCTGTTTATTAATGAATTACATTTTTTTTTATATTTTAAGGTTTAGCCCAATCTTTAGGCATTGACACTCCATTTACTGTGATTTCTGGGAGTGAAGTATTTTCATTGGAAATGTCTAAAACTGAAGCATTGACTCAAGCATTCAGAAAATCAATTGGTGTTAGAATTCAGTAAGTTATGTTCATTTTCTCATTATTCAGATTTAGGTTTCAAATAAATTGCCTAAATTTTATTTTCCATACATGCTAATTAAATAATCCTTTTTATTTGAAATATTCATTTTTTACATATCCATAGAAATTAATTTTTTTAATATATACACATTTTAATCTCCTAATTTTATATTAATATACTTGTTAAATGGTTATAAACATGATATATAAATTAGTAATTCATATATTTAAATTGACTATTCTTTAGTATTGATTTTCAAATGTTGTAGGAAAATAATTTTTTTTTTTTCATGAATGTTTTAAATCTAAGTGTTAAAATTTTATTATTTTTCTTAAAACATATGGTGCATTTAAAAATGTGTAATAATTAATCTTTTTTCATGATGGAAAAAAACTATTTTCTAATATACTTTGTTTTCAAAATTTTTTCCTTCTATACTTACTGCTTTTAAAAAAATGTATATGTAAAATTTTTTTATTAATAGGAAGAAACTGAAATTATCGAAGGAGAAGTCGTCGAGATTCAAATTGATCGCCCTGTTTCTGGAGCGGTAAACAAAATTCTTAAAAACTTTATTTGTTTTATAGTATAATCTAGAAAAAAAAATTTTTTTTTTTTTTTTTTTTTTAATATTATGTGTTAGGTGTTTCATATGTACAATAAGTTAATTACATGTATTGAATGAGCTGATTTAATTTTACTGTATTTTGTTTTAAAAGGAGTCTTCTAAGATAACCCTTTTTTTTTTTCCTTGAAAATAAACTTTCATCTATATTTGTTCAATTTTTATTTATTGTACTAATTTTAACATTTAGTTGAGAAAGGAAATCATTAAATTGTAGGATTTTTAGCTACTTTGATATAATTGTCCTAATTAACTATATGATGTTATTAGAATTAATTTGAAGTTGTAATTTTTGATTCCTAGGATAAAATTGTACAAAAATGATAAAAGCATTAGGAATACATGTTCTTCAAAACATATTTGAGTTTGTTTTCTTTTTTTTTTTTTTTACAATGTATGCTACAATGTAATTTTGGTATTTCTTTAGAGATAAAAGTTATTCTTATCTCTTGATTATTTGAACAGTATTTTTTTAGAAATCTATATATTTTGTTTTGTTGCAACAACAGAATATCACTTTCTTTTCTGAGTTTTAATTTTGTATTTTTTAACGAAATTTTCAGTAAAATATATTACTAAAACTTACAATAACAATTCATTTGCTAATTATTTCATACACATTTGATTCCCTTATTTTTATTCCAATTATGCCTATTGAGTAGTTATAACTGATTGAAATGCCTAAACTGTCAAAAAGCCTATCTACAAAAAAAAGTTTTTTTATACAATATAAAGAACGTTATTATAATGTATATATTTTGTAGGGTAATAAAGTTGGAAAACTAACTTTAAAAAGTACTGATATGGAAACAGCATATGATTTGGGCCAAAAAATGATCGAATGCTTGAGTAGAGAAAAAATTCAAGCAGGGTAAGTAAAATGATATATAGCTGAATTATTTTTATGAATTTGTTAAAATCTCTATCGTACTGACTAATGACATATTTTCTATACAGTGATATTATCACTATTGATAAGGCGACTGGTAAAATCAACAAACTGGGCCGTTCGTTCACCAGAGCTAGAGATTACGATGCAACTGGAGCTCAAACCAAGTTTGTGCAATGCCCAGAAGGAGAACTTCAAAAGAGAAAAGAAGTTACACATACAGTTACATTACATGAAATTGATGTCATGAATAGCCGTTCTCAAGGATTTTTAGCTCTTTTTTTCAGGTATTTAGTTATTTGAAAATTGTATTGTTTAATTAACTTTAGTTTTAATAAAAGCCTTACAGCTAAGAAAAGAATTTAGAAGAAAAAAATTACAATAGGGGCTATTGTAATTTTTTTTTTTGTTGCATTGCTTTTTATAATTCATATTTCATATTTTTTTTAGAGAAAGTTTATTTACAAAAATATAAGAATTATGGAAAAGAAAGTCTTTGAATTAATTTATTTAATAAAAATAAAAATTTCAAAATTCTAAGTTCCTACATATTTTACTATCATTGCAGCAGTACTTCTTGTAGACTTCTACATTAAAAATTTTTGTTGCCAAATTAGAAGTTTTATAAAATTCCCAATAATTTTTCAATTATGCTATTTAATATAGTATATTAATAATTGGTATAAACTGCAGTATCTTGCACAGCTCATGAAATTTAATATATAATTAATTATTGCTAAAATATTTTTTTCTAAGGTGATACTGGTGAAATCAAGCATGAAGTAAGGGAACAAATAAATGCCAAAGTTGCTGAATGGCGTGAAGAGGGCAAAGCTCAAATCATTCCTGGTGTTTTGTTCATTGATGAAGTTCATATGCTGGACATTGAGTGCTTTTCCTATCTCAATCGAGCTCTTGAATCGGATCTTGCTCCTATTTTGATTATGGCATCTAATCGAGGAGTTACCAAAATTAGAGGAACTTCTCATGAGAGTGCTCATGGTGTACCTATGGATTTATTGGATCGATCAATCATCATTAGCACTACTCCTTATGATGAGGAAGACATCAAAAGAATTCTAAAAATCAGGTATTTGTTTAAATCTATTTTTAATTTCATAGTTACTACAAATTATTTAAATAAATTGGTTACATACATAATTATATCAAGATTTTTTTTTTTTTTTTTGCCTTAGTAAGAAAAAAAAATATTGCTATTCATATTCTTTTTATATTAAAACAGATTTCAATAGTAATATTTAAATGACTGATTTTTTTAAATCTAAAATTACTCCTTAAGCACATTTTATTTTGGAAATGCTAATTAAAATTTCATTAACATTATCAGTCATCTAAAATATAGAGAATTTTTTCACTATACTTAAAAATCTACATTTATTTTTGTTTTGAAATATTTATATTTTATAATAGGAATAAAAAAAAAAAAAAATGTAGTTTCTATCCTACTGCAAGTGCTTGTAGGTTAATGTTATTAAATTTTTTTTATTTGCAGTTAATTAAAGGGATTGAAAAAACATTCCATTTAATTAATTGTTAAGTTCTTTAGAATTAAATAAACTTCATGGTTCCAAAGCAGAAAAGGTATTATTGTAAAAAAAACCCCGTTTTTTTTTTTTTTTTTTTGCTTTCTTCAATTTGGTTTCAGTATATATTATTTTTTATTATGGGAAGAAAATTGATTGAAACAATTTTAATATAACTTTAACAAATTGACATATACTTTAATAAAACACAAATTCTTATTTTGATTTATAGAAGAGAATTGATTATATTTTTTAAATTAATTTCAAATGCTTAGACAGGATGTAGAGTGGACAAATTTCAAAAGCGTAATTGTCCATGGTAATTCTGGAAAAAAAAAAAAATATTTATACTTTACCTTCAAAAATATAGACAGGAAATTCCATGAATAATTATAAATAATAGAATTTATGATATAACACAAACATATATTTTGATTTTTAAAAAATGCTTTTAGATGTGAAGAAGAGGATGTAGAAATGAATCCTGATGCATTGCTTGTCTTAACTAAAATAGGAGTTGAAACTTCACTGCGATATGCAATACAACTAATTACTACAGCAAATTTAGTTTGCCAAAACGAAAGGTAATTTTTGATCATATGCTATTTATTTTATATTTTTGTTTGTAAAATAATTATAATAGAAACAATATATATTTTTTTTCACAATCTGCTTTATTTTTAGGGCACTGAAGTCACAGTTAATGATGTAAAAAGAGTATATACATTATTTCTTGATGAAATTAGATCCAGTGCTTATTTGAAAGAATATCAAAATCACTTTATGTTCAGTGAATCTGGTATGTATTCAATTTTTTTTTTTATTCATTTAGAGAAGTGCAAATTATTTAATAGTTGATTTTAAAATTTAAAAGCATAAATTAGCCACATTGAATAAATTTTTTTTTTCAGAACCAGAGGTTGAAAAAGAAGCTAAGCCTATGGACACAACATAATTTGTTGATTGACTACTTCAACCATTGTAATACACTCTGTACAAAGAAATTCATTTAAATAAATACATTTAATAACTTCTTTATTATTTTTATATTCCCCTTAAATTTAAGCATACTCCAATTACTTACATAAAATAACAAGACTTATCAAAAAAGTAAACAGTATTCAATTTTTTCATCTTGATTTATTGAAAACTCATAGTAAAATTTCAGGAGGTATTTGATATTTGTTGATTCTAAAATCAGTGACTCTTTCTGCTGTGCTAATTCACTGCAACTTTTGATATTCAACCTAAAAAATAATATAACTGTATTAAATTCAATAATAAAAGTTTATATACTGTAAAGTCTCTTTTTATGCGATTCTATTTCACCCGCCCAATATAAAAAAAGCTTAATCAAACTGAATTGCTTAAAAGTATTTCTGATTATTTAAAGGATATTGTAACTAAGACTAACAACTTTAAATAACTACTAAAGAGGGGCAGGAGGATTGTATCATATTTATAAAACTAGTTTCGTTTAATTTAAATTTCTATATGAACTTCTAAGTAACCATTTTTTAATGTTAACTCATTATTTTGGTTTTCTGCAATTGTGAAAAATTCTAAAACATTACTTACCTTTAAAAATTAGGGATGTCTTATTTTTAATAATCAAATAATAGTATTTCTCTTCGTAAAGATTTAATATATCACTGTATCAAAGGCTATATTTTTAAGAAATGAATAATTAATAATTAAAAGAAAAAGATATCACAAGCATGGTTTTAATATTTTTACATGTACAATAAAAAAAAGGAAATGTTTATCTCTGATTGGGTTCTATAAGAACTATAAACATATTCATTGACTAACACCTATAAGACTTGCAAATTGCATGAAAAATGGAAGCATGTAGTTACAGTTCATGAGATTTCGATATGTTTATTTATTTCAATAGAAACAGATTGATTAACCACCAAAAAAGACAAAATGTTGTGCTAAAGATTTTATGATTATTACTAGATTTTTTAGAATGAAAATTTTCAAAAATTAACTCAGAATTTCTTCTTTGATAACTAAGATTACTATCAAAAATATGTTTTAATACATCAATTTACACTGTAATGTATTCTACTACTTGATATTTTTTCCAAATATCGAGATTATTCCATTTAATGCATTCCACCCAAGTCCTCTAGTGCATCTCCACTTTTAAAACAAGCTCTTCATTAGCAGCATCCCTAGACATTGGAAAGACTCTTGATTCTGGAAATCAATATTACCATAAAAGATCTATCACATTGAACACATTAGATAAATTCTTTTATATGTTTTATCAAAATCGTAACATATTTAATGCCCAGTATCAAAGCAAGATATGCCAAACGAGAAATCCGGCACCACAAAAATGGTTATTTTTAATGATATAGAAGGGTGAGAATGTGTTCTCTCCAGATGTGTATAAGTTAAGAATTGCTCATCACACTTAATAAACATTGTTCTTGTGTTCCCAGTATCACAGAAACCAGTGTCTTCAATGAGCTGATATTAATGGCTCATAGCATATTGGTCGTTATGCATGTAGATGAACCACATTTATGCAGCTTCCTGGCAACAGTAAAGTCATATCAGACATGCAGTAGTTACTGCATGTGCCATATATAGTTGTTGTCAGTCGTCGTTGTTGATTGTGGACAACTACTGCTGAACGCTTGAACAGCCGTTCCTGCTGTTTGAAATGCTTCTGCCACACTTTCTAATGATAGGACCTCGGTAAAGACATCCAGATGATGCCTCTTGGATTGCAATTGGTCATATCACATGGTAGCAATAATTCGATGTTATTGAAATCACTGTACACCATGCAATAGTTTTTACAAAATTGCTGAGCATAAACCACCCATCTACTTTGCACTCTTCTGGCAATCCTTTAACGCCGTGTACTGTATCGGTCTCAAGTCTATCTCCTGATCGGTTTTAGAACCATATCGCTTTTATGTTAATTTCTCCACCTCATCTTAATTTTTGCACACCACTCCATTTATTAAATTAAATGACTAATAATTATAGTTGGAATCGATAGACTTTTATGTTGAAACATAAGACAGAAGAAAAAGTTACTGTTCATCATTTTCTTAATATGCATGTTATAGTTTTTTCTATTTTTTTAAAAAAAGTTATTCTAAAAATTAATATCAAAGTTTATAAATATTTGAAATAATGATTTAAATATTAATAATTTGTTAAAAAAAGTACCTGTATTCTTCCAATAAATTAAATATTTCATCCATTACAGTTGAGTTTTGTAGCTCAAAATTTAGAAATTGATTCAGTATTTCTCATCGGATGTTTTCACAGTTTCTGAAGTTAAGTTCTCTCTAAAAAAGAATTGTAAAAATAGAATTAAAAGCCTTTATTTTTCAGTAAAATAGTAAATACAGGTAAGAATAAAAGCCTTCTGACTCAGCAGAATTAAAATACAAATTATTGAAGGAAAAAAAAAAAAAATGAATGACAGTATAAACAATAAACACATATCATAAAACAAATTTCCTTGAAATGGAAGTCAAGTTGCTAAGATAATAAGTAAAAATTTAAAATCAAGCTACCGAAGTATGGTAAAGATAGCAATCTGAAGATTAAAAATAAATGAGTATGGTAATAGATACAGATGAAGAGTAAGTAGTCAGACATGATAAAAGATGCAACAAACTTGGCAGTGCATATGTGTAGAATACCATGGATAAAGTTAACCACTTATCCAAAATTTTTTCACACAAACATAACAGAATAATACAATCTTAATAACAATACAGTATTACAATAACAGTACTACAGTAATACAACAATAATACAATATTGGTGAATAGACCAAGACCTTAGAAAGAGCTAGGAAAAGGAAGCATACTAAACTATGAAATTAAAAATTGCAAAGATTTTAAAAATCAAATGAGGATGAGAATCAGCCACTAAAAATGGAATCCATTATCATAAGAATATTTCAATAAATAGAAAGTAAATACTGTATAAAAAATAATAACTGCCTATAAATAATTTTTTTCCATAAAAAGAGATAAACTTGAAAACAAGTTGTAATAATAATACTGACAAACCATTGGTGCACTGTTTCTTGAATGTGTTTCCTAAATTCATTTTTTTACAGAGTACAAATTTAAAAGAGATGAATAAATGAATTCAACTTCACAAAAAAGAAGCAAAATGAGATATATAAATAAACATGCATACAAACATTTAATATTATATATTAATTGATTTACTGTTTTAAACTATTTAGTAATTAATCTTTAAAGATTCTAATCTATACAAAATTCTATTTTAATATTAATAATTTGTTTTTCATTAATTTTAAGTTTTAGGAGTGAATGCAATATTGTTCTATTGAAATAGCATTGCTAAGTTGTTACAGTGCTATTGAATAGAATGTTCTATATATAAAAAAAAAAAAATCAGAAATTTGTTTTTATCCTCTTTGAGGTTTGTTAAACATAAAAATTTATTATTAATTATTAAAATTTAATTATTTTTTGTTAAATCATAAATTTGTTTAACCCTTGTTATATTGTGTATATGTATATTTTGCAAACTTTTGTTTCTAATGTTAATAAAAAGTAAATGTGTAGCAGGTAAAAGTACAATAAATCATTATGCATTGTTTTTGTGTTTGTACATTGTACAACTTTATTAATTAAAAATGTAAAATCAGGATATGGATAAAGTCATTGTATATAATGCCCTTTCAATATATTGGATATTTATTTTTGTTTCCTATATAATGAAAGATTACTGCAATAAAAAACAATTTTTTTGAATTTATATTTTGATATTTCCAATTTTATCTTTTCTATAAATCTTTCTCATTAGAAATTAAAGTATAACATTAACATCTAGCTTGGAGAATGCCAGCTGAAATTTCTTCTAATAGATAAAATTATACTTACTGATGTGGAATTTTATGAGGCACTTCAAGAATATTTTCATAAATGAATTTTTCTACATTTAATATTTGTGAATATAAGCTCTGTGCCTCTTCTTTACAGTCATAAAAAACTTCATTATATCTTCTATAATAACTGTTTTCTTCATTTCTAAAAATGCAACAGTATAGTTAATGTAATGTATACAAATATATGCATATAAAAATTTGTAAGAAATGTTTACTTTAATTTTGTTTTTATTGTTTAATGAATAATTAATAATAGTAGTTATAATATTTGCTTACTGAAAAAGAAATATCACAGTTTCAATTTAACAATAAAGTTGATCAGACATTAACATAACTTCAGGACTAACTAGTCTTTACATAATTAATTTTCAAAATATTATTTATACTGAAAGTATTACCTACCTCAAATAAAACATTTTAATTATTTTTAAAATTTCATTTGTTGTACAGTTAAAATTATTAAAAAATGTTTTTTTAATAAAATATTATAAATATAAATTTTATAAACTTAAAATTTTTTTATTTCATACAATTTAATTAATCCAGTTGAAATAATGATAAATGCTAATTTTTATTAAATTTTATTAAATACATTTTCTCTCATATTTCTTTCATATATATATATTCAGGTAAGAAAATGTCTAAAAATGTACATAAATGTGGAAATAATGAGATCATTTTAATATAAAAATGATATTAGTGATATAATTGTTTTGAGGAAAATAAAACAAAATAAATATTTTTATTTATGAAAATGGCATAACTTATATTATAAAAAGAGGTAAAAATGATTTCATTGACTATCAATTTCTAAATAAATTACTATATTTAAAAAGAAATGTAATTTTTAAAAGTCGTTATTATTTGAGAAAAATGTGCTAAAGCTTATTTTTTTTTTAAAGTACAATATAAAATGAAAAAGAAAAATCATACCATAATGTGCCAAAATAAATTATCTATTCTCAAGTGCAGTATTAATAATAATAGTATAAAATTCCATCAAAGTAAAAGATTCCACTAAAAACAAAGAAAATAAATTATTCCTGAATATTTTGAAAAAAAAAAAATTAAAATTATTCTTATAAATAATAAAATATCTATTTATACATAAATAATTAAAATACCTTAAGTTACACATGTATTTTTGCTTCAATGCTTTTTCTTCCTTCATTTGAAAAAATGAATGATGATGATTCAAAAAATGCAAAAGAAAAATCATACCATAATGTGCCAAAATAAATTATCTATTCTCAAGTGCAGTATTAAAATAAAGTATAAAATTCCATCAAAGTAAAAGATTCCACTAAAAACAAAGAAGAAAATAAATTATTCATGAATATTTAAAAAGAAAAAATTATTCCTATAAATAATAAAATATCTACTTATGCATAAATAATTAAAATACCTTAAGTTACACATGTATTTTTGCTTCAATGCTTTTTCTTCCTTCATTTTCGATTCTTTTTTTAAAAGATCATTTGTTATCCTGAGTTCTTTGAGAAGACCATCTCTTTTATCTCTAAGCATAATGCATTTCTTTTTCATTTTGTTTACAACTGGCATATTCTGGTAGAAGTTTTCTTTTCAAGAAAAATATTTCTTGCTCAAAAACTTGTTTCTTTAGGTTGTAATTAAGTTTTTCTTTTTCCAAATTATTTCTTAATTTCTGAAAAACAATTAATTTATTAATTTAAAATGTTAAATTCAGATACATAATGTAGAAAATGAAAGAAATAAGAAGTTGCCAAATTTTAATAAACTGATTAAAATTTAATAAATTTCTAAATAAAATGTTATAGCTCTTTTTTAAAACAATTATACAAAAATATTCAAATTTCACAAATAACTACAGAAATTCATTTACAATTTTCAAAACATAAATAAGATTAAATCTTAATACATGAAATTTGATATATAGTAAATCCCAACTTATTGCAAGGAATAAGTTGCATGAAATTTGATTAATTAATACATGAAATTTGATACTTATATATAGTAAATCCAACTTAATGCAAGGAATAAGTACCCCAAATTTACAGTGCTAAATAAAACATCATTAAATGAAGTCATCTTAACATGTAAATAATGAGGACAAATGAAACATATTAGCGAATAAGAAATTAATACATATATATATATATATTTTGCTTTTTTGTATTATTTATTTTTAAATACTTTTTAATACATTAAGACTTATTTATTGTGATAGTGATTTTTATTGATAAAACTTTCATTACAATTTAAAAAAGTTTTGAAAAGAATTTATGCTTGTGATGAGGAAGACTTTTCAGCTTTTAAAATTTTTTATTTTTGAGATGTTTTTTAACGTCATTTGTCTGTTATTGTTTCATACAACAAGTAATTGTTGATATAAAAGATGTTGCATCAATAATACTTTATCTTGCCTTCAAACTTCTATTAAAATTTAAATCATTTTGTATAAATTAATCCATAAATGTTATATTGGCTATACTTTAAGAAAATCTGATGAAAGTTCCTTTCGCTCCTCATATTCAGAAATGTTAATTTTGTTAATTTCAATTCCCAATATCCTACACATATTTTTTTTTAACCCTGTTTCATTAATTAGCTTGATAATTTCGTCAACATCAACATTATTGCTTAGCTCCGACAATACATTCTCTCGTACTTCTATCGCACATTTCATTAGATAACCTCATACCAGGAAAGATTTATGTTGTCTACAACATCCACAATATTGTAGTTTTCCAAAAAAACTCTAATGTATTGTTTATCTACTTCATTGATTTTATCCATCAGTTATTGGAATGTCCACAGCAAATAATAATCTCTAAAATTTCATTTTTGAGGAATTCCAATATTATAGCATAATAACGAAACAGTGTTAAGTGCGGTCTTACTGTATTTAATAAATTTACACAATCATAAAAATATTATTAAAATAACATAACTAAGCTTTCACACTCAAAAATTCAAAAAGTGTTAGAGCAGCTTAATAAAATATAAATTTTTATAACATCTTACATACAAGGCAATAATAACACTTTTAATAAAATATAAATGATGTAATATTTTACTCACACAAACTTCAGATAATAAATTCTTCCTTAATTTAAAAGTTTCTGCTTGATCAACAAGAAATGCTTCTTCAAGTTGTTGTATTGATAACATTTCTGATGGTTTCCTCCATAAGTAAGTATCAAAAGGCTAAACAAAGTTGCATTTAATCAATTTCAGAAATCGATTTAATAAAACAAAATGTCAGTGCAAGTTATTCTATATTAATCATATATAAGCTATAAATAAAATATTTAATGATTATTTCAGAGCAAATTTACATTCATTATAATCATAAATGTGAAGATAAAACAAATTTAGAGAAAATACTTTAATTGATATATTATTCACATATTAAACAATTCAAGAATAATCAGAAAGATTAAATGTTGATAAAAATTTACTAAATGATTAAATATTTCTCTGACACAAATTGTATTTTTACGTACTTTATCTGCACCAGTTTCATCAAAAAACGCTTCACTGCTTTTCCAAAAGGTATCAGAAATAAATTTTGAATGCTTTACAATTTCTTTCTGAAGGGGAAAAAAAAAAAAAAAAAAAAAATTAATAAAAAATATGCAAACAATTTTAAATTCAAGAATTAAAACAAATTTATGATATAAAATAATTATAAGCAATATGTTTTTTTTTCTTGTATAAACATATCCTTTAACTTGCACTGAATACGCATTTTTTAATGCAGTGGTTCTCAAATTAAAGGTTTTGAGTGTTTGAATGAATTGAGAATGAGAGTGATGAAGCATATTTTCAACACATAAATAATTATAAACACATAATATGTTAAATTATTAGAATAATAATTAGAAAAAAGGAAAACATTCTTGATGAGCAAAGGTCTTTAATTATTTAATTTAAAAACAACTATAACTACTCTCTTAAATATTTATAAAAAATGCATGCTAAGAAATAAGGTTGATTATTTGGCAATATTTTTAATTTCTGTTATGCAGTTATATATACTTATATGCATCTGACAACTCATTGATTTAATTTCAAATTTAATATAATTCATTGATTTCATTTTTAATATCATTTAAAAGAACTGTTTTCATTATAAACAGAATATAAGTTAAGCCACAATTTCAAAATCTAATGTGAGAAGGTGTTTTTTAAAAATCATAAAATATTTTAAAATGTTGATTCTTTTCACAGTAATGCACTTTGAAAATGGCTTTCTTGCCTTGACAATTAAAAAGTACAAAATATTGCTTACAGAAAAAAATATTTCAAAAGAATTTAGAAAGGTTATTTCTGATATTATATTACATTAATAATTATCCTCAATTGTAAAAATATCCATTATACTGAATTTTAAATGATAAATTTAATTCATATTTTATTTCCATCCATATAGTGGTTATTTGGAAGTAATAATACTAATTTGATTAAATTTTATATTCTAAATCATTCATATTTCTGAATTTTACATAAAAGTATCAGAATAAACTTTTAATACATTAAATATTTATACATTGTATATGCATGATGGAGTTGAGAAAATACCAAATCTATCATGAATTATAACTTATAAAAAAATGGAAGTGGGAAATGTGATAAAAAATACAGAATAGTTAAAAAAGGTTACAGGCTATGTAAATGTGTTCAGAATGTTTTAATTATGTATAGTTATAATGCCTCAATAACTAATATGCAGCTTCTTATAATAAATGATTATATATTGAATAACTTAGACTGGAACAGGTTGGTGGATAGCAGTTAGATTTTTAAATTATAGAAACCAAGTTGAACTGAAAATTTCGGTGCCTATGTCAAAAATAACTATAAATTCATATGCCAGAATTTCTTTTCCTTTGGGTTCAAGGAGGAATGCATAAATCCCTAAATACCATCCTTGAGGATGTTTGCTGAAAACTGAGATGACTTAAGTATGGAGCAATCTCCTTAATGCATGCACACATCTACCATTCTAGAGGTTCACAAATTAAAGAGGCTGGTATTAAAAAAATATAGTGAATAGTTTTTAAACGATTAATAAAAATGCTCAATTTTCTTATAATTTACAATGTATACAAAATATGATAAATTAAAATCTTTTGAAGAACAATACAATAAAATAAATACTGACTCGTATGGCACATATCTCTTCGTTTCCAACTCTGTTTAATTCTGAAAAAACACTCTCAATTCTTTTTCTTGTTTCTTCATGTTGCATGCTTTGTAGCTCAATTTTCTGCCTGTATTCTGCACTTTTATTATTCAAGTCCTAAAAATAAATGTTATAGTTAAAATCTATAAGACGAAAAGACTCCTAAACTAAAAAAATCCAGTATAATTTCTATATTATAATGAACATAACATTAAGTTTTACTACAATAATTAGTAAAAAAAAATTATGCATGATTTTACATATAAGTGTTCATTTAGAAAAAAAGTGTAAAACTCTTTTCTGCGAAGAAATTGTGTTATTAAAAGAAAAACATTTAATTATTTTCATATTTTGAATACAGTACAGATTTTGAAGAAAATTTTTAGCAACCATTTAAGTTAAGTTTATATATAAAAATTATAGATTGATATTGAGTTAAAATTCAGTGTATGTAGTTAAATAAATATATAAAAAAATTTTGATTATTAACATTTAAAAAATTATTTAAAAACAATTTTGCATATTTATGAAACATAAAAAACCAATTTATTAAATTTGAATTAAAAATTTCATAAACAAGCATACGTTAAAATAATACATTTATCCATTTATATTAATCTTATTGTGTAAATTATTTGGTTATATAAATAAAACCTTTTCTTACATTATTTAATTGAAAAATAATATCATCATATTCCTTGAGAACAGAACGAGCTTCATTTTTCTGTTCTTCCAGTACCTGTAAATGAATTCATAATACAGACAAGAAATAAAAACAACACTCATTTATAAAATAAAACTAAGAGAGCTAAGAAAAACGTGTAATATAATTTTTTACCCGATGCAAATGTCGAGGAAATTGCCTTTCTTCCATAAATTTTATCAAGACCTATTAAGATAAAATAAACACAAAATTTTTAATAAAAATTATGTACGTCAAATTAAAAACAAATGAATTTTTACAACTAATAATATTAAAATTTTAATATCATTATGAAAGTTATCTATAAATATATAAAGATAATTCTACTAAATATAATAATAAAACCTAAATTACTTGAAAAATTATACTGAGAAAATAATTAAATGCTTAATACCTCTTCAAACTTTTTCTCCATTTCATTACTTTTCTTATGTATGTCATCCATATTATTAAAAGCTTCTGATGCTTCTTCATCTTTTTTATCATCAAAGACAGTGGTATTTAATGCATATTCTAACCCATCTCGGAAAAGTTTTTGTACCTGAAATAAGCATAAGGTTAAAAAAAAAAAAAAATACTAAAATACTTTAGATAATATATATATAAATATACATAAATTCTTATTAAATATGCAATTTTTCATATACACTTATAAAGTAACACAAAAATTTTAATTCTATCTTTCATTTATTATTAAAATTATTCAATTCAATGATTTTTTATTGTTTGATATTAATAATTTGAAAAGAAATTCAATGTTTATAAGTGTATTAAAAACATATTACTGACTTTTTTTGCATTAAAATAATTATATTTTTAATGAATCTCATATTCTATAGTAAAATAATGTATTTCTCTTAAATTCCCAAAAATATATAACATAAATCTTTTAAAGACAATTAAGCTACAATCCTACAATTTAATCTATATATAGAAAAATATGAATAGGATATGTTAATAAGAATTTTATATTGTATTATTATGAAAATTTTGCTGATATATATCAATACTTCCACCATGTATTCCTATAAATTTTTATTTTTAATTATTTTATCTTTTTTTTTTTATGTTGGTTATTGGCTATCTGTAATTGTTAGTAAATTTGTGTGATATATTTGTACATTAAAATTACTTCTCCTTTAATTTATCTTTATTTTGAACTACATATAATTAGTTCAAAATTAAAAAAAAAAAAGATATTTGTATATAGTACTGATATAAAATTATTCAAATAAATGTTGAAATCTTTTCTAAATAAACATTTACTTTATGTTATAAAACTTACTCATAATTTATGCTACTTTAGTTTATGTAGCATGTGTTTGAAACTTACTCATTCAAATTAGTCATTATAATACAAAATAAAGCAGAAAAATTACCTTCATGTTTCGTTTGTGTATTACTTCATTTAATTTTAAGTCATTATTTTTCTCCATAATTAACTTTTCAAAAAAGTTAAACAATTAAAATATTTTAAAAATATTTGTTTAAAATACCTCTGTCTAAATTTTTTAAGTACACGTATAATTATAGCTAGCTTCTCAATTTGGGAAAATTTCACAGTGCCGGTATTGTTTGTAAATAACAAACATTAAACGGACCAATGCGCAAAAATCATGCGCCGAGAGCTAAAACATAATGAAAAGTTAATTACTGGCATTAGCATACCGTTTGCCGAGTACTATTGGAGACCATAACCCTTCTAATCAGAATTCATGTTTAGAATTAGAATTCATGTAGTTGCATACAATTAAACTAAAAACAAAAATAAAACTGCTTAAAGTAGAACAAGCCAAAAATAAATTAATTAATCTAGATTTAAAGAACTTCTCAAGCAAAATTGAGAGACCAGAAAACAAAAAGGAAAAGATTTTTTAACAATTAAAAATTGGCACAGTTAGGCCAGTTGTATTGCATCAAAAAATGCAATTGAGATTAAAAAGAGAAAAACTATATTAAAGATGATAATGCATACTTAAAACAAGGTATAATTCAGGAGAAAACAGGTGTACGCAAAAGTCTAGATAAAGCTTTTGATTATGGATAGGGAAAGGATGCTTACTCCGGCCTTTAAAAAAAAAAAAAGACCATTGAATATTTGCAGCTTTCTAAGAGGACTGTTGAAATTTAACAGTCTGTTATAAACTTTTTCTATTCCAACAAGTGAGTTAAAAATCTGGGGGAACTCCTACATAGCGTAGAAAGTTTTAGCCATGAATTCAGGGTTCTCGGCTGGAAACTGCTGAGGAGCTGATCAAGTTTTCAGTGACTGGGGCTCGTTAGACTTCTTTCTACTAAGGACAGTAGCAAATTATATATGCGTTTCAACCGGCTTTGACATAAATTTTCTTGCAGTGTGTGTGTGGGGGGGTGCTTTATTCATGAGCAGGAGACTTAGGGAATTTCTCGCAACCTTTGCAAAAAGTTATCCGACCTTATTCCTCCCCGTTGAATCTGCATGACATCGACAGTCAAGCAGTGTTTGAAGAAGGGCATCAGGCATCTTTTCAAACACTGCTTGAGGCATCTTTTTCTTAATCTTCACAATTACTGCTTCCATGATGGAAGTAGTTGCAGTTGAAGCATTGTGTTGGTCTACGCCGACGATAGAACTTCTCTACCTGAACTGAGAAGGTTTTCTTACTAAAAAAATTCTTGTATTGCTTTCACTTCTCGGTAAGGCGATCTGTCACACAGGAAGTCTTATCTGAATCTACACTTCCTGAAGAAAAACAAATTCATAACGAACCACGTTCAGCAAATAACATATATAACAGTAAAGACGAAACCAATATGCAGCACGAAATCTCCCTTGTAGAATCGACAAAGAATTACTCTCCTCCGATCATCCTCGATGATATTGAAAATTCCATTATGTTAATGGGCGAATTTATTAAAATTTCTGGTGAGATTATTTAGTGGTGATTTATTCATCCATTAGGTCATTTTAGTCTTTTTTTGTAAGTTGCAAATTTTCCAATTACACAAGAAAACATTAGCACACATATTTAATAATTTTACAGATAAAAAAAAAAAAAAAAAAAAAAAAAAACGTTAAGAAATAAGGACAAATATTAATAAAATATCCGCAGTTCCAGCAATGAAATATAAATAATTTAGAAGACATGCTTAATCTTTTAAAATGTACCCGTGATGATCCATAAATAAATTAAACTCTTTCTTTATATTAAAAAATCCAGATTAATTTGAAAATTCTAAAAATATTATCACTTGCTTTCCCTTTCATGTCCTTAATAGGCACTTTACCAATATAGGGATATTCCCTCTGAATTCCTTATTCTCTATTCCCTTTCAGTTCTTTAAATATTTTCAACTTAGAACGAATATTATGCACTAAAACTGGATTCGAATCTTCATTAACAGAAAACTTCTCTGGATCCTTAATTGAAACAATCATTGCGACAATGTGTTTGCTGTTGATTTTGTATAGCATTCTTTTCAGTGGGCTTTACATTATTTTCATATGCTTTGTTGGTTCTGACAGATAACATAGACGGCCATTGATTCTTCAACTGCTCTCACTTAAAAACTGAAAACTAAAATTAAAAAAGTAATTTTATTTCTGAAAAGCCGTATGAAGCTACCATCTAATATTATGTAAATCAATATCAGATTGAATTGTCGAAGTAAAGCAAGGAACAACATTCTCGATAGTAAATTAACTTTCAGAACTTTCACATCATGCATATATTGAAGTATTTGTTCGTATTGAAGTATTTGTTATACCTTTCTCCGTATTTCTTCTAGGAAAACACTCTCCTCTTTCTTTTCAAAATAATGTTTTATTAAGCAGGCATTAAGATCAATTTTAAATTTTGGTTTCCTATACGGGGTATATGTTCTTCTACAAACCATAAAAAAAAAAAAAAAAAAAAAAAAAAATCTGCAAAACAAAATTCTACATATCATGACAAATGCATTTTTGTATGTTCCTAATACAATCATGATTTTCGGATAGAGTCCATTTTCAAATTTATCTTAGGTCTCACCAGAAATTTTTTCAAACTTGTTAATCACATAAATCTACTTATTACTGACTAAAAACAATTCGCCCCAATAATGGAAATCGTGAAATCCCAAACAGGACATGCAATTCATACTTTCATCTTGTAGTCCTACTTAACATTTAACTCCCAGTTTATTTAGCTACAAAAGTTCATTCTTTTGTACTCCTTCATGCACCAATATATATATATATTTTTATGTCTCATAGTCATCCCAATGTCAGTTTTGTTGCAATTCCTAAATGATTATTTTTGATCACACTGTCTTCAGATTTGTTTTTATTATGTAGTCTACTCTATGTAAAGTAGAAACTCTTTGAACTGGTACTCCAAATTTATGTTGATAATGATGCTTCAGATTGTTACAGAGGCATAATAAATCAATGGTGTACTAGTGGACAAAGTGGAAGACCTTGTTATGAGAATTACTATTGCAATTTGAGGTAAAACATTGTTAGCGACAGGATAAACACGGCACAACGAATCTTCGGAAGGGTACACCTGTATTTAATTTAAATTTAAATAGTACGTCGATATTCTTCGGCACCTAAAATGAGAATGAAATATGAAATATAGTTTCACATAGCAAATCAATCAATAACGCTTTGGCTCAAGTCAAGCTCTTATGCAAACTGTTATTAAAATTGGTACTGATTCGTAGACATAGTGAAGGAAGTGATATTATTTTTTACGAATAGTGCTCCCCAGCGGAATTTTTTTGCAATGTTTTCCAATTAAGTTTGATCGCCAAGACTGTAAAACGGCCAAGAGCATCCGATGAACTGGCGTCTACACTCTTCAAATCTGGAGCATAATTGCTAGGGAAAGCATATATAATATGAAATTATGAGGATCACCTTATAATATGAATTTATAAAGTGCAAATTTCTATTTATTTACATGGGAAAAAAGACTCAAATAAATAGGAATGTGCACCTTATAATTTCATTGATTCTTCTTCTTTGAAATGCTAAAAGTAAAAGTTGAACATTTAACTTAATGGTTTTTACCCTTAAGGTAAAGAAATCTAGGTTCTGTGATAAATATTGTTTGTCTGTATGAATACTATTCCCCCAATTATTTTTACCAAAGTAATTTAAGAATATCCCATCCATTATCTATTGAAAGGTCAGCATGATATTTTTGATTTATTAGCTGTTTTGAACTATCTTTTTTTTTTTAAATCATTAATACTAGGTTGTCATGAGTTAATTATTAAATGACTACCATTTTCATTTTTAACGATATGACGCGCAAAAGATACACAATACATGAAATAGTAAATGAAAATGAAAATAATATATTTTATTGTTTCAAAACATATATATGAACTAAGTATAAAGTAGTTTTACTACACAGATTGATGAATTAAAAAACTCAATCTGTTAATAATATTTTCAGAACTGTCAATTCCTTCATAATCCATTTGTCCTTGTTCCCATGCCATCATCCCATGGTAATCTCCAATGCTGGAGCCTGGAAGATTGTTACTTGCTGGCGTACTAGACGAAATTGTACATTTTTCTTCATTTTCTTCAGTGGCAATCTCTGGAGTACTATTGACTGCGGTTAATTTTTGCACTGATTGTTGGAGAAGTTGAATATTGGAGTGTTTATCAATTTCAAGCGTACCTTCAAAATAATTATGTTTAAGATCTCTTTCTGACTTGGTAGTAAAAGAATATGGCTGTTTTCTGTCTCGAATTATGTGAAAAGATTCAAATTTCTCGCACAGGTTTTCACCTCCGCCAGGAAAATGAACCAGCGATACAATATCCTCTGCGGATACAGTCCTTTGAGATAAGACATAAGAATAAACTACCTGAAAAAGGAATCAAATATTAAAAAATGTATAAAATATAAATAAATCATTTTTTTACTTAATACTAAATTTGGCTAATTTAATATGAAGGTGATGGAAAAATTTTGTATGGTGTCCAAAGATATGAGTTAAGTATTTTAATGTTACATTACAATAAAAATAGTACTTGCAATAAAAAGCTTCATGAAAAGTTTGGGAAGACTTGACTAAAATACCTTTAACTATCAATTAGAACTAACTAGTCCTATAAAATAATTACAAATATTTATGTGATGATTGTTAATTTATAATCTCATAATTATAAATATAGAAAAGGCAAAATTAAAGATATAGGCACATGCTAGAAAATTAGCTTTTTATGGCTTTTCAACATTATAAAAAACGAGTAAATTCGATGGCGATCGAGAGAATGAGAGTAAAACATTTTCTATCGATAGTTAGGTTGACTGGTTGGAATTTTCCAGTTTTTACTATATGACAGTCAAATGTGGCTCAGCTAACTCTAAAAGATCTTCTTGAAAGCAATATCCTCCACTAATCCTCCGTCGTCGATGAGGTGTTGATGGTATACATAAATGTAACACAAAGCCCATTGAAGTACATAATCATGTATTTAAAATATTTTAAATTCGTTACATTTCAATAGAAATCCCTTTACCTCGTTACTTTAATCTACTTCAAAATTTGTAAAATCAAAAGTTTTATAGAGAGCTTGGAAGGACTTGAGTAAAATGCCTTTAACTATCAATTATAAATAAATAGCGATATAAAAAATTTAAAATATTTATGTGCTGATTGTTAATTTATAACCTCGTAATTATCCAGACACGGGATAGAAAATGATTTTTTATGACTTCTATACATTACTAGAAACGAGTAGATTCGATGAGTTTGCGACAATGTGAGTAAAGAATCTCCTATCGATATTCAGGTTTTCTTGTAGCAATGTTCGAAGTTTTTATCAGATGAATTGCAAATGAACAGCAGTTAACATTAAAAAACCTTCTAGAAAGCAATTATCTCCTCTCATCGCCTGCTAGTGGTATACATAAATAAACAGGATGCTAAACTGATGTACCATTAAAAATAGCAACGCGATTTTAGACACAAAAACTTCTAGAAAGCAATTATGTCATAGCCTGCTAGTTTTATTTTATTTTTGATGTACCATTAATTTGTTTAATCTTTAATTCTTTATTTTTATTTTATTTCATTTAAACTTGGTTTAACTTTAATCAATTTTTATTTTTGGGCATCGTCAACGGACTCCTAATTGTACCGATAGCTTTTTTCTCGATCTCCTGCTTTAATTGTTTAAACAGGAGGTGTACCATTTTCTTAACCTTTAATCCCTTTGTTTATCCTTTTTCATGCTTATTAAAAATATTAATTTAGAAAGCAAAAAACCTTCTAGAAAGCAATTATCTCCTCTCATTTGTGGTAAATAAACAGGATGTTGTACCATTAAAAAATATCAATTAAATTAAGATGTGGATGCTCACTGATGTACCATTAAAAATAAAACGCGATTGGCAACCTTCTAGAAAGCAAAAACCTTCTAGAAAGCAATTATCTGCTCTCATCGCCTGCTAGTGGTATACATAAATTAAACAGGATGCTCACTGATGTACCATTAAAAAAATACCCGCAACGCGATTGGCAGGGGAATGATCGCATATTTGTTCTTGGGTTTGGACGTTTAATTTTATGCCAGAAGCGATAAAGATTATCTATAATTACTAATATTAATAAACTACGGATGTAAATGTTGGGGCCTGATGGCCGAGTGCCTAGCGCTCAGTGCTACAGGTTTCAGGCACGAGTCCCGGCAGTGCCATGGATGTTTGTAGTGGTTCGAAATCCCCTTTAAACTGTAGTTCCCGGTCTAATATGACTGTAGAGCGGTGGACCGACCACCCTACCTCTTAAAAAAACACATCTTGTCTCGAAATCTATCGGTAGCAGTCTTCCATTTAATGTCGGTAAGGTACAGAAGTGAAGAAAAACAATTTTGACAAAGTAGCCTGTTTATATAACGAGTCACGTGAAGAAACTCGTGGCGGTTTATAGTAATATGTCATTAAGTAAGTGACTGATTGACCGACTACGATTGACAGACTGTTAATATGATTGGATAGATTTAACGTACTCCATATACTTAGTATCTGACTGGGATGAATTATAGCCCTCTGCGGAGTTACTGTTAATTAGTAGCATGGGAAGTGAAATTTGGATGTAGAAATTGATGGTGCGATTTACTATTTCTTGGAATAAATGTGAGAGGAAATTCTCACAATGTAGAAAATTAACAGAAATTGTAAAAACTATGGGAAAAGATTTTTAAACTCGATAGCGACTAGATATAGACCTAGATCTTCACATAATGACTAGATATAGCCCAATGGCAAGCGTTGAGAGAAGATTGCTTTCTGGAAGGTCTTTTAATGTTAACTTCTCCTCATAGATACATTTATCCATCTCTCTCTCTCTCTATATATATATATATATTAAAGAGAGAGAGAGAATATATATAATAGTATATAGATAGATAAATGTATCTAGTCGCTATAAAAGTCATAACATTGAATAAAGAAATAAAATTATAGTTTAAAAAAACTAAAAAATACGCTTTTAGAGTTAATCAATCTAAAAAGTAAAAAATAATTGTTAACATAAGAATAAAATGACTGACGAGAAAATGAATGTCACTGTTCTAAAAAGCGTGGGATGCGTTGTATGACATTTTAAAACTAACTCTGCATTTCGGGATGAAACTAGTGAAAATTATAACGATTGATGTCGAGCACCACGCTTTTAGAACAGTGACATTCATTTTCTCGTCAGTTCTTATGTTAACAATTATTTTTACTTTTTAGATTGATTAACTCAAAAGCTTATTTTTAGTTTTTAAACTATAATTTATTTTAATTTTTAGTTTCAATACAAATCATTTATCATTTGCTACAAAATACATTTATTATAATACATTTATCATTCGCTACAAAAAAAATAATATGTACAGATGTGTAACAGTTCTTCTTAGATTGAATGCAGGTCGAGTACCTGTACGCACATGAAGCACATCTACTCAAAATCAAATTAAAAGTAGGATGTGAGAAACAGCAATTAAAAATATTATGTAAATGAAGGATGGATAATAAAAATATGAAGACCCGTAATGACTTGAAATGTAAAACAACCATCGGTAGTGAATAGATGAACAGACACATGAGCGTATGAATAAATATGAATAAAGGAAAAAATGTTTACGAAAACGAGGGAAATCCAGGAGTTCAAAGAAAGAAAAATATCTTTATGGTGGGCGAAGGTCTGCTGACCATTTTGTAGTTGAAAAGGATATTTATGTTTTCCTTCGTTGTGTGCAAAAAATAGTTGTGCTTTGATTAGGTTATTATTATGGTTTCTCAAGCCAAGGAAGAAGTTTCTGGAGAGATCAGTAATATAGTTATCTATTGTAGCAATTCTGAGATCATTATGAATAACGTCGCTTCTGATAAACCAGGGGGCCCCAGTGATTATACGAAGAATTTTGTTCTGTTGAACTTGAATTTTGTATTTTATTAGTTTTACAAGCAAGTCCCCAAATAGGTGCAGCATAAGTAAGAATTGGACGGATGACCTGCTTTGTGAAAAGTAGAACTTTATTTTGAAGTGATAGGGCTGAATATTTACCAATTAAAGGGAGACTGAGATGAATTTTATTCCAGCATTTATTTTTGATGTAAGTGATATGGCTATTGAAAATTAATTTTTTATCAATGATGAGAACTAAATATTTAACTTCGTTTACCCATTCAATTGGTTCGTCAAATAGGTAAATGTTATCACTGGGGTTTGGTGTATTTCCTTTGCTGAAAATTATTGCTTGACTTTTATCTGTGTTGACAGCAATTCTCCATTTTGTGAGCCAGATTTCTAGCGCTTCAAGGAAAATTTGTAAGGTTCTCGTTACAAATCTGAGAGTTGAACCCTGCACAAGTGCACCGGAATCATCTGCGAAAAGACAGGAGCTTACATAATTCACTGAGGGAAATCGTGGGGTGTAGATGTTATATAGTATGGGGCTCAAAACGCTTCCTGAGGGGAATCAGCCTTGACCGACGTGGGAGAGGTCACCATCTACTTTTACTTGGAAAGTTCTATTACTTAAATAATCTTGAATTATGTAAATGATATAGGAGGAAATTTAAGTGTAATCAATATAAAAGTAGACCATCGTGCCACAATCGGTCAGGAAGCTTTTTGCCACATCAAGGAAGACACCTCCGGTAATAAGTTTATTATTTATACTCTCAGTAATGATATTGGTAACTCTGAGAAGTTGATGGGTTGTTGAGTGTTGTGGGCGAAACCCAAATTGTTCCGGAGGAAAGACATTGTTGTCAACACAGAAAGAATAAATTCTATTGTAGAGTAATTTTCAAACATTTTTGCAACACAACTTAGAGGCTAATAGGGCGAAAATGCTGCTTTATGGTCTTGCCTGGTTTCGGAATCATTTTTATTATTGCGTGTTTCCAGCATGATGGGAAATGATGGTAAATCAGGCATTTATTGAAAATTTTTGTGATATTAGTGATGGTATTTTAGTGGGGAGGCACTGAGAGCTATTTTGGAATATTGTCTGGCCCATTTGATTTTCGGATGTTTAATTTGCAGATGACGTGTTAACAGTTGCATCTCGATTTAGAAAACATATCTTTTACCCACCCGGCCAGTGGCCAATAGGAAGAGAGCAATTCGACATGATCGCACGACGACGACGATTTGCCATATTAATGGAGAACCTTGGTTGCTTAGCAACCTCTATCTCCCGCTTTGTGAGTGACGGAAATTTCTTAAGCTTTAAGCCCATTAATTAGAAAGTAAAAAAGCAATATAGGTATATTATTAATTTATTTAAAAATTAATTATTGAAAATTTTTTATTAATTAATAAAAAAAATAATAAAAAAAATAATAATAATAAAATTCTATATAAATTTTTTTTTTTTTTTTATATTATTATTATAATTTCAAGTAGGTAATAAAAGAGATAAACAATAGAAACAAACAATAACGATTGATTGGGAAATTGTGACTCAGTGGAGAAACTGCATGGTCATTCGGAAAGGAGGATATTGGAACGTTAATGAATAATATTCAGAACAGCGCGAGGTCTTTTTGCGATTTTAAAATCAGAAATGTCGTAAACATAGTTGCGTAGATCATTCAAAACGGAATTATTAATATTTGGAATGGAATTATAAAATTTTTTTGCAATTTTATACACAAATTGTTTAAAACTTGGGAGGGAAAGAGCATGTCTGATATCATCATTTCGAAAAACCAAGGCGAATTTGTGATCATACGTAGGATTTTTATTTTCAAGTCTTTGTAGGATCTCGAAATTTGACGGAGCAGTAGATCCCCAAATAGGACTCGCATATGCAAGTATTGGACGCAAGTAAGCAAGATAAATGAGTTTTTATTTTCCAAGGACATAGTAGAGTTCCTACAAATGAGTGGATACAGTACACGAATGCATCTATTAAATTTATCCCTAAGATAGTTAATGTGAGGAGCATAATTTAATTTGCGATCTAAGATTACACCCAAATATTTAGTTTGCCTAACCCAATTAATAGGGTTATTATAAATTTTGATAGAAGGAGTATTAAGAACCCTTTTACGCGTGAATAGTACTGCTTCGGTTTTTTCAACGTTTAATTGAATTTTCCATTTTATAAGCCATTGTTCAAGATGATTAATATAATTCTGAAGGTTTTTACTAATGATAAAATGTTTTCGACCTTGAGTGAGGAGTGCTGTATCATCTGCAAAAAAGACTGATTTTCACATTATAAATTTGCGGAATATCGTTAACGTAAAGATTGTAGAGAAATGGTCCAAGTATTAAACCTTGGGGAACACCAGCCTGAATTTTTGAACAGAAGAATCTGTGTTATCAATGGAGACCACAAAAGTTCTATTAGTAAGATAATTTTGAATAATTTTAATAAGAAAAGGAGAAAAGTTGAAAATAATTAACTTATGTATTAACCAAACTCTATCAAATGCCTTTGCTACATCAAGGAAAACCACAGCAGTATCTAATTTCCAGGAAAATCCCTCGGAAAACAGTTTCAGTGAGATTAAGTAGTTGATGCGTTGTAGATAATTTTTCAGTAAATCCAAATTGCTGGGGAATGAGAAGATTTTTGTTTAGTTTCATTTTTTAGATAAGTCAAAATGACCTTCTCTATTAATTTGCTTAATGAAGAAAGAAGAGAAATGGGCCTGTAGCTAGTAGGGGAAGTTGGATCTTTACCTTTCTTATGAATGGGCAAAATTCGAGCTCTTTTCCAACAATCAGGGAAATAAGAATAATGAATGGCAGCGTCAGCAATTTGGCAAATTTTAAAAATAGCTTTTAAAGGAAGATTTTTCAGCATCTTATTTGTAATAGTATCCATACCAGGCGTTTTGTTAATCTTTTAAGCCAATGATGAAATCGATAATAGTAGAAGCTTTAGTATTAACAATTTTGGAGCAAAATGGATGGAGTTAAAGTTAGAGGTAGAGTCATAAACAGCTTTAGTATTCTGAGGATCATTAATGTTATTTTCCTGAAACTGCTCCCGAAAGCAGTCTGCCAAAATTTCGGCTTTTGAGAATTAGTTGTAGCTGTGCAATTGATAGTTTTTAGGGTGGTAATAGAGGATTTTTTTCCTCTTAAAATCTTTCGGAAGCTTTCAAAAAAGAACCATCTTGGTTGTTTACAGTTTGGAGGTGATTATTCCACGAAGTTTGCTTGTATTCAGAAATAGCCCTTCTGACAAGTGCTTGAGTGTAGTTGTAATGAGTTTTGCTTTGCGGATCTCTGAAAATTTGCCAATTTTTTGCGCGCATGATTTCTTTGAGTAATTAGAGTTTTATGTATGGAGGCAAATAGTTACTATTGTTAACAGCGATATTTTTAGAAGCAGAGTTGTGAGCGTAGATAATGGCATTGGTAAAATAGTTACTTCATTTTCAATATCTTGAAAGGAATTAATGTTATTAGTAGAATAGGTAATATTTTTATCAAGGGTGGTAGTAAATTTAGACCAAATAGTTCTAGTTTTACTGGGGATTGGGATGGTAGGATAAGTAAAATTATATTTTAAGATAACAGGAATTATGATCGGAAGAGAGTTCACTGAGAGAGTTGATAGAATGGGTGAAATGGAAGTTATTAGTAATAGCAAGATCAATTATTGAAGCTGAATTAGCACCAAAGTCTAGAACGCAATTCGACATGATCGCACTCCTATGCCTTTGAGATCCGCCTCTTTTTATACCGAAACTTTCGGCCAATAGGAAGAGCTCAATTCGATCGCGGATATTACTGAATTTCTACCCGGGGTGAAAGACAGCTGGGCGGCGTAGCGGTTACGGAGTTCTTGGTGGTTTTAAGAATCACAAAAACCTCCACATCTTAAATTAATTAAAACATTAGCATAAATTGAAGCTTCTTAAATTAATGAATAGGAATAATTAAAAATAAATAAATGAATTTAAAATTTAGGAGGAAAAACATCTGCTTGAGAACAATGAAAGCAAGAGATCGAAAAAAGCTAAAGCTATCGGTACAATTAAGAATCCGTTGACGATACCCAAAAAATAAAAAGGTTAAAGTTAAAATGAGAATTTTAAGATAAAGTAAAATGAAACAAAAGGAATTAAGATTATACAAAATAGGTAGGTTTTGATCAGTTGACTGATTCGCCAGTAGATGGCGCCATCAGTCCCAAAAAATCAGTTACATACATACATACATACATACAAACAAACATACGAGTGAAAAAACTAATAAAAGCGTATTAAAAACAATATTACTTGTGGAAGAAGCCTCAGGAATGGCAGTTTGAAAATGCTTATCCATTCCGAGATAAATTGAATGTGATTAGGATGAACGTTTTCGCTTTCGTCGTTTGTCCAGAGCGTGTGAAGAACCTCACTCCTTGCCAAGGCTTTGAGGCACCCAGAAACTGCACAATTTTCACATTTTGTCCAAATCTAACAATAAAATTTTTTTTTTTATTAATGAACTTGCTTCAAAATATCCATGGTTAAAAACAATTTTTTTTTTTTAATTGACAACTGATTTTAATTGACAGTCTGAGTTTTATTAAATTTGAAATCAATTTACACTATCATTTTGAGACATTTTTTGAAGGTCAGTTTTGCTTTTGATAATCAAAGGAAGTCTACATACAAATGAAGTTTTTTAGAGTTTTAAAAGGTCATAGGTCATTAATTTTTGGCTGCTCTTACTATGCTGAATAACTTTAAGATTAAATACAGTTTGAATACTGCTACTTTAGACTTAAATCTCGTGCATTTCTTTCCCAACATAGAACATATATCTGGTGACAATGTAAGTTTTTAATTGTCCCTAAACGTTTTGACTGGAGATCATTTCCCATTAGAATGGACCCATAATATAGCAGATTCAGCGTTATTCAGGCTGCATCATGGCAAAACCCACAATTTACCACAAAAAGCCTCGAAAATGGCGTCTGGGAGTTCGAGTTGAAATTTTATCGTCGAGTCCAACAGGAAGGATATTCTAGCTGATAAATTTGTGTACAAACAAGCCGTAAGATTTAGTTACCGTGTTTACCGTATTTACAAATTAAACTCCCTTTCATTCAGAAGTCAAATACTATCTACCGGACAGCTTTGTCCATTGACAATGTTGTCTATAATGTTTAAAATATCATGCTTATTTTAGGCTCATATTTCATACAACCAAATATTCTATGACTAATATTAACTGTAGTAAAATCTTCAGAGAAACAGTACAATAAATAAATTCAATGAAAAATGAAAAGAAAAGCAGGAATATGTTTTAAATTTGTAATACATTTATATATCCTATATAATGACCCAAATTACGCACAAACTCTACACAATGCTTTATGTAAAATGGAGGAGCTCCTCATTAAACCCAAAAATTAAAAAGTATTTTTTACAACACTTAAGTTGCTATTATTTTGTATTAAAAAATAAATAATGTAAAAAAGTACCTTTGGAAAGCCGGTGTGTATGTATAGCTGGTGTTGCGCATCAGATTATAAATGAAAAGAAAGTTTATTGCTAATATTGCTTGACCAGAATCGAAGTACGAGTTCGAGAAGTATTTGATCTCCACCTAACAAAGATAAACATTACAATAATATTAACAATATGCTAACATTAATTATTGTATTGTATGTAATATAGAAAAATATTTCTCAAAATTTTTATTCTTTCTTCAAGAATATTTAATTATTTTTCTCATAAAAAGACTTTGATGCAAAAATGGCACACAGTTTCAGAAATATATAAAGTTACATGGAATAGATTTTATTTATTACAACATTTGGATATGCTATATTTATTCTCGGTGTCTATCCA